>MU167244.1:353715-370774 GCA_015951145.1 Cronartium quercuum f. sp. fusiforme G11 | reverse complement strand
TAATCCTACTGACACTGCATCGCATATCTTGGGGTGATAGAACATCGGATAGGCCCATCCGATACAAATATCTTGGCAGTGATGACCCATGATGGTACCCTTCTTGCCCTCAAATTGATCAACATTGCACAGAACAATGTTGAGGATTCATCAAATGGAAACACCACCAAGAAAATTGCATTGCATAGAGGCATGCTATGTCACATAGCAGGCCAAGATGTGATGCAATAGGTCTATTTTCCAAGGTAGGGACCTTGAAAAATGGTCCATGGTATCACATGAAGACATGCTATGTTACATAGCAAGCTTCCATGTGATGAAAATATATTGGCAGTGTCTGGTGCACTATCCCTCTGAGAACTCAACTCTGTTTCCTGTCTCCTCCTCTGTATATATTTTTGAACAAGGTCTTGGGTCCTTCTCCACAGATTGTACCCTTATCTTGATAAGACTCTGGGCAGAGATCTCCAGGACATGGAGTGGCAGGGAGTTAAATCCAACTGAGTAAGGGTAAACACTGGGTTACAAACTCAACTGAGTCAGGGTACCCACTGGGTTGCAAACTCACAGAATTCTAGGGTGACTACTGTGTCATAAAGATTCTTTACAAACACTCAATTGACCAAGAGAATTAATAGAGATTCTCAATAAGCCCAATCAATATCCTAAATCCTCTCATAAGAGGTCATCTAACTGTAGTCTGTGCTGTTTTCACCCATCACAGACTACCTTGTCCCCTTCCATCTTATCCTTGAAGTCTTCTAAATTCCTTAACTGTAGTGTTGAGGTAGACCTAAAAGAAGTCTGCCCCTCACATTTGCTCTGTCAGGTATATGGAAAAACAGCAACTGTACAATAGGTTTTAAAGGGTGAGAGAGTAGAGAAAGATAGAGTTTTACAGGAAGAAAAAATGTATGAAACATTATGTTGTGAAGTTGTGAAACAGAAAGAGATATGTGCCTTGTACTGGTAACAAAAGCAGAAGTTAGTGTGGGGAAAAAATTAGGGAAGATAATTTAAGGAGACTTCAATATTTTAATACAAGCTTATTTCTATTTAATAGAATAATCACCACACCCAGATTAGGGTGAATGATTCTATGACCATCTTAGAAGAAGAAAGCTCAGGGATCACTATAATAGTGTCTCAAGCTGTTGAGGTGTAAATTCTTAATTAATTGATTGGTTGTCAGAAATGTCCTCCTGGAGGGAAGACTCTGGGATCTCCTTTTATACCCTCAGTCTTCAATCTTCCTTCACTATAGGCATTTTCTCATGTCAAGGGGTCAACCTAGCCCTTGCTGGTTTATCCTGTAATAAATAATATCTCCTATTTATTACAAGTTACTTACTTTACAGTTACACTTCTTCATCTGATGGATGATACTTGTGTAATCCCATCAGGTGGCTTTATATATGTATCTACAGCTCTTGACACTGAGCCTGAGGTGTGGTTTAATTGTTACACTATTCCTTACATATGTAGTACATATATTACTCTACTCAATACATATGTAATACATATCTTACACTACTCATTACATGTGTACATCACTTATTACACATGCAATACATGTGTTACACTATGTATCACACCTATTCCTCCTAGTTACTATGTATGTACATTAAACAGCACTTATACTAAAAATAAAAATAAAAATGTGTGTACATGTCTTCTTTCAGCCTGTGGAACTGACATGCAGTCCTCAGGGCTGACAGCACATGTATTGGTTACACACAGTGCTGCCTCATCTAAAACCAACTGTCCCCATCTGGTGGAATGGAAGACAGAAGGTCTGGAGCTTGGACCATGAGTTTTAGCTTCACTGCCAAGATATTTGTATCGGATGGGCCTATCCGATGTTCTATCACCCCGAGATATGCGATGCAGTGTCAGTAGGATTAGGTGCAATGGAATTACACTGCAATATGGTGTCAGAGCATTAGATACCGATAGTAATTCCATCGCACCTAATCCTACTGACACTGCATCGCATATCTTGGGGTGATAGAACATCGGATAGGCCCATCCGATACAAATATCTTGGCAGTGCTTCATTGTTCTTTAATAACAGCACTGGTGGTACTGTAGGCTCATGGTTTCCTTATTACTCATCTGTTTCTCATTACATCATCAATGACTGATTCATTCATTCATAGCCTAATGAACTCCTTGTTTTCTCTCATGGTTCATTCTGTTTCTCTTACTCTCAGTCTCTATAAATCCTGTCTCTATTTCTTGTGTTTTATTCAATAAATTTATCATCCAATCATTTCATTATTTACTATCATTAGCACTATTATTCCTTAAAAATACTAGCCTTGAGAAACTGTCATCTTTTACCTTTTTGCTTTGATTCCTAATCCCTTGCTTGGAGCCTCCTTGATGTTAACTTTATCTCTCTAGTTCAACCAGGATAACTAGTCTTGTGATCTGTAAGTCTTGAATGACTTATTTTTTCTAGATCAGAAGTGCCAGTTATATTACAATAAGACCTCAATTGGTGTGTAATATAACCATTATCTGACATGTTACATGCAATCTTATTGGGGGAGTCAGATGATGAAGAAAGTGCCCCACAACCTCTCAATGCAGAGTTGGACATGTAGATGGAAACCAAAGAAGTGGATGAAGACAGTTGGAGCCCCTTCAAAAACAAGGAGGTGTGCTAATTTAGTTTTCCAAGGTTGAATTTCACATGCCCCAGATTCTTCCAAAGCTGACCATCTCAAATTGTATGGTACAGCAATTTATTGCATCATTACTCATGTGCTCACCACAATCATTGATGTCTTGGTTATAGTACAAATGGGTCTGCTAAATACTTGTCATTGGTAGTCTCAAACTCCCTGGATGGAAGTCAGTGCAAGCACTATGTGTCTGCCTGAAAAACAAATTTTTCTTTGGGGTCTCAACAAAGGATAGTAGCATTGGAATATCATGCTTCTCTCTGAAAGTGGCCAAAGGTATCAGCCAGGTAGGTGAATCATCAGCAAGAATATCAGGCTTTGTGGACTCTTGCTTAGCACTGAAGATGGTGTACTCATTGGTGCATGAATAGGAATTGGCCAATCCTTATGTAAGGGATCATTTGGTCTTTATAATGGAACTCACAACAAACAGCAAGATCACTTGCTTTGTGAGTCTCACTTCTATCTGGTGAGACACCTCACTAAAATTGAAAATGATGATCAATTGCACAGAGGCCAGAGAGGAAAACTGGGTCCCTCTACTTTCCCCAATGCTCAGGACTATTCCCTGCAAGCCAGATGGGCACTGGACTAATCTATGCTGATTTAGATATCTTGTAAGTCCAGTAATGACCAGTGCAAATCCTTGCCTTGCACTATCTAGTGGTCACACCCTGTCCATATCAAGGTGACTTATTGAAGGGAGCAGAAAAAGAACTTCTTTAGTTCTCTGATTGTTCTTGTTTTTCACCCAGAGCCAGCACATGAGCCTTCCCTTTATGCAAAGTAACTTCCTTTTCTTTTTGCTCAATGCACCATGCACTGAAAGATGTGTACTGTATGCCTGTGTATCACTGCAGGGTTCACAATCATACTGATGTTCATGAGCTGACATCATGATGAACATGGATCAGTGACTTGTATTGAATGGACATGAGTAACAAGGGTGCACTTGAGCCCTTGGGCCACCACCCCCCAGACACTAAGGCACTGGATTTGAGAGGGATTCTGAGGTGATTTCAAACATGACACTCACCACCAGCAAAAATTACTTGGACAAGGCTGTCTGAGGTGTTCTCGGACAGTGAAGTCCAAGTTGATCTTGGACTGTGGTTGACCGAGATTTTCTCATCTCGGTCAGCGGTAGTCCAAGCACACTGAGATGAGAAAATCTCGGTCAACCACGGTCCGAGACCAACTCGGACTTCACTGTCCGAGAACACCTTGGACAGCCTTGTCCGAGTAATTTTTGCTGATGGTGACTGTGTGCTCTTGTTGAGACAAGTCATCTTCATATGGACAGGGTGTCAGACCAGTGCAAATCCTTTCCCTGCACTATAGTGGTCAACCCAGCCTCAGAGGTTATCCTCTACTGACTATCTCAACTCTTGAGGTCCCTTCAGCAAGAGTAGATAATAAGTAGTGAGGAATGGTTCTAGCTTTGCACCTGAACAGACCAAAAGAATAAAGTGACTGATGAATATATAAAGGTGAAGGATTTCTTGAGATGAGAATAGATCAACAAGCTACTTGTA
This sequence comes from Cronartium quercuum f. sp. fusiforme G11, assembly GCA_015951145.1. Classification (NCBI taxonomy): domain Eukaryota; kingdom Fungi; phylum Basidiomycota; class Pucciniomycetes; order Pucciniales; family Coleosporiaceae; genus Cronartium; species Cronartium quercuum. Next base: position 366,549 of record MU167244.1, on the reverse strand, counting down.
GTAGTTGGTGAATAGAATTTCTCTAATAAGTGGAAAGTCCAGAATATCTTTTATAGTCATTCAGACAGTTGGAGTTTATTTTAATGATGCAGATCCTCTTCTTCCTGTAGAGGAGGTCAGATCCTTCTTTTATACTCTTACCCTTCATCCTTTATGAGCATACACTCATTATAAGGTACTATGGTTTGACTTATTAGTACATAATATCCTGTATGTTATTACAGTTGAGGTTTATGGTTTACAGCAGGTTACTCTACATGTAATCATGCTGTAATGTGTAATCTTATTTCAGTTTCACAGTGAATTCTCAATTATAACTCTCAAAACTCAGCTATGAGGTGTATCTTATATTACCATCTGCAGTTCCATGGTACTTCTCAAGTGCTCAGGGGCTGACAATGCTTGAGTCTTCAAATCCACTTTGCTTCCTTTACTCAAAAATTTTCAAGACAAGGAAAAAAGATGTCAACAAAGGCCCATTGTGCACAAAAGGTGTTGATTGGTAATCTTAAATGCTTGAGCTGCCTTTCTCCATGTACATGAAAGCTATAGTATACATTCCACTATCTCCAAGGAAAACTAAATCACCAATGGATGACATTGTAGATTTGGTACAAAATTGCTTACAGATAACCTTCGAATACTACAACAAACGAAACGGATTCTAAGAGGGAAAAGGGAAACTGTGATCTTCAGAAGGTTTTTTTTTATGATCAGATGGATTTAAAGTTGCGAGAATATCTTTTGAAATCACTTATCAAAACAACATCTTGATTCCTGCAGCAATGTCAATGGTTCCAGCTATTGGATACAACAAGTACTATCACCACCCAAATAGCCAATTTGTCAGCTATCTGAAAAACATGTCCATGAAAATCAAGGTGACATGCAGAAACACACCTGAATAACAATAAAAGCACAGAGCAGGTCCGCGTTGCTTTCCTGTCCCATTTCAGCTGCAGCGAGCGCACTTAAAGAGATTTGGTTGGTGGAAGTGACTGAACAAGAGTAATAGATGCATATCATCTTCAACAGCTCATGATCCTCTCCCGCAAAAATGTCGGTAAGTTGATCCAGCCCATAAACCAAACTCAGACCGATTATGGGCATCAGGAAGAGCTTCATCAGAGCCAATCCAAAGATGGCCCAAAGTGGTAAGGAAGGCCACATCTGTCGAGAGATTGACATTCTTGCAAAACTTGCCCCGGTAACGATCAATGACAAAGGGATTGCTGAGGCACCTAAGTAAGCTGTGGCGTCTATAAAGACTGACAAAACCGGTCTTCCATCCGGTGCAACTGGATAATCGATTCCTGCCTTGATCGGTTTCACGAATAAGTGCTTCAACGGTGGAATAACAGCCGTGATCAATCCAATACCCATAGCAACGCTGACAGGGGAAAAGACGTGCTCCAACACGCCCGAAAGCCTTCGGAGCAGTGGCTGTTTCGTCGTGTTCATGGCATCAACAGCATTTCCTACAATGAAACTGCGGTCAGTACGGTACTGTCAGACGTACATGTGCGCAGAAATAGAGGATATAGGCACAGCCACCACCTGACAGGTTTGTTTTTGTGGAGCGAGTCTTTGAACAAAACTAAGATGGCTACGTTGTAGCTATAAAAAGTATGAGCTGACATACCGCATGAGGTGCTGGAATGATCGAGCCGCGGTGAGTCTGAACCGGACGGTTCGCGGGAAAAAACTGTCACACACGAGGGTATGAAAATATCGGATTGGATTAAGTATGACGTACATCAACTGACCATTCAAGAAAGAAACAAGACAGACAAGACGATGAAGGTGGGCTGTAGATTTCCTCACCAGGTAAGGCAATTCTATCCTCGGCATGCTCAGACGATAGAATAGAATATGGAATCCTTCGAATAGTGCGAGAGCTCTGGGATCGTTTAATCTGCCGATCATCTTCAATCGACTGGTCAAGGAAATCGCGCTGGATTAAGCTGAGGCGAACCAAATTCCGATCAACGATCTGAATCTCTGAGTTGAAGTGACCTAAGGAACAAGAGGTATGGAGATAGGTAACTTGAAATTTACGTTATCCCTGGACCAGCGAACATAGACAACTACGACAGAAAACATCTATCTTAGCATCACCATCATCACAGGGGGTCCATTGGTTGATCATCGCACTTGGTCGGTTTAACTTGACCCCAACCCGAAGTCGAGGTAAACCATCTGACTTACATTGTTAACCAAGACAAAAAAAGATCCGTAGGCAACTCCTAGATCCACCTGCCCGACTTTTCCAAATGGGGGCTCTGAAGCTAGGGATTGGATCACGCTGAGTGGCAGATTGCCTAGACCACAAAGCAAAACAAAAATACACACACAAACATATCAACTCAAATCGTGACAAGTTCAACGAAAAAAAAGAAAGCCACCCCAGTTTGACCACTGATAATGTTTCAAGTCAATCCATTCCAATTCCCGTTTCAAAAAATGATCAGTCCAATGTTTTACTCCAGCAAAGTTATATGCTTACAACTGCGGCCACGAGAAAACCGTTCCTGAAATGGTCCGGTACTACCACAAATATCATAAGCAAGCGAGCCAAAACGTAACTCATCCCCTGGAATTGCGATCGATCATCAATTTCCTTCACTCCCTCTATCGAGATGGAAAGTCGAGACGGCAGAGCTGACCATGTAGAAGATACCAAAAGCTATACAGATGACGACATTTTTCGAATTCTCGGCCGTGATAGAAGGAACGAGGTTAGAGAACATCAGACACTGTGGTGTAGTAGAGCATGCGAGTAAATTCTAATCAGTCATATTGAGAGCACGACCAAGAATCAAGATGAAGCAAGTTTAACCAACCGGTAAGGCACCGTAAATTTGAATTTGTGCAGCGGCTTTGAGACCTTCACTTCCTAGCTTTCCTGATCGCACCAATTGCGCACCTACCAAACCCGGTATCACATTCTGAGTTCGAAGAGAAATAGTACTTTCAAAGCTGTTTCATATCGCAATGAATAATGCAAGTGAAGGGGATCAAGATAGCTTACCTTGATGACCGGCTTCACGGAGATCCACACCAAAGTCCCGAGGCTGAAATTGAACGTCATGATTGTGTTTTATCGGTAGAATTGAGGTACCAGACGGTACCACGATGGACCTGAGAGGAGGGTGGAGGGTAAAACCTCAAACTCTCATTTGCACATCACACAGGCTCCGGTACACCACCGCACCCAACCCGCACTCGACTCTCTCCCCTTCACCAATCGCCAACTTTTATATCGTACACTCAATTCCTTCACCTCAATCCTACCGAACAGGCCTACTTGACATACACCATTCTCTTACCAATAATTAACACCTATAAACTTCTCCCCCTTCGCGGTGGCATAATCTCAATATGACTGGGCATGCTTGTGCTCAGCATTGTTGACCCCTTGTCCAGGGGCCCAGTCTGGTTGAAGTGTCTTGGTGTACTTCAGATGCATTACCAAGAATAATAGCCTTGATATTCTTCTGTGAGATTGATTATAATAGCATTGACACATTTACCTGGAAAGTATTTCTGGTTTCTTGTGGATGGGGAGGTGGCTGAATCAATGAGGGCAACTCAGGACCATCATCTGGATGAGTTGGACCTCAAGGAAGATTTGCAATTCTTCATGACTGGTTCTCCTAAACCAGAGGCAGTGGGTGTGCTTGTTATGGTATAGTAACATATCCTGTCAAGGTCTTCAGGCTCATAAAAGAGCTGGGTGCATGCAACAAGTTTAAGGTCTTATGAATGGAATAAGTCATCCTCAACTTGAGATTTTTCTTTTTCTCTATTGGGAATAAGTCAATTTGTGACTTGAGTGTTTCAAATTTTTCTTTCTTTTTTGGGAATGGGTCTACAATGAATTGAGTTATATGTGTGTCCACTTTGGGAATAAGTCAACTTGTGACTTGAGAGGTTCAGTTTTTTCTACTTTGGGAATAAGTCAAAGTGTGACTTGAATACATATATCTGGGATCATTCACTGGGACAGATTCTTTTCCCTCATTGGAATTGAATCTGTAAGTCCCTCTCCCTAAAAAATTCCTTTTTACTATACTCCTCAAAAATTTACTCCCTGAATGTTTTTATTACCAGAATCTTGTCTATTTTACACCTCTTTCTCCTCTGATCCCCTGTGCCTTGTGTGCCAGGTGTGTATTTCTCTCACAGAAGCATTTCAGCTCAATTAAGAGGCTACATAGCCTGTTTCAACATCTTTACTAACACTGCCAACATATTTTCATCGCATGGAAGCTTGCTATGTAACATAGCATGTCTTCATGTGATACTATGGACCATTTTTCAAGGTCCCTCCCTTGGAAAATAGACCTATTGCATCACATCTTGGCCTGCTATGTGACATAGCATGCCTCTATGTGATGCAATTTTCTTGGTGGTGTAACCACCTGATACCCCAGGTGTGTATTTCTCTCACAGAAGCATTTCAGCTCAATTAAGAGGCTACATAGCCTGTTTTGACATCTTTACTAACCACCTGATACCCCAGGTGTGAATTTCTCAAATGTTGAAACATGCTGTTTTATCTCAGTGCTACCTGTCACTGAAATACCTGATCAAAATTCATTGCTTAGCTCCTTAGTCAGTCAGAAGGTTCCCCCAGTTTTGGATTTTGACTCCATCAAACCTGCTGCAGATAGCCTGATGGATGAGAGAAATTCAAGTACCAAAAAACAAAAGCATGCTTCAGGAGATAATACTGAATTTGAGTTGCAGATTAAAGATGAGTTTGATTTTCTTGACAGCAGGCCATCCATTGATTTGAAGACAAGGAATAGCCATAATGAAACTCCTAAGGGAGAGCAATTGGTGAAGGGGAGAGAGTTGAGTGTGGGATGGGTGCAGTGATGTACAGGAGTCTGTGCAATGTGCAAATGAGAGTTTGAGGTTTTACCCTCCACCCTCCTCTCAAGTCCATCATATCAACCTTGGATAGGAATTCCAATTACTTCATCAGTATTTCATGCATATGAAACTGCATTGAGTGATGCAATGTTATAAGCCCTGCAGACAGGTTGGGTGACACTTAAGTCATGGCAAATGTCACAGATTGTATAGTGTAGTACTTGAAGGAAGATTAGAGTTTTTACTCTCTTCCCTCACATTACAATCTCATTATAAACTTGCAGTCTCATGCAAATGCATTGCATGTATGAAACTCTTTCTTGTCTCAGTCTTGCTAGTTAGCAAGTCCTAATATGCAACAATCCACCAAAGCTGATTGGTGGGAAGGCTTCCTGGTCTTCCCACCTCATCTTGGTTCCTTCCATGCAACATGCTCAACCTTCATCATTCCACTCCCTCTCTTTTGCCTTCTGCCCAGAAATTTGAGAAGGTGAGGATTGTAAGGCTGGGAGCCTTACAGGGACTACAGTAGAAGCATGAAGGGTTAGAGCATAGTAGCATAAGCAGGACAGGGCATGGGGCAGACAGTCATGGGTTCCTAGCTCCTTGAGAACTCATGACTCTCACATTTGTGGGCAACTCTTGGAGCTAGGTGAGCACATCCATTAAGATCAAGGTAGTAGGAGGAGAACTCACAACTCTCACATTTGTGGGCAACTCTTGGAGCTAGCTAGGCAATTTAAACTGTTGATTTCAGAAGCTCTCCCAAGGATCTCATTCCTTGATGCATGCATTCAAAGCAGTCTAGTGAAGGTGGAATCTTGTAGAGTTTCCCACCTTACAAGAATTGGTATCACTTCCAGCATTAATAACAGTCCCTTGGGGGGAAATGAATCTCAGAAGTAAAATGAGATGTTACACATTCTTCTATATTACATAAATTTTATATGTAACACTTTGGAGATAATTCCAAGATAATCACTAAGGTTTTTTTTCATATCCCTTGTTCAGCTCTTATTTTTTAAGATTCTATCAAATAGCATTACACATAATTGTAAAAGTATGTAACAATAAATTTTCCCTGCTGAACATCATTTTCCAATGGGGGAGTGTCATTAATGCTGGCAGCATATAGTCCCTGCCTCTGCTATCCTGAGAAGGAGCATGCTACACCAGATTCCCCTCCTTATCTTGTTCAAAAATGGAGGATGGGAGTCCTCCCACTAATTTAGAGTGGGGAACTTATCCCTATTTTTTTTTTTTCCAAATCATCCTGGACATTGATCTGAATTGATCCATCTGCATCAAATCAGAATTTTAAACTGTTCAACTCATTTCAAAAAAAAAAAAAATGTGGAGTAGTGTAGTGTAATTGATCAACATCAAGGTGGGTTGAGTGATTTTCAGATGTATGGTAGTGTAATGTAGTGTAGTGTAACTGATCGACTTCAGGGTGGGATATGGATTTGTATGAGAACCCCATTTGAAGCAGGCCAGTCAAAGCTGCCTTACACCTTGGGCAAGGAGCTAATGCTACACATGTAGCATTGCACAGATGGTACAGTACTGTAATTTTTGCAGTGTCAGCTGTAAGTACATACCATCACCTACACTCATTCAGCATCACCTAAAAAAGTTACCAGTCTCTTCTCTCATCACTCACCAATATCAGTGCCTCTCCAACTTTCCTCAAAGCACCTCCCTACACCCAATCATGCAAGGCATCAAATCCAAGAACCAATCAGAATCAAAAATGGGCCTGGTGCTTTGCACCTGCTCTGAGTGCATCAAAGTTGAATTTACAGGGCCATCTGGACAGTTCTCAAAGGGCTTATTGGTTCATCCCAGAACTTGTAGCAAGCACAGGACAAGAATGAGTGCTGAAGCTAAAGGCACATCAGACCTGAAGGCCTTGACTGAAGATTTTCGTGCAAGTTGTATTGACAATTATCACACATTGGCAATGCAGACATTTATCAATTGATCAAAAGAGTTTGGTGAAGCCAACCAACAAGGAGTAATGCAGAGTGTCTTATGCATATTTGGCATCAGTGAAGAAACCAAAAAGATGTACACCTTTCCTTGCCTGGTCTTGTTGATGCAACTCAAATACTTTTGAAAGACAGCAGCCTTTCAACACCTTGAAAACTCTCCTGATGCACTGCCAAGATATTTGTATCGGATGGGCCTATCCGATGTTCTATCACCCCAAGATATGCGATGCAGTGTCAGTAGGATTAGGTGCGATGGAATTACTATCGGTATCTAATGCTCTGACACCATATTGCAGTGTAATTCCATCGCACCTAATCCTACTGACACTGCATCGCATATCTCGGGGTGATAGAACATCGGATAGGCCCATCCGATACAAATATCTTGGCAGTGATGCCTCCAAATCAGAAATGAAAGCTTTAAGACTGCCTGATAGTAACATACAAGCCTCTTTTTTGTTACAAGGCATTCTTCAACTGGCTGTTCCCAATCTCTTGACTTTGATCATGAATGGCCTCCTAGCATTGTCACTGTCCATGACAATATGCCTCTCATGGGATCCTGTTGCTTCTAGAGCACTGGATATCATCTTGGAATCTTCAACTGTACCACCAATTTCCAGATGAAAATTTATTACATGTTTTATAGGTCCTTATCTGTCAGCCCCTGAGTACTTGAGAGGTACCATGGAGCTGCAAATGTTAATATGAATATATTCTTACCACACCTCATAGCTCAGTTTTGAGAGCTGTAACTAAGAATTCACTGTAAAACTGAATCAAAGCTGTATATCACAGCATGAGTACATGTAGAAAAACCTGCTGTAAACCATAAACTCAACTGTAATAACATACAAGAGGTTATGTACTAGTAGTAACAAGACATAGTAAACTTCTGCCCTGTAATGAGTGTATGCTCATAAAGGATAAAGGGTAAGAATATAAAAGATGGATCTGACCTCCTCTACAGGAGGAGGAGAATCTGCATCGCTAAAATAAACCTCAAACTGTCTGAATAGCTATAAAAGATATTCTGGACTTTCTATATTTTTAAGAGATTTCTTAGTCAATTACTATTATAAAATATTTTGTTGAGCCATTCTCATCTTCACAAAGTCATCATCTTTTTTTATTCATCAGTTTCTTCTTTTCTATGGTCTGTAAAGGTGCAAAGCTAGAGCCTTTCCTCACTACTTGCTATTTTCTCTTGCTAAGGGGTTCTCAAGAGTGAAATAGTAAGTAGAGGATAAATCCTGAGGCTGGGATTGGCCACTGACAGTGCAAGGAAAGGATTTGCATTGGCCATCACTGGACTTGCCAGACATCTTGTTTAGCTCTAGATAAGTCCAATGCCCATCTGGCTTGCAGGTGTTAGTCCTGGGCATTTGGGATAGTAAAGGAACCCATTTTCTCTTTCTGGCCTTTGTGCCCTTAATCATCATTGTCAAATTTAGTGAGGTGTCTTGCCAGACAGAAGCAAGGTGCTTGCATTATCACTGGCTTACCAATGACTGTGTAGGCAGTTGTGTAGCAGAGGTGTGCTGGGCTGTAGCTGATGTATACACAAAGGAGAGAAGCACTACTAGTCTGACTTCACAACAGAATATTCTTCTCTTTCCAGTCACTACAGCTTATACACTCCATCAATCCAGCCTCAAAGATTGATTTACTGAACTTGGTTTCTATTGTGCATCCTTGTAGTGTGAGCTGATTGGTTCTTGGATTTGATGTCTTGTATGATTGGGTGTAGGTAAGTGTTTTGAGGAAAGTTGGAGAGGCACTGATATTGGTGAGTGATGACAGAAGAGACTGGTAACTTTTTAGGTGATGCTGAATGAAGTGTAGGTGACACTGCAAGAATTACAGTACTGTAGCATCTGTGCAATGCTACATGTGTAGCAGCAGCTCCTTGCCCAGGGTGCTAGTTGGTAAATGCTGCCTTTGGTATGGTCTCATTCTGTGATTTCATGGGTTCAGTTCCCCCTGCTGGTGGTTTCCCTTTGCCAAGGTTCACACACAAGCATATCACCCCTGTTTCAACCCCTTCTCTCAAATGCAACTCCTCTAGAGAGGGAAGGAGCTGGGTCCAGACTATATAAAGTCCCTTCCCAGCTCCTGGACTCAGTTCCCTTTCCTCACCTTTTACCACCAACACCTAAACTGAACACCAGCATAATTTGAGGATTATCCATAAGGAAACCTAATCAAAGAGTGAATTGTATATAAGTTGAAAAGTATTAAAGGGTCAACTTTGAAGGACTGGTAGTCCTTCATCCTTGCTTACCTCAGGTAGCCTCTTGGATATATTGAGATCCCCAAGAGTCAAAGGAAGACTACCCAGAGCAAGTTCTAAGAGATAAAGCCAAGTAGCTATCCCTTGCCTGTTTAGACTGTAGATTCTTCTATAGTCTGGAGTGACCCTTCCTAGATAAAAGGGATCCTCTTTGATCTCCTGAGTAGAACCATCATACACCATCTGCTTAGGCATAAAGATTGGTAGGTGTCTAACTCTCCAAACCCTGTTCTTACAGGTCAACTAACTGCAGTCTACACCTGGGGGTACCAGTAGTGTGGACTCTCAGTATATAAGTTGTAGGTTGAAGGCTTTGACAAGCCCTTCTACCACTCACTCTAGTCAGGAGCTTAGCCTCACTGTAGCTCAGCCCTGATAACCCATATGTTGAGGGGGGGATGAACTTGAAGAATTTTTTCACAAAAAGGCAAGCATTTCGAGTAATGTAATATCTGTTTGTCTGCACATGGTGTTAGCGTACGTGAACGGTTCAATTTAGGATTGAGCGCACACCCTGAAACAGATGGGTTTGACGATTTGGATTTGGTTCCGATACCTAGTATATAAAACAAAGTGATCAGTTCTACATCATGCCGGTGCGTCAAAAGCTAGACTGACTGATGACTTGACCAGTCTTGGATGGTATTGGATCGGACTCCAGAGGAACCTTCGACCTTGGACCTACATACCTCACTTTTCACGCAACACACCTATGTACATGTGTAGGTGCAGACCAAATGGATGCATACACCTGGAGCTGGGACATGCACACACATTATTGGCAACTTTCTGATTTGGAAGCCTGAGCAGGATATGTCGCATGGACAAACTAGATTCTGAACCTCAGGCTGTAAGACTTAGAGCCATTGTAGTCTAGAACACAAGGTGCTTCAGAAGACCACTGGTAGTCAGATATAGGCAATAAAATGAAGGCCCAAGCCTGACCTATTTCCTGGGGATGCAACCCTTTTAGTGAAGTTTTAAAAAAAGACCTGTATCATAAGTTTACATCTTCCTAGCTTGTCATCAGATGATCAGATGATCAGGTGAACAGGTCTTCATCAGAGGTTCTTGATGCTCGGGAAGGTCTGATGGAATTGTTATCACGCTCAACAAGAATACACTACTATAAGTCTTCGACTTGAGGTTGCCAAGTATACCAGGTTTGCAACATAGCGCACTCGGTTGTGTTTATATATGAAGATGTGTATGTAGAGATACAGCACTTGTAATTACACAGTTGAGATCACCTTGAACACCTCGATATAGCAATGTGACTTTCTGCCACAAGCATTGCGTCAGCTTTAGCTGGTTGGAGAAGCCGCTGTAAACAGATATCAAAAGCATACGGGGATTGCAAGCCAAATTCTTCCAGCATCCTAAAACTCGAGAGGTTATGCCTGTTCAAGACAGATGAGGAGCTTTTGCTCGGTGTACCAAGACGGATGGCCGGGAATTGCTTGCCAGTTTTGCGTAAGTAAATATAATTATAGTTGAACGGCAAACACCGGTCGCAACATGATCAGCGTCAGGAATTTTTCGTGCTGTGACTAATCAAAATCCTGAAAAAAATGATTAAACAATCAAGATGATAAGCGAGGGTGATATATATTCTTCCAAATAATCGGGCTGGGGGTAATGGTACATACCGTATTTTGCTCCACCTGCTTTTCGATTAAATTTACCACGCGAAATTCGGTCTTCTAACTCAGCTCGATTAGCTTGAGCCTCAGTTAGGAGTGAAGATAATTGATGACGGCCTCGAGCTCTGGATGAAATTTGTTTCTATGAGAGATTCAAGACCAAGATCATCAGATAATCTCGACAATTAAATTCAATGATGCAGGCAAAAAAAAGAAGAAGAAAGTGACTTACAGCAGGTTTTCCAGCAGCTTGAGCAGCTTGTTCATTCCTCGCTTCTTCCCTTGGATCAATAATCTTAGGTTTATTCTCCCAAGCTAACTTAGCTACTTTTGCTGCATTGAATTCTTCTATACCAACCTGTCTATTATCAGATTGCTTGAAAAAGTCTTTAGGGATCTCTTTTGATGTGTCTATCGTATCCTGGGTACCGTAATGTAAAGCGCGAAAAGCTTTCCACTCTTCGTCATCTTCACTTCGTGCACACCATTGACCGTTCGGACGTTGCCAATAACCTGGGTACGGATCAGATAACGTGGGCGGTGGTGGTTTTTCTTCGGCTACTTGAGGTGCTGAAGAGATCGAGATGGTCGTAGAGGTTGTGGGTCGCGTGGAATGATGGCTAGAAGAAGAAGATGTTGATGCTGATGGGAGGCCGAAGAGGTTGAGAGTTCCTGATGACGAAGAACTAGGAAGAGGTTGATCCGGTTCAACTAGTTGAGGGGGAGGTACAGCTGAGAATGTGGACAATTGATGGGTGACAGGTTGATCAGCGTGAGAGGATTGTGGAGAGGCGAGTGGAGCGATGCGTTGAAATGGTGGGACCTGTGGCTTCTTCGTCGGTGATCCTGTTTTAGAAATCGGAGCCGCGTTCTTCGGTGCAGGCAAGAGAGCAGCTAAACCAGACTTCTTCGTTGAGGGTTCGAGTTTCGGCTTTTTTATTGTATCTTTATTTAGTTCTATGTCTTCTGACGTGGACCGCTTCGGATTCCCTGGGTTATCCTCGACAATTGGTAATTTAGTGGGAGCAGGACCGAGGAGGATACGAGCTTTGGTGGGCTTATTACGTTTCGGTGGGGGAAGACGAAGGCCTGTTTGATTGGTGGTAGACTGGGCTATTGGTGGCGTAGGCTGTGATTTGAAAGGGGCAGGTTTAGAAGATGATTGAGGGAGGAATTCAGATCCAGGTTCTGAATCAGACTCAGAGCCGTATTCGACCAGAGCCATGATGTGAGAAATTCGAAGTTTACTTGGACAAAGACAAATCTGAAGAACTGAATTTGCAAGGAGAGCCATTTGAGGATGAATGAACCGCGTTTTAAGCATACTCTAAAACACCAAGACAGCCCTACAGTAGCATGCTGGTGTGCTCAAGAGATCTTGATCTAAACCTAACAAAGCCCTTCTCTCCTACAAAGCAAGCTTGTCAGAGAGGGACTATGTATCTTTTCCACAGTTCCTGGCGTGTGAGGCCGCTGTTACAACCTGCATTTTTAGTTATTCCTTTGTACACCTTTTTTCCTACTAGGAAACCTGGCTCTGTATCAAGAAGATGTTCTTCAGACCTTTCCACAGCAAACCCCCTATCCCTTAGCCCTCGTTCCCCGGATCTTTAGGATATCAGGGTTCCGGTGTAGGGATTGCTAGGTAGAAGCATTTCACTTGGGCATTTGACCACAAGGCAGGAAAACATTTCGATAAAGAAAAGAGACTGCAAAAGGAGGACAAGTTACACTATATATATATTGATATGTTACATGGATGTCCTTACATATTTACATGACATATCTACATTGTTATGTTACAGTTATACTTTCTACACATAGGTCCGGGTACTTTGCAATTTAGTACACAGCTACCACACTTCAAAAATATATCGTTTAAAAAGAAATTGTTGTCCTTCCTTTTGGTTTTTTTTTTTTTTTTTTTAGATCTCTTGAAGTCTGACCACCAAAGGCACCAAAAGATCCAGACTCAGAGAATCTCAAGAGGAATTCCCCCACCTCCTGTTTTTTCTCAGTTGTG
>MU167244.1:334845-353575 GCA_015951145.1 Cronartium quercuum f. sp. fusiforme G11 | reverse complement strand
AGAAAGGGAAAGGTATTACAGATAGACCATATTGTGCATGAAGGTTTACCACATCATCACTTACACTACAAACATGGAGTCAGATCCTGACCAGGATATGAGCTCCCAGGAGTTGAAATATAGGTTTGTGAGTGGCCCCATGGCAAACATCCCTCAGCACTCAGGGGTTTTCATCAAATACTTAGGTCTTAGGGGATTTGGGGGTTTTGATCCAGGCACAAGGCTCATCAATGGCCCTGGCACTGAGCTGGTTCTGTGCTCTGTGGGGCAGCTTTCTCCTGCAAAGCCTGACTCAAACTTAACAAAGTCCCCTGCAGCACAAGGGACTTACCAATAAAACCCACTTGCTGGGGCAAGAAGCCACAAGTGACTCTCAGGAAGCAGAGCCTGTAGCCAAGAGGGAGTTGGTTCTTAGGGTTTGACCAAGGCCATTGGACTTTGAATGGGCTAAAACCCGACATGGTTTTCCTCAGGTTCACAATACCATTGGTGGTCAAAGAGCATGTTCACTATCAAATCCTCGGTCCGAATTGTCATTTGTCAAGCCCTCGCACTTCTCACCTACTTCCTTTGTAATGACTCCAGAGCTATCACTGGGGAGATAAACATCAAACTTCTGGTCTGCCAGTTTTACGGATCCAGTATTGAAACAGAATACTTTTTTTTTTTGCTTTTGCTGAGACTACTAGAATAAGAACTTGAATGGATATCCACCACTGCGTTTTCCCACCGCCCCATTTTTATAGGGTTTATATGAAGAAGAGAAAACAGCCTGCGTGAGCAAGATGAAGAAACGCCACAAAAAAAAGGAAGAGTACAAACTTTTTCATCCGGAAAATGTTCATCAGAAAACTCGCCATGGTCAACAGAACGCCCAACCAGATATACACCGCGATCCGTTGCCGAACCGGGTCATCCAATCTCGAGACCGTGAAGGCCAGTGTATATGCTGCAAAAGCCGTCATACCATCTGTTTTGCGCGAACGGATGGGCAAATCAAAACCAATCCTTCGGAAGAGAAAACAATACGCTCCTAGAGGAGAAGATGAACATAACAGGGCTTACAAAGACCTGCGATCAAGTGAGTTTCGACTTGATACTGTGTGCCATAGCCTCCAGCAATGTACATCGCTGCGCCGTTTTGGTGACGGGTCATGTACGGGGGGTGCCTGATCTGGTTCCACATCTGTCCCCCAGTCATCAATAAGATGAATGGCTGATGAATAAAACACAGGGCAAAGCATATCAGCGAATTGTCCCTCATAAATTGAATGTGGATCGGGATAACAGGGATAAGGTCCTGATGAACTTGTAGAACTCAAAAAGAAGTTTGGTACGTACTATCGTCAAAACAGCCCAAATGTAGCGACTACCCAAGACAAGCTTGATGGCGGGCCATGCGACCTTGACGGCGATAACACTTGCAAGCAAGACACAGACCGTCGCAAAGATCTTGCCGTAGTTGGGCGGGCGCTTGAAGAAGTGAGGGATATGAGCAGTGCTACTAGCCCATCGGCTGAATTGTTCGGCCGTCAGACCCGCAGTCCCGCCTCGGTTGAAGTCGTAGCTAGCTACCTCGTGTTTAGCATCCACGGCTCTGGGACCGGTAGTGGGCAGAAAGTTGCGCGCTTGAGGAGCCGTATTCAGACCGAGCTAATGAGGTCCGATCGGAAATTAACGTGATGTGGCCAAGTGTGAAAAGAGAAAGTGTAAGGCAGAAGAAAGCCAATATCATTCAGTTGCGGCGATCACAAACACCGGGAAATGGCACAAGAACTTAGTCAAACGGAGTAAGTATGTGAACCTTTTGGAATGTGCCCTTGCCCTCCTTGAAATCGAGGACCGCAAAGAAATGAGATTCCCGGATGGATTGAGGTTGTTTTGCCCATTGCTTAGCAATCAGATTGTACTCCACCTCGAAGGTCCTAAAGCCCAATTTCAGAGAGAAATGAACGATTTGTCAGTTAGATGCTTTCAAAAGTCACACGATTCTTACTGACTGGCAAGGTACACATTGGAATTGAGAGCCGAGAGCGGTGAGAACGACGGTGATGGAGTAATTTCTGGGACCTGCAACGAGTTCTTCAAAGAGCTTGTCGTTCAATGGGACTACTCCTTTTCCTGCTTTAGTAAGCGAGATCAGTTTCGAAACCCGGTCTGGTTTAGGTCCCTTCGCAGCCTGGACAGCCAATAAGAAGCCGGCGAGTGAGAGGAGAGGAGTGAACAACATCCCTATTGAGGGTTTGAAGTAGTTGAAAGATATAAACGTGGTTTCTTGAAGTGCCACGAGCGCAATCCAAGATCACAGTGACACCACGTTTCAAACTTGGAATTTCACAAACTTACCATTACTCACTGTCAGCTGGCTTTCACAGTGCTCTCGTCTCGCTGTGTGAAAGCCTGTGACACCCCTCATCTCAAAGCTTATCCAGCAGTGACCAAGCGCAGCGAGACGGAACGCCAAGTGTTGCTACCCATCCGGAACAGAAAAATTAGATCTGTGATAATGTGTGATGGTGTCCAGTCTTGGCCAATCTGGACCAATTCATTCAAACTTGACTAAATCACTCTCGCTGGCTCGCACACGGCCGCTCCAGCGGAGTCAGCGAGACGGACTTGTTTGACTTTGTAAATCATTGCACATTTTCACAATATATACAGGATCCTACACAAACGGTAAGACTTTTGGTCATTGATAGACCACGCTGGCCTGGAAATTTGCCTGACACATGATTCCTTTAGTCTTGAGAGTTCTGGAAGGTATACAGCCCATATACAGGCAGAAGCACGACATTGAGGATATCAATAAAGATATTTGCTCAATATTGCAAGGTGTTAAAAGTGTGGGTAATTGAAAGACCACCAAGTGGGTTGTTTACCCAAACTGAAGACTCCCTGAGTGAGGACTCAAAGGGGTAAAGAGAATCACCAAAAGCAGAAAAGAGCACTCTGCTTCCCATAAACGGTTGGAGCCAGATAGTTGATTGTTTTATGCTAAAGCTCCCCTTAGATCATAGTCACCTTAGGTGGCTCCAGTGCAGCAATTTCTCCGCACTTGCCTTGGATGGCAGCATGGAAGGTATTTTTGGATGCTACCTACAAAGTTTCAACCAAGGTAATCTGCCTCCATTTTTTGAAATACTTTTGTGGAAACTTTGGATTCTACATCCAAGGCAATTGCATCAGCAATATAGACTGTTCACCAGGTAGGTAGTGACAAACCAGAAGCCACTCCCTGACAGGAAAGTTACAGATACTAAGAGAATCCCCTCCAGACCTTGGATTGTGGGGCTTTTGCATATATGAGAGGTCAATTGATCAAAATCTGTCCCAGAGGACTACAGGAGACCTGGAGTGAGATGTCAAGAGTCTCCAGATTTGGAAGGTTTTTCAAGATTTCCAAAATCATGACCAACCAATGCACAACTGCACATGTATGACTACAAACCTTAACATGTATGTATTCATTCAACATCTTACAGCAAGACCTCAATGAAGACCCCTTGATATGAGTAGTCCGCTGTGCAAACACTCTTTTTTCAACCTTCCAAATTTAGATCTTGCTTCCCCCATCAATATCAGGGCTCTCCACAAAAATGTGGAGAGCATAGGATCCAGGGAATTCAAGATCTTCTGTTTGCTGAGATTGGAGTTCCCTACACATGTTAATCATGTCTTTGTTTCACTACAGTTGTGCGCTTCTCACCTGTCAGTCACCCAGTGACATGTTGCTTGACATCTCTGTTTTCTCTTCTTTGTACACTGGAGCAGCACTCATGGAAGGATTTCATCATCTTTCCACATGCCCTGCTGCTCCAGGTGATATTTTTTTTTCTCTCTCTTTCTAGTCTTTCAGTCTCTCAATCTGCTAATGTAATCATCTTTCCTCGTGCTCTGCTGCTCCAGAGAGTTAACCTCAACAGCTGATGCCATGGTTGGTGCTCTCATATTTCCCAATCTGCTGTAAGTATTTTTGAATCCCTCTCCATTCCTCCGTTGATGTCTCAAGGGGTTGAGACCTGTAAGTTTTCAAGGAGGTTCACATTTTCTTCTCACATGAATCTTCCTACATCTCTTACTCTTCATCCAGTTTTGACATGGAATTTTCAAAAACAAAGCTCAGCTGCTCTCATCCTCTTCTGCTTGACACAAGATAAACAGGAAAACTACCAGGATTACAAACAAATGATCAAACAAGAGGCTGACCACCAGCCTACAGTACCACAAGTGCTCTTATTGAAGAGTAGAGGGTCAAGACTCACAGTAAAAGCTCCGGACCTTCTTTCTTCTATTTCACTAAGTGGGGACAGTTAGTTTCGGATAAAGCAGAACTGTGTGTGACCGATACATGTGCACAGTCCAACTGGAGTCAAGGCCACAAGATCTCTTTCCTTCTAATCATGTGTCAGTCTTATATTATGGGTGTTTTTTATATGAGTACAAAGGAGAAGATCATGGAAAAAAGTCGAGGGAAGCACAATGGAAATTTCTTCATTATCAAACTTCTGTTACACTCACAAAACTGTCTTCGTATACTTACTCAACATATTGTGTTATGTGTTTCTTATTAAGATCTTGTGAAATTCACACAAGTTTGTATTCCCAGATCTCAACATCGGTAGAAAAAAAAAAAAAAAAAACTCAAACATCCGGTTCTCATCTACAGTTGAGATTCTGAGATTGACGTAAGCTTCTGCGTAAAAAAAAATCAAGATCTAGGTTTTTATCCCGTAAATGTATGCAAGGCCCCCGCAAGTCCCGGATCAGTGCTGAGTAAAGTCTTCAGTCCTCAATTTTCTAAAGATTTTACAGACTTAAGACTTTACTTCGCAGTCCTTACTTTAAATAGAGGGATTAAGCTAGAGTGTGTATGATCCACACAACTTCTGCAATTCAGTTTCCTTATAGGGAAACAGGTAAATGTTTGTAGTGCCAGGAGTCAGGATGCTTCAACCTACCTGCCAAATTTCCAGGCCGGCGTAGTTTAACAATGACCAACTTTGTTTGAATTTTCCATTGTCGCGCGGGATCCTTCAAGAGGTCAAACCAAGTTGCCTGGCGAGCGTGTATGGACCCTCCCTATTGAGTGCGGAAATGTTTAGCAAGAATTTCACCTTTTGATGGTGCCATTTTTTCCTCAGATAGATACCAAGCTATCTCTTTTACAATCACTTCCACCAAACCCATCGCATGAGTATTTCAAGCGGAGTTGGTCATTATTAGCTCCTCATCTTTCAACTCGCTTGCATTACTGCCACCGCGGCCCCGCTTGTAGAGCAGAATGGATGGTCATGAGTTTATAGTCCACATCTCCTGAGTCCAGATAAGACCTTGTCGGTGTCACTGTGAAACTCGTTCAGGAATAAAGTTGACATGTCTCACCGTCGTCATTGCCACAACTCGGACGGAAGAAAGAGTCAGTCGGCGTGTTGAGTCTCTGATTCACGCCCTGTAAAAACCATTCACTGAATGATTATGTGTCATAAAGCTTTTGTGTTGATTCAACAACATTGCACGCTCTCAGCAGGTAGCATCAGGCTCGGTGCTTGGATGTGTCAGCTTGTGATTTTCTCCATATTACGAGAGCAATGCCACTTATCCTAAATTTAATATGGAGGAGCATCGTGTCAGGAGATCAAACCTTTCAACGAACTGTGATGGATGTTCGATAAATGACGATATCTATTCCGAGACACATGATGAGTTTAGGTGAAAGTCAGGTCGAAATCGTCGAGGTGGCTATGTCCAGTTCCCGATATAGCTATGTCTACGATCACACGGTCTGCGCGAGTTTGCATCCCTGCAAAGCTTACGTTACACATTTTTTGCTTGTTGGAGAAATTGATTTCATGGTTTAAGGCATCGCACGCTGATACCTCCTTCCGTTTCGGGACCAGCTCGAAAGTTTGTTCCGAAGGATCAGTGTGATGGCGAAGCGTACTTTGACAATTCTGTCTCAGCGACAGATAAGGACTCTTCTGTGAATCATGTTCAAGAGATTGAGACGTGCTCAACCAAAGGGGAAGACTTCGCCTCAACAAGTCTCTGCTATTTTGCAAATGACTTGATAAGCAGTCACTTGGCCACTCGCAGAACCGTCTTTTTGCTCATCATTCCAGCTTTCGATTCATTTTTTTTTTTTTTGTTATCATTGTAAGATATTTGACGAAACGAGCGTCCTACGCAACCGATCGCAATCATAACTATCGCTTTCTATTTATTTCAAACTTGACCAACGACCATCAACAGTTGTACTCGTCCGAATCTACAACAGCCTTTTCGCTGCTCGAAGCTCGCCGTATCCCAGTACTTGCAATCTTTTCTAGCGATTTGCCCACTCTACTCGGTCCCTACTTTCTCTTCAAGGATTAGAAATCAGCAGTTCAGAAAAGCCGTCGCGCTTGCCGTTTGCGATTTATATTATTTGTGTCTTATATATTCTATCTCTTCCTCAAAGTTACGCATATATCTCTGAGGGTGCGTCTTGAACTATCTTTCTTACCAATTGCCTCGCTTGACTCCGTCGGCCTGTCATTTATTCAGTCCACATCTATACTCTACTGCCCCCTTCTTGTCAAGGATTTTTAACACGTCTGACCCTTCAGTATTTTTTTACAGGACTGCGTTTGATATCCTGCTCTTAAACTGTCCCTCGCAGCTTTTTTTTATCGGCTTTCAGTTGCACTCTCGTTGTATCCTCTTCGCAGCGATTTTGGCCTGCAGTATTCTCATTCGACTTCACTAAAAACAAACTTCAGCTTTATTTTTTCTGAGAATGGAGGCTTGGTATCCTTCCCCGGTTCCTCAATTCCAGCTCGAGGCGAGCTCCGCTGCCGGCTCTTCGGTCCACCAACCCAGATCTCGAGAGATTTCGCAGCCTGTAGCCCACACTGAATACGCTGTATCAGCAACGATGTCACCTCCGTCTTCACAGCGTTCTTCGCATTCTCCGCCACCTTTTGACATAGCTCAACCACTCGAGACTGAGTCGCGTTACTCTCATGATCCGGAGTTGTATGCCTATTTCCCTCATGAGTCGGCCAGCGTTCCAATCGTCGCTTCGAGTGGTGAACAACTTCAATACCATCAATGGGAGATGAATCAACTCATTGGCTCGTCGCAAGCGAACTCTCGCTACCTGTCCGAATACCCTTCAACCCCTCCCCACGCGGCCCCGCCGAGGTACAACACCTACCCGGTGGCATATGACGCTGCGCACCTTGAACATGAATGCATATCAGGATACGCGTCTTGTTCATCTCCGCCGTCCAATTACGTTCAAAGAGCAAGTCCATACAAACACACTCGTCAAAACCAACTTGAAGAGAACTATGACGTGATCCACCAAGTTTGGAAACCCTTGTCCAGCGAATATCATTCGAGTGGCTATCAGCTTTCTGGCCATTCCGGCCACCGGGAAAAGGATTTACAACAGCCACATTATTCGGATTTTCTACCCATCGGTCAATTCGACTCCTTGCGCTCGGCGCGCCCTCGTCCTGGCCCGAAAAAGACAACGAAGGAAAATGTTAAGCGGTTCCCATGTAAGTGAAGTTACTGATCCAGGGAATTTCAGACATCTCGGAATACCAAATTGCGCAGCTAAATGCAGCTTGCTATCGTTACCTTTCGGTCTTTTAGGTCCCGACTGCGGAAGAATGTTTGCCAGGGCCTTTAACATGGAGACTCACCGCAAGACTCATATTGGATATCGCCCCCGTAAGCTTCATAGAAAGTTTTTTTCTCACTTTGAATATGATCATCTAACTCAGCTTCCCCTTGATCACACCTTGTGCTTATTATCAAAGACGGATGCCCTAAATGTAATAAGAGCTTCTCTAGGAGACATGACCTTCACCGACATCTTGCGGCTGTTCATAATGACCACAAAAAGATTCCGCTTGTCACCAGCAAGCCAGTGAGCCCTGAAAGCTTCAATACCATCTGCGTTTGAATTTTACCTCATCTCCTGGCCATGAGCTTTGTTAAAGAACCGAGGTCTTTTTATTTTTTTTTGAAGCGCTCGCTGCAGTGCCACTCAGTTTATCTTTTTTTTTGGTTTCCTTTTTCTGATCACCTATAAAACTACTTTATCACTACCACACACTAATGTACGCAAGGGAAAAAGGACGGAGGACGTGAAAATTTTAAGCCATGTTACAAAAAAGTAGAAAAAAAAAGTCCGAATCAGCTACGTTCTTGACAGCTTAGATTGACCAGATTTCAGGAAGCTGTCATAGCTCTGGTTTCCTGCTTTTCACACTTTTTTTTATTGATTCTATTTTCTCATGGGATATCATGTTTTTCGTTCTCTTACAATTTTCTCCAATCTTCTCAAAATCACGCCTTCACCCGGAAAGTAACTTTGGTCATCTTATAGATTGCATCAAGACTGAAGGGATTCACTACATGCATGTTGATATCTGATTTTTTTTTTTTTTTTTTACTATCCTGTGAAGTATTTGTTTTTTTGATCGGTCTCTTTATGATCTGTGTTTTACTTTCATTGGCTATATTATTGACTCAAAACAAGAGGACTATTGTTAGAACGCTTCAAATTAACGAAGACACCCTACAATAGTATATTCAGAGGCAATCGAGATACTAAGTGATAATGCGCAGTTGTGAAAAAAATTAGGGTATGACAGGTTGTAGCCCAGATTTGATTATGTGCAACTAAATCCATGCACCATCTTCTGAATGCCGAGAATTTGAGAAGATAGACTGAGACCAAGTAAAAAGATAGGTTCAACAAATGCATCTTGATTCCCATTGGAAAGCTGTTATATACAACCGTAGGGCCTGCGGGCAAACAGGTTTTGCATAAAATAAATGTTATGTGTCCTCCGTGGTTCATAAGTCAAAAAATTAGCTTTTTCAAATGCTCCAACACTTTTCTTTCGTAACACAACACTTGCAGCGGACTTTCTTCAGACGCAAACCTCCAAGGAGTCTGAAAAATGAAAATGTCTCGGGACCAGGGTCTAAGGCATTGATCCAAGGGTTTATTTGGCCCTTAAGGAACCCTCGGAGAAAGACGTTGGGCAATGTTGTGCGAGATGAATATACGTGGCTTCCAAGGAGTGCTTGCTTTTAAAATCCAAAGCAATCTTGTTGGCAGTGCAATCTAAGGGTTTTTTTTTTTTTTTTTACAAGACAGGTAGGTAGGATTCCTAACAGAAAACCACCAAAATTCTATATGTCAACTAGTGAAAGGTTTTTGAAGTTGATTTCACTGTTTTCAGAAAGCCTTAGATGCTTGGTTGTGGATAGGAGTGGCCTTGAGGCACAAAAACAGGGGCTACCTTCCGCCACTGTAACGCTCCTGCAGACTGTGACCGTAGATGACCCTGATCACTACTTTCAAAGTTTGAAAGACGTGAAGACTGGCCATAATTTTGTGTTCAATATAAAACAAGACCCTTTTTTTTTCCCTTTGAAGTGTGTTTTTCTGTAGTAACACACCACGAAAGGCTTTTTAAATATGGCATACGTACAAAAAAAGTACCATTGAGTTTGGCACATGGACCCTGTTTCAATACGGGTTACAAGAGGCCAGCAGGAGTCCTGCTCACAGCCCCTGTTTACTGGTCACTGGCAGACCAGAAATCACCTTTGATGTCCAAGTTCTGCAAGTTCTCCATTCAGTCCATCAGGGGTCTCTCAACACCCAGAGAGATTTGAAATGCTCAATCCCGTCCTTTTGAGAGTGTAGCAGGGTCGGATTGAGTTCATTCGTACCTTCCAGTACTGCGGGGGGGAGGGACGGGCTTGATCCCTCCTTTTCAGTGCTGTAGAAGGTGTAAAAAATCACCCTCACAGCCCCTACAGTAATTGGAGGGTGGCAACAAGTCAAGTCCAGCCATCCAGTACTTTGGAGGGAGGAGGAAAAAAGGTTTTCTCCTCCTACAGTACATGGCTCCATCCCTCTCCCAGGGATTGAGCCAATTCTCTAGTATGATGGAGGCAGGTATCAATCCCTTTTCTTAGTACTGGAGAGAGGTATTGACTCAATGCTTCCCTCCAACCTCTGTAAAGGGTGTTTATTAAACCTTCTAGGGAGGAATTGAGCCCTTCCTCCCTCTACATTACTTCATTGAAGCAAGGGAGGGTTTCAAGCCCAAGCCCAAGCCCTCCCCTTCCCTTCCTTCCAGATTAGAGTCAAAATGGAAGAACTCCTTCCTCTGGGATCTGGGCCATCCCAAAGCCAAGCTGGAAAACCTCAGTATGGAAACAAATTAATTAAAAAGGGATCTTTTGAAACTTTAGGGTGAACAGGTGCAACTCACAGCACTCCCCTTTATTCAATTTTAAATAAGAAGACCAAAATAAATACTTGAACAAAACTTGATTGAAAATCAGAGAACCAAAACAAAAAATTAAACACATTACAAAAATAGGCGCAAAAAGTGTTTTCCCATTGGGAATAAAGTAAAAGGAAAGGCAAAAAGTATCAACATGCTAAACAGCTTCTTCCAAGGTGACACTACTACTCAGAGCTGGTCTAGCTCACTTACTGAGTTGGCTCTAGCGAGAGATCCTACTGGATATGTAAGACTGCGGTGATCTGGTCTGATAGAAGTGCAGTCAAAAGAAGTGGGAGAGGGAAGCTCACAGGAGGTCCACAAACAAGGCAAAGGCCTACTGTAGGTGTACAGAGGAAAATGGTCAGTCCTTCGACCTGATTCAATTTTGAAGACTAACAATCAACAAGAATCCTGTGGTCAAGCAACAAGGATCTTGCCAACACTGGGTTGCAAGAACTGGGTATGGTGACCAATTGAGAATTCTATCCATGAATTTAATTCACATGAGATAGAGAATACTGAAACTTGGAGGAATTGACTTTGATTGCTCTGTTTCCTGTCTACATTAATTTAAATGGAGGGTAGGAAGGAAGCCAAAGTAATCAGTGATTACTTCCCCTTCCTCATTCCCTCCTATGAACTTTAGAGGCAGGGATCGGATCCCTCTTCTCCTCCCTTGTACATACTGTTTACAGAAGGAGATCAATGTTCCTTGGGCTCCCCCTGAGCCCATAGCCAGAATTTCCTTGTTTGAGGTCAAAATTTTCCAAAAAAAATTGGCCTTGACCAAAGCTATGGCACAGAGCACCTTGTGCCAGCCCCAATGACTGATCCCTGATATCCTCTCTTTTACTGTAAAGGGAGGAATCAAAACAGAGCGCTTGAGTCCACCATACATTTTCTGCTGGTGGAATTAAGCACCTTATCAAACCCACTCAGTCTTGTCAGCCATTCCGTCCACATCCGCCATGCATGGCAGACATTGGATTGTACTTTGGGTGGCCCGGCAACCAACCACCCAGCCTACATCAAACTACCTTGATGCAAGCTACACTCAAAAACATGGTGTGGCTTGGCTGATCCATCTTGCCCGTTTTTCTACGTAG
Organism: Cronartium quercuum f. sp. fusiforme G11; assembly: GCA_015951145.1. Lineage (NCBI taxonomy): Eukaryota > Fungi > Basidiomycota > Pucciniomycetes > Pucciniales > Coleosporiaceae > Cronartium > Cronartium quercuum. The sequence continues at coordinate 342,162 of MU167244.1, read as the reverse complement.
ATTTGACTGAAATTTCTCCCGAGGTGTACACACTGTGGTATCCTACTGAGTTGAGAGTGGCCAATCCTTACAATGATGAAACGTGCCAAACAGAGATGAGATGATGAAAATCATGGTCCGAGAAAGAAGTCCCTTCCTCCTGCTGACGATCTTTCGGGGCCGCAAAACTACACACTGTATGTAGTAATCAGTGTGTCAGCCCCGCAGCGCGCCGCCTTCGTTATTAGCACGTGACAAGGAGGTCCCACAACTTTCCCAAATTTTCAGTAAATTTTTGGAGGATCATTCACCAGCATCCAACAACATCTTTGAAATGGCTATCGAGTTCACCGAGAACTGCCAATCTGCGGGTTTTGAAGCTCACAAGCATGTCCAGAAGCGCCTAAAGTTGACGCAATCTTCCTCGTGGCCCGAAGTGGATACACTGCCGACAACGGCATTCGGGTCTTCTGATCTTCTTACTACCTCCGCTCCTCGCTTGAACGCCGAATACGCAAGCGCTTCTCCTTACCATCATGCGGTCTTACAAGACATATTCGATGACCAGATACTTCGCAACGCTCGAAAAGAGATCAAGGAAAACTTATGTTTCACGCCTAAGGAGACTGACATTTACAAGGTGTGTGTTCTGCCGTAGCGGCACGGACAAGTGTGGAAAGCAAATACTAAACAAAACTTGAACCTACGCAGATCTTTCAAACAGGTGCTGAATGGTTTCTTATATGTAGCACCTTTAATGCCAATCCCTCAGTTTTGGCTTGAAAACATTTACGAGGAGAAGGCTGATACTGCCACTATCATTTGGACTTGTCCGCTCACCACGCACCATGCACCATTCTTACAGGCGACCTCGCCAATCTGGATGGCCTATCCGGCGAAGAAACTGACCAGCTGCGACACGTGAAGCTGATCCGTGATAGTCTTTATTCTGAGCAGTTCAGAAACTTTCTCCAGTCTGTCACATCTTGTGGTCCGCTTTCTGGAAAACAAACAGACATGTCCATCAATGACTATCGCCATGGGTGTCGTGAGTAGTTTTTACGTGAAGATGTGCCATGTGCATGGCTTTAGGATCTCAGATATCGTCTGTGTGACTGACTTGGATGCTTTATAATTCCAGATCTACTCAACCATGACGATGTCATCGGCACCCGAAGGGTCTCTTTTATCCTATATCTCACTGATCCTGACAACCCCTGGCAAGCAAACGACGGCGGCGCCCTGGAGCTTTATCCAGTTGACCCTGATACCAGTCAACCTTTGACTACGCCGTCTAAGAAAATCCTGCCAAAATGGAACTCTTTCTGTTTTTTTGTTGTCCAACCTGGGAAGAGTTTCCATTCGGTCGAAGAAGTCTATAACCTCAAGAAAAACCGCCTTAGTATCTCCGGATGGTTTCATTTTCCCAATGAGGGTGAGGAGGGATACGAAGCAAGTCTGAAGACGAAGGAAGAAGAGGCTAAAAAATTGGAAAGCTTAGGAGCCAGTCTGCAACAACTTGTAGGTGTCAACGCACATATCATTTCGAATTGCGCAATAGGGTCATTGAAATTCGTATACCCACCACTCTGTGCCACTCGACATTCCCCTCATGTCTTGTCTAATTCTCGCTGGTTAGACTGGAAAGGACGATCAAGACTTTACTCTGATCGATGAAGAACTGATTGCACCAGGAAGCGGATGTCCTAATGCTCTCACAGATGATGAGGTGGCCATTCTCTCACGCTTTATCGATGCCAACTACCTACAGCCAACCGAATCGGCGAAAATTAGCGAAAAATTCGTCAAGGATTCCAATGTTAACTTGATCGAGTTCCTTGACTACGAATTTGCATGCCAGCTGAAGCGTGCCATTCTCTTGAATGAAGCTAAGGACCTTGTCGCATTGGACCAGGGAACAGATTCAAGTCTTTACCAATCAAGTTTCAGTGGACCTCGATTCGAGATGGGCACGCAAGGAAAAGGATGGGTGGTCGTGGGTCCACCTCATAAACACCGCTATCTTACACCTTGTCCCTCGACGTCGTCAGAGAATCCAGTCACTCGACGACTAGCGGAATTGAAGGACGTCTTGAAATCTCCACCTTTCTTGAAATGGCTAGGTATTATCAGTGGCTGTCAGCTTATCGCACATAATGTCATTCCTCGAAGGTTCCGACCTGGCTTGGATTATACCTTGGCCACCACAAATAGTGAAGCCGTTTTGGAACTTCATCTTGGCCTTACTCCTTCCCACGGATGGGAAGAGGGTGAGTTGGGCGGGTGGGAATGCTACATGGCCTCGACAGATGAGGACGAATCGGATCCAGCTATCTATAAAGCTCCGAAAGTTGGAAATCCAGCTGATGGTGGCTCGGAATCAGATGACGGTTCGGCCTTGCTGACCATCTATCCAGCATGGAACAACTTTCATCTTGTACTCCGGGACGCCGAGATCCTTGCGTTCACAAAATATGTCAGTTTTAACTCGCCACAGAGTAAATGGGATATCAAGGCCGCTTACCGGGTAGACACAGATAATGATGGGGAAGAGAGCATGGATGGATGATATGAAGATTGGCTGAGCGTAGTAAATATCACCTGATATGCCACAGGACCATCATTGCTTGTAATGTAATTTTGATTGTCATGATGGCACCAACCAGTACGCCGGCTAGTGCACCTAACACATATCGGCCAGATGCCAGACTGCCACAGAATATCATCAGATGTATGCGCACGATCTTATCAAGATGGTTATCATTACCAGAGCTGACCTTCTGTGGGGTGACCCCGTCAAAAAAAAAAAAAAAAAAAATCAGAGGCTCTCATGTCAATTTTGTACCTTTCTTTATACCTTGACATTGATACAAATTGATCTGATGTCCCAGTAAATTTCTATGTGATTCAAAAACCTTAGCTAACAAAAATCAAGTTGACTGAAGTGTACTTTATCTCTCTCTCACTCTCTCACTCTCTCACCCAAACCACCACCTGTGAGAAATCTCTCTGTGTCAAAATCCTCTCAGTGATACTATTTAAATGAATGTTTTGTAGTGAATTATCAAATCAATTTTCTTTTTCTTTACTTTCAAGACTTCAATTCTAATATTTTGAGCCTTCTCGTCTTGTATTTTTTGTTTCAAAAAAAAACATAATTCACATTGCACAAAAAAAAACACACACACAATTTGAATGACTAGTGGACATAATTTCGGTGTAAGTTTTTGGGCTTGTAAGGCATACTGTACTATCTTGTTAGAACGGAAAACCAGTTTACTAGATTGAACACCTTAACAGTTTTTTTTTTTTTTTTTTTTTTTTTTTTTTTTTTTTTTTTTTTGTGTTTTTTTTTTTTTTTTTTTTTTTTTTTTTTTTTTTTTTTTTTTGTTCTTTCTGCTCCAAACACAAACACTAGAGCTTATAGTGGTTGGACAAAAGTGATACACAATTCTAGGAGAGGTAAATGTTATCCTTTCTTTTTTCTTCTTCTTCTTCTTCTTCTAGACACAAGTTGAGTAGCTGAGCAGAGGTACTGTTCTAAAAAGGAAAGAGACTATGTGATAAAAGTTAGGATCGTAAATCAAGCTACACCCGGTTCGGGTGCTGCCACAGGAGTAGACGAGCTGTCCTTCGATTCCAGGCCAGTCTCATTCTCGGTGGATGGAGCCCTAATCACAATAGGTCAAAAGTTAGTATTTGTACACGTCATGTACCGGGGCAGGTGAATGCGATCGGAGGTACGTCAGCTTACGGTGTAGCTTTCTCCTGTAGGTAAAAGCGGGTGGAAGGGTGATGAAGGAAAGCAATCGGAAAAGAGTTATAAGTCGAGTAGGATTTCGAAAAAACGTCAGAAAACGTATCAATGACTGACAGTGAGAGGAGCAGGCTCATCCAAGATCGTTGGCTCCGTTTTACCGACCGCCTCGATACCTGGCAAGAAGTTCGCGACGACGAAAAGCAAGTCAATATGGTGAGAGGATATCAGCTCTGCTTGGGCAAGAAACACGCACTTTCAGTGGATTTGCTAAGTTGAGTAGTTTCGGCAGCTTTCGATTTCTCAGCTTCATCGCTCGCTTCTGGCTTGCTTGGCTGGTTATCGGTCGGTTTCTGGACAGGCTTAGCTGGTTCAATGATTTGATCAACTTTTTCTTGCAATTTGGTTTTTTCCGTGTTAGAAACGTAAAGGGGCCCATCCAGAATTTCATCCTCGTCGTCGTTCTCGCCCATTTTCCTTCGCTTGCGGCGTTCAGAGTCAGGGGCGTCAGAAGCGTCCGGATCGAGGGTCCCTTCTGTGGCTTTCGCAGGCGTAGCAGTCGTCTCTGGAGCAGTAGCCTCAGCCCTCGCTCGCTTCTCCTCTTTCAAGTTCGCCTTGAGTTGATCCACGTCCTTGATGATGGGGGCCGGGGCGGCAGCTGCAACAGGTTGTTCGGTTGTAGACTAGAGAGCCCACAAGAAAGATTAGGGACAAGTCTGGTAAAAAGACGAGACACAGAACTGTCCTACCATTTTTTCTCAGATAGAGAGGAAGCAGCGTTGAAATCTTGGTGAGCTTGGGGTGAGAAGCAGAAGACTGGGGCAAGGCGGACTGCACGCGACAGGGATATGAAGCTGAAGGACACGTAAGGAGGTGACACGATTGGTATGCCAACGTACGAGAAGAATGCAGGTAGCGTGATGCAGGGACGGGAAAGCAGGTGTTAAGGTGGATTGAAAATGGGCAACGGAGGGGGGGAGACTGGGAAGAGGGACAAGGTCAACAGCTATTCAAATATTTATAAAGTGCCAGTGCAGCCAATCTGGATATTCCCTTAGGCTGTATGCACTGTATGTATCATTTGAGGGCGCGAACCTCGAATATGTAATGGCTCACTCAGTGCTGAGCATGTGCTACAACACTCATCAGCGGTCGCTAGCAACAGATTTTCGCAAGGTTGTAAATTCCACCCTCCGAAAGAGAGCTCCCTCCTGGCGAGCTCACTTTGACCGTCCCCTTCCGTTTCGCTCTCTCGCTTCACGCCTGTGAATCGCGCCTGCACGCGATGTCAAGTTGGCTGTTTCTTCGGCGATCGACAGGGGTGAGGAAGTGGGCAGTGGTTGGAAACGAAGATAGCAACGGGACGTGTGAGAATATCGCAGAAAGCGCCAAAGTCGGCCGTATGATCGCTCAAGGTATTCTTGTGGCTGTAATATACAAGCTGTGAGAAAGTAAGGCCCATCAGATGCCGTGCGTCTACCTGCATTGGGCCTTTCACAGACTGTTCCCGTGACAGGAAGGCCTGTCACTTTATAGGGGGCATGCGAAAAGTCGACCATTTCAAGTCAGAATGGATTTCCGCCGGATGTTTCATGACCAAGCATCCGACCTGCCGTCACCACCCAGTCTCTCACCGGCTTGGCTTCACCAGCTTGAACCAAACCCGTAATGTGGCTAAACGGTACCCTGCCCAGAAGGCCGGGCATTTGTCGGTCTTCGTCCTCGCTGTCGGCTCACGCGCACTCATCACCAGGCGGGCGGCCGGCGAAGAGGAAGATCGGATTGGGGATGGATAGCGTGCAAAGAGGGCTGGATTGTTTCTGGGAATCAAGCTGCCAACCATACTGGAACACAACCAAATAGCCGAGTTAAATTGGTATCAGCTTACCTTGATAAATCCCCACTTGGACAAGGGAGATAACTCAATCACTGACCTGATCAGATAAAACTTGATGGCCCAAAATCCCCGAGCCGAGACGAAGGTTGCCGGACACCCCAGCAGATAGCAAGTTGCCGACCTGATCGGCAAAGACAACCTTGAAACATCATCCCCCGTGTCCTCCAAGAGGCAAAAGACATCTTCCTTCGTTAGATCTTACTGCTAAGCAACTCGTCTCTGACAAAAACCCTGACGAAACAACTTCTTTCCTATGCAACAGGGCCAAGTTTTGTTCAGCCTTCATCATGCTCAACTTTTCCCGAAAGTTAGCAGCGAAACACAGCCCCCCTCCATGGACCTCATAAAACACAAACACGATGATAGCCGGTCTACAAGCCGACATGGAACTTATGGCCGACAGTGTCGACCAACTCCGTAGCTTACATCAGACCGTGCCTAATACCCCGAATCACCCAACCATATTTCAGTTACAAGCTAGCGCAACTAGGTCAAAATCCAGAGGCCGACCACCCAGTTGCAATCAATTGCAAACTAAACAGAGCGGGAAAGACTATCCCCCAAAATATTCCAACCAAATACTCTCTCAGTGCCTCCCAGTCCTAATCTTTGTTAGAGCAGACAGGCAAGTCTCTCTCCTCTCGCTTCTCTCACTCGCGTCCGGCCCGTTGGAAACCCCGTCTAAGATGGATTACATGTGACAGATGAGTAGAGAGTGTTCACTAACCTGTTAGAGCAAACAGGTAAGTCTCTCTCCTCTCGCTTCTCTCACTCGCGTCCGGCCCGTTGGAAACCCCGTCTAAGATGGATGAAGACGGGATGGGCCGGTCGGAGGAGACATGCTATCTAGTTACATGTATAGACATATGCTCGTAGTGTTGAGCTACATAACGTTGTCTTTGTCCTGTAATCCCATCTCTCATACCCCATATCTCAACAATCACAACCCAGACAACCCCAGAAGAATCAGCGGAGATGGAAACTCGCAAGAGTGTTTTAGCCACAAGCGCAAACGAGACCCTCCGGGAGGCCTGCACCCGAGCCAAAGCTTCTATCCTCATAACCCAAGCCATGGCATTGAACAGCAAGACAAAGGAAATCTCCCTCCATTTTCAAAGTAAAGAACATATCACATCAGCTCACACTCTTGGAAAAGGGTGGCTCCACCTGAAACCCCTACTCCAAGTCAAAAAAAAAAAAAACTGATCTACCCTATCTTGGTGCATGGGATCCCTACATTGTTGGACCCAACTAACAAGAACCATGTCCAAAGTTTTTCATTGCTGACAACTCGGAAGTCTTTACAACAGCCAAATGCTTCTCCTGGGCACAAACAAAATATCAATCTTGGACAACAATGTACTTCTTCAATCATCATCCACTTAACTAATCCCTGCAACAACAATCTTGTTATCAGGAATAAGATCATTTGGAGATTGGTCTTGTGCAAAGCCAAGAAAGCATACAAAAAAAGAGAGTGCAACAGTGTCAAAACTGTGTAAACTTTAACCATACAGCCACAAAATTCCCTCACCCACCAACCTATAGAAATTGTGTCAAGCACCACTCCATTAAAGAATTCACCAACTTAGATGCCAACCCCACCTGTACCAACCAAAAAACTTATTCAATGCCTTTCCAAGTTGGAACTCAATCCCAATGCTGACCCCCCCCCCCCCCCCCC
>MU167244.1:300832-320971 GCA_015951145.1 Cronartium quercuum f. sp. fusiforme G11 | reverse complement strand
TTTTTTTTTTTTTTTTTTTTTTTTTTTTTTGTTTGTTTGTTTACTTCTTTTGAAATAGGTTACAATATAATAGTAGAGGTGCCTCAAAAAAATTTTTAGGTAGGTATGACTCTATGAACTTTTGAGATACATGTTGACCACGCCTTAACCCAACAACAAAAAAAACTCAGATAGTAAACCTTACCCCCCCACCCACCCACCCACCCAACCCCGTACGTAAGATTGCCTCCTGGACTGTCTCCGGCCGCGCGACACGATCTGGGGATCCACGAAGGTCTCAGCCGGAGATCCACTTCTTGAGCTGTCTCAGCCCCTGCCCTGCCGGTCTTCCCTGAGCTTCGGGCAACCCAGAAGCTTATCGGAGCCCCTTACCCCGGCAGGCTAGGGGCGCCGGCCCCCCTTCGAGGGGTCGCGGCGGCTCAGGCTGACACATGATGTGGCACGTTATGGTTGGAAAAAAAAAAAAAAAAACCCCTGAACTTGATGGTATACTGGTCTTGGACAAAACTATTTAACTCGATTTTGCTTGGTGTCTCCATTATGCATCAATCTGTATAGAAGGAAACACACACACACACACACACACACACAAGCAGTCTCACCAGTTTTGAACATGTGTGCATTCAAATTGGTATTGAATGTTCACAAAGAGTTGGCTGCTGAACATAGGAGGGGGGAGGGGGGGGGCAAAAATGGTGCGAGATAGGTTTTGTGACTTGGGACACAGGTAACTTGTTATGTAATTCAAAGTGTCACTATTGTAGAGCAAAGAGGCTTCCATACGCTAAATTTATATATATATATAGACAGATGTCTCCCATAAAAACCCACGAACGTTTGGTGAAAGAGAGTATTGTAAATATATATATATATATATAAATAAAAAAAATAAAAAAAATAAAAAAAAAACTTTTCAGGACGCCAGAAATTGGCCAAGAGATGAATCATCTATACACCTAATAATAATTGAGATAATTCAAATGCAATCTCAAAAAGCTATAATCAGACCAGGCACAAAAGAGGTTTTTATGTTTGAATAACAGCATTGCACCCTGTGCACATGCCTACAAACCTCTTTCAAACAAATAATATAAAATACACAAAGAGAATGAAGTAAAAAAAAAAAAAAAAAAAAAAAAAAAAAAAAAAAAAAAAAAAAAAAACTTAAATAACAGCCAATCTTGTCCATAATAGTAGTCACAATGAGTACCCTTCAGGAAGATTGAAAAATAGATAGAGTCTAAAATAGAGAATGTAGCCAGAATATGATCAAGAAGTCAAAGCAACCAGATTAATCATGTTAATGTTGAGATATTGAGCTATAGAGGGAGATGAAAGCTAATAAAAGCAGATGTTAGGGAAACGGTCACACGAGCTGGTTAATCTTTTCGTCGTCGAGATGGGCTGGTGTGAAAACGGGATGACGGTCAAATTCTCAGCTACTAGGATTATAAACCACAAGCAATCCGAAAGGTTGTCTTTTCTCACCTTAAATCAATTACTGGTAACACAAAATAACTTGTGTCAGACGTGATGAGCTCGGCCGCCGCAATGTACCACGCAATACTACAGGACAAATTGGTACAAATCGTCAATCCAGACCATAACCTTAGCATAAAAGGGGGAGGGGTGACTGAAAAGGAGATGCTTACGATGCCGTAATGATTCCTAATATCACCATTTTCACGCCCATTCAAAAAGATTGTTTGAATTTTTTGATATTTTTTTTTTTTCTCAGATGAAACACGTTTTCCTTTGATAAACTCTTTTACAAAAACTACTTACCGAAAATTCCGCCCGCTTTAGTAATTATCGTAGAGGTGGGATAAAACTTGCCGACCTGAGAAATTATAGTAACTAATGAATCCCGTGAAAATTTAAAATAATGGTGATGAAGGCTGACTCACCCCAAGTAAGAGGAAGGTAATATCGAGAAAAAAGAATAAGGCCACCATAGCAACAGATGATCGGAGGGAGGCAACTAATATGATAAACTATGATGATTTTACCAGTAGCCCCATTCGATTTCAGTTCAAGTTGCCTCTCATCTTCTCGATCCATCTCTGTCAAAGTTTCATTCGAAGAACATCTCAAGCATTAAAAAACATCAAGTACTCACCGTAAAAATAAACTGCAAACATTCATAAGAATCAGTCACTGCACAGACTATCCCCGTTGAAAGATGAGGGATGAGGATGACGACACTGACCCAAGTCATAAGATAAAGCCCCAGAGCTTGTTCAAGTTGGGCGGCAGCGTGACCGGCATAAGAGGCGGTGATACCAGAGCTTGGCCAAAGGATTAATCCGAAACTGAGCAGAAAATCGCCATGTCAGACCAGCACGTGTTTCTGGAAAACGCCAAACGTAATTCGATGATCATTGAAACATTCGTGAATGCATACCTAATCCAGAATCCACCTAAGAGACACAATCATCAATCATACGTGATCAGTCGAAGGCTCAGGCTAGAAATGGTGATATACGGGATGAGAATTACTGACCATAAGAAGAGAACGCGGTTGCACCAAACGTGTTACCTAAATTGAACAATGGCACCATAGCCCATAGTATTTCACGCTAGAGTCAGCGATTGGCACCGACAAGCTCAGCAGACCACCGATGGATCGATCCACCGGTGAGACCCCATGTATCGGAGGACTATGACCCTATCCCATCAGTAATACTCACCCGACGCAAACTCCCACATCCCGGCCAGTATTTGAACCAGACCGCCTTTGTAGCAACACGATCCCCTGTATGAGTTTTCGCGCAGGATATAAGAGATAAAGATGAGAGAACTGAGACGGACCATATGCCATAGCAAGACCGACGATAAGGTTTGGGGTGGTGATACCCCGACTTTGAAGGTTGAACAAAGATAGCAAGAACGTCGTAGCTGCGAAGCCTGTCAGAATGTGGAAATTTGTGATGAGATGGAAACGACGTAAGCGCGAGATCAGAGACGGTCGAGATACACTCCGACATTTATTAAAATCGATTGATGAAATCTCAAGATGAAGGAACTAGGATTGCTGCTGCGAACACTTACCGGAAAGCCCGAGCGGCGCAGGATTGGCGAACTGAACAGATAAGCATGTCAACCACGCGCACGGAGAAAAAACAAAAACATGAGTATACAAAGTAAATAAATTTCGATGAGAGCCAAACGATTTGTTACAAACCTTGCGATGATGGTAAGTCGGTTGGGGCGACTGCGGAAGAGCCTCAGTAGAGTCCAGTTTCAAGTTTGGTGAGGAAGCCATCATGCTTGTTTTTCGAATGAAGGCATCATCACTTCGGTTGAGAGGCGTGCTCGACGAGACAGACATGATGTTTTTTTGTAGCTATGTTCTTCTCCCACTCGGTACTGATCAAGATGTAAGTATGAAAGGCAAACTGCAAAGGACAAGATCAAAGGGGATGTTCGAAAGGAATACAGTTCGGGTGAGTGGATGGACACTGGATTTGAATGGGTCCGCTCGGTCGAGAAGCGGCGAAATATGCTTTTTCTTCGAGAAAAATGCTCACCCAATAAAGCAAGTAATACGGACAATGAGTAAAGAAAGGGAAGAGAGATGAGTGGGGCAGTAAATCCTCACTGGTAAGTAACGAGCTAAAATAAAGTGGATGCAGATTCTCGAGGGCGATTTGTTGTAAAGTGGTGAGCCCAAAAGGCGTGTTTTATGACAAAGTCACCGGCCTCGATAACAAGGGGATGGGATGCCGCAGAGAGTACAGACACGAGCAGGGTCCAGCAGGCGTACATCACGTATGACTACAAATCCAAACTAGAGAAAGACCGAAGATAGGGGATGAACAAGACTTTTCTTAAAATGAATTGATATCCTCATTCATGGAGTAAGACCTACCACACAGCACCAGATCTTTCGAATGGGATGAATTGGATTCAATTGGCGCTGGCCGATGCAAGAAGAAAGGTTTATGGACAGGGATAAAGATGTCCCGAAGCGAGCTCCATGACTTGGGAAGACTCTCTCTCTGCAACACAAGACCGTCCCAATGGGGCGGCGGACAAAGGCAGATAGAGGGGAGATGTGCCGATTGTACAGAAGTAGTGCTAGTCTCCACGTTCCCACCCACCCTTCCACAAGGCCAAGTGGCCATCGAGCGCCTTGCTTTCCTTCACGACCACGACCTGGACAGTAAGTAAGTAAGTAAGTAAGTAGTTGTGAAGGACTTGGGTTTTAGTCTGTTTACGTCTACTTGTCCTCAACTTGATGCCTAAACCAGTTCAGCGGTTGAGTTCACTTCCGAAATTCACGATCACACCCTCTTGGGTGCCTTCAAAAAGCACACGGCTTATCATGTAGACAAACTGTACTTAGTCTGGTTGGTATCCTTTCATCCAAAAAACCCAAGCCTGGCACGTGAGTTCACGACGCCATGCAGGATGCACTACTTCTGTATGAGTAAATGCTTTAAAGTCCACAAATGACGTGCGCACGTGGCGTGCAAGTAGACTACAACCAGACCCGGAGCTCTCAGTTTGACATCTGAGAGCTCCCCAGGATGTTCATTTGTGGCTGGGGTAAGTATTGCGTATTGGGTCAATGTGACGGACCCGGTCCCAACCCACAACATCAATGTTTACAATCAACCTCGGAAGGTGCTCGACTGGGCTCGGGCAGGGTTTAGCTTTGACGACCTTTTTTTGGCTATTGGGTAAAGAAATTAAAACTCAAGCAGAGAAGCTTTCAGTGAGGATGAGATGAATCTTCTCTCTACCAAGCTTTTTTTTGGGGGGGGACCAAGTTGATTGGCACAAAATCTTATGTCCATATTTGTATCTTCTACAGTTATGTATAGCTCATGTTGACATACTTACTGGATAATGTTTAACAAGGACTACTTTAGGGTTGAAGGTTATTTTATAACGCTATTCATAACTTGTGGAAATTGCCGGAAATCGACTTGAGGCGGCCTCAAACCCAAATAATGTAACTACTTGACATACATACTTGTCAGGCGGTGAGAGCAAAAAAAAAAAAAAAAAAAATCCATGGATGTGAAGAATGAACAAGACAAAATTACAGACCAAAAAAATTCACCTAGGTGAAGGGGGGGGGGGAAGGATTTGGACTTAATATTCATGTCAAAAAAAAAAAAAAAACCCTGGTTGTTATATATATATATATATATATTTCCCAAAAGCCTACTTATCACTTGCACTTTTACCTTCAGCTCTTATGCCCCAATTACATTTCACTTGGAGGCCAATAGTAGTACCAAATCAGATAAAAAAAAAAAAAAAGATATGTTGATAGGTAAAAAGATTTGTTTGAGGTGAATGAATGATGCATCAAAAACTAGAGTCTCAAAAACTAGAATAGGATCTTGGACCCAACCAGGTGGAGCTCACTGGAAGGTAGGAGGCAGTTTGACAGGTTTCCCCAAGTTCCTTATGTTTGGAGACAGATCACAATTACAAGACACTGATCAAAAAATTTGGTAATTTATTCAGTGACTTGAGATTGACTATAAACATTTTGTCAATTTCAATACACTAATAAAGAGAATTATATTGTAACTTATAAGTTGACTCTCCTGTACCCCAACTTAGAGTATACTTACTTAGTTTGGTTCCCTACGCAAGCCTTCCCCTTACCACGCTCATGCTAGCCTCAAACATCATCCTTCTTACTCAAGCCATCGACTCATGGTTCAGGTCATCAACTCATGGTGCTAGACGGATCCGGTCATCGCTCAGGTCTTGGGACCCCTGGTCCCTTGACCAAACCAGGTCTGGACTCTAACATAGTTCTCTTTACTGTCCTCTTTACTTGTCTTTCCTGCTTACTGTTTTCCTTACTTGTTTTTACTTTTCTTTTTCTACCTTTCCGATAACTTTTGTACAGACCCTGAGTGGTCCTCCTTGTTTCATTGGCCTCAGACCCTGAGCGGCTCTTCGAGTGTTAGGATTAACGAATGAGTATAAATATGGGAGGACAATGACTGTAGTTTTCTTTCTTCACTTCATCATTGTTTCTCTTCACTGATACTCGTCTCTTACTATACCTCTGCCACTGCGCAGGTATTTCTCTTTTCTGTTTCTCACTCGTGTCAACAGCCTGGCAGACTCGAGACTCATACCCTTCCAGTCCCCAATGGGCCTTCAAAAAAAACTCTCCCCCCCCCCCCCCCCCCCTCATAAAAATGACCTGTTTTTGGTTTCAAGAGGAAGAAGAATTATAAAATTTCTCTCTAATAATATATCATACTACTACTACTATTATTACTAAAAAGTTTTATTTTTTTTATTTTATACTTTTTGTAAGCTCTCTCTTCTCTCAAATCTCGTACAATGGATAAATAAAAGAAGACAGATGTACACTTTTTTTCCACTTGCTCTCCTCCATCCCACCTCACAACCACAAAAAAAAAAAAAAAAACAGATGAAGGATTTTCTCATGATTGAAGCGAGGAAACCAAAATGAAAAAAAAGTAGCACACAAACACACACGACTTCAAAAACTCACTAAAAGGGCCATGCATAACCAACAGCGAAGATAATACACACTGTATCATCACGATGATAGCCAGTAAAAAAAATGGAAAAAAAAAAAATCAAACAAGAGGATCTTCTTGAAACTCAACAAAGAAGTCGATTAAGGACATAAATAAGACAGGTCATGGCGTTACACAGCGCACATGGTATAATAACAAAAAAAGACAAATATCATAGAGAAGGAGATAATGATATGCCAATGAGAACCACGTGAAAACTCTAATCTGTTCTTTTACGAGCACTGTGGATGTAAAAAAAAAAAAAAAAGGATGCGCGATCAGGGTTCCATATTATCAGATTAGATTGAGAGAGCTGAAAGATACCTCAGGTCGATCACTGGCAAGGTGAAAAAGCTCGTCTCGGAAGTCAACAGGTCCGCTGCGGCTACGTACCATGCGATACTAACCCAAAAAAGCTCAGTGGTCAGAAGCTCTTCGCTCACATCTTGATTACATCCAATTCAGATCATCATCATGATAAACTCACAATGCAGTGACCAAGCCCAAAGCGCCCCCGGCATGGGTGATGGAATGCGTTTCAGGGTAAAATTTTCCAAGCTGTGAGAATAGGCCAGCCAAGTGAAGGACCGAATGTCAAAAAACGCGCGATAGCTAGTTAAGAGATGTGGGAAGAGAGACGAAAAAGCAGCCAGAAGACTGACAGCCAGTAACAAAAACGTGACGTCGAGAAAGAAGAAGAGCGAGACAAGACCCAGAGAGGACCGAAGTGAAGCCACGAGCAGAATAAACTACGTCAGGTTGATTGGGGTTGTAAGAAGATTATCAGATCGTCCGTTCAAACACATCTCGTGACGCTCAAGAGATGCAACCAACCGTAAAAATGAACTATAAACAAACACCAATTGAAGGATGAACTTGTGCACATTTTAAGACTAGCAGAAGAAGAAAAGGTTAAAGAGATTTACGAACCCAAGTGAAGAGATACAATCCCAACGCATTCTCGAGCTGAGCAGCCTCAGTAGTGTAGGCGGCCAAAATGCCAGATTGCGGCCAGAAGACCAACCCGAAACTAAACAATCGAGATGTCATCATCAGCTTTTTGCTGACGTTTATACTACCGTTTCCGTTGGGAAGAGGTTCTCACCTGATCCAAAAACCACCTGAAATGGGCAAAATTGTCAAAAGGTCAGAATTGAAATGCTCAAGCTACAAGAAGATTGAGTAGGAGAACTGACCATAGGAAGAGAAGGCAGTAGCCCCAAAAGTGTTTCCTACAAAGAATCATTCAGGTCATGATTCAATAAACCTTCACCTCTTCAGGGTTTTTGGATAAAAAAAAAAAAGGGTCACTCACCAGCCGCGAATTCCCACATACCAGCCAACAACTGAACCAATCCACCTACGAAGAAACCGCCCATAATGCTGTTAGGATATGTTTACAACTTACAAGTCATCAAAATATGAAGAAGAATTTATTTTAGAGAATCGCAGACCATAACCCATGGCAAGGCCGACGATCAGGTTTGGAGTGGTGATCCCTCTGGACTGGACGTTGAAGAGCGATAAAAGAAAAGTGGTGGCAGCAAAACCTATTTTGCAGAGGGAAAAAAAAAGCAAGATCGATAAGTCATATAAAGTTTGGGTGTCGAGAGACCAAGACTGACTGGAGAGTCCCAAGGGAGCCGGGTTGGCAAACTGATTGAGGGAGGAGAGAGTGAATTCAGTATGTGCATAACAACATCCAATCGAACGAGTGATGGGGTCAAGTCAGAATAAGGTACCCGACTGACTTTGCGAAAGTAAACCGGGGATATCGGCTGGCTACCGTCGATCGGGTCGACTGCGGAGGCGTGATGGTGGGCGATAGGCATTGGGCTAGAGATCGAGCTGTTGAGGTGCGGGTCTTTATGATCATCGCTGGCCATTTTTGAGTTTGTAAGGATTTAGCTATGACGACGTTCAAGGGGGATGGAACGGCAGAAGGGTTAGTAAATTACATTCAGATCGACCACAGCCAAAAAAAAAAAAGGAAAGCTTATGGGGTGAAAGAATTCAAAGAGAACCACATCATCAAAGACGGGATACGGGTCACGGGCCAGATTTTGGTTTGGTTGGCTCAAATGGATTTCTAATTCGAAACAGCTGTGGTTGCGATAATGGTAGTTGTTTGGTGATCTAGAATACTTTATATTCGAGGTCACCACTTTAGGGAATTCATCTCAAAGGAAAGAAAAGCCATCTTGAACAATTCACAATCTACACAGAACAGAGCTAGCAAAGTGGATGACACCGCGGCAATACGTGTAGTACTTGGTGTGTCAGCCCAACCCTCGTCAATAAGAAGTGAGTGAGGGGCGGGAGTTGCGATAAGATGAGTGTGTGATTGAAATGCGGGGAAGGAAGGAAGGAAGGAAGAGATGCGTGAGAGTGTTGGGTGGGGACGCGCTTGGATGTGAAATCTGGTTGGATGAAACAGGGTTGATGTGAAAGAAAAGACTGACCAAGAGAAAGAAGAGAGAGTGAAAAGCTGATTTAGAGACCAAGCAAGGAGAGACCCAAGAAGAAGGGTAAGGGTAAGGGTGAGGGTGTGGGTGTGGGTGAGAGCAGATGAAAGGGAACCAATCGAAGGAGATAATGATTAGGGCGTTTTTAAAGGTAACAGGATCAATACATTCATCAATCCATCATTTATGTACACAGAGTACATATGGCTTTCGAGAATGGGGTGAGAAGTAGCCGATTAAACAGTGGAGGGCTTTGACAGGCTTTCGGAACGGATCAAGAAGGGGGTTGCCTGCTGTGTGCGGCCGAAGTGGGCAAGAAGCGCTAGATACAAGGAGCCAAAAAACCAACCAGAGTGATATGTCAGGGTAAGTATAACGCCTGGTCCGAGACTGATGGGGGTTCAAGAAGATACTGTAGAGGATGGGGAAGATATTAGAATCAGACTAAGAAATACCATTGAGATGCAAAGGAGAAGACCCTTGACTGGGTTGTTTATGCAAATTACCTTACAATCGTACATGGTACAGTCCAACAGGTTGTCCAGATAAGAAATTGAACTCACACTTGAAAGGATGATGGCTTGATATGTAGTCAGTAGGATCGATGAAGAAGTTTTGAATCGCGATGGTAGCAGAGAAAGACGGATATTTTTCTGAAAAAGAAAGGGATGATAGGAAAGAGGGAAAGAATTAAGAAGACGGTTGTTGAGTCCCTTTTTTAAACCATACAAGTTGTCATCCACTCAACAAAAAAGAAAGAAACAAAAAAAAAAGAAAAAAGGACGACGATCAGGAGCTTGATAACAGGTCAATCAAAACAAGTTCAGCTATATTACAACACCCTGGCACTCAGACGAGCTCTGACGCTGAAGGGGGCTGCCTGTCTGCTGGTAGTTCCCGTTTGAGTATTGCATCCGGAACCACCAAGGCGCGGGAGTAAAAAAAAAAGGAAAAAAAAAAAAAAGTGATGGCTTCATGAGGGTTCGTTTATCTTAAATTTCATCAAATGATAACTACTAATCCATCGCTTGAACAAGATGAGAAATGGGAATTGCAGAAAAAAAAAAAAAAAAAAACTAAACTCATTTTCATATGACACTAAGTTTGTTTTATTGATTTATATTATGACAGTTTCCTCCGCAGAACGAACAAAGATGGTGGCAGTTGGGCGGTCATGATGGCATTTGCGCATTTATATCCAAGATATATATATATATATAACATCGTACAACATTAAACAAAAAAACCAAAAAAAAAGGTACCAAACAAATCAATAGTCAGCACCCAACTCAGCCTCTGCTACAATATAAGATGATGAGATTGACAAACAAAATTATGTATACCTCACTTTTGTGTCAGCATCAGGATTCACCAATCTTGGTGACTGACTGACTGACTGACCATCTCTCTGAGTGGACGAGTTAAAGAACTGAACGAAAGCTCAACCAGAGAGTCACGAATGACAAGTTTGGTGGTAAGTACATGACGAAAAAATTTGGCATCAACACCACTCATCACACTGCATACATATATACACACACAAAGAAAAAAAAAAAGCCGCCTCAGAGTGATCACAATCTTCCTCGGCAGTTTTCCGATACCCGAATGCGCTTCCAATATTCAACCCTTTATTGAGATTATCAGTGATTGACTTCAAGAACAATATATATATATATATAAAAGCTTACGCAAACATGTACCGGCTCAGTTTCTTTCTTAAATCGAATACAACCACCCCGGTCGGAATCATAGAAATCACTACTATGCACTTCCAAAGCACGCCCCAGATATGTAAACCCCCCCCCCCCCCCCCCCCCATCCTCTCTAAATAAGTAAGTTAAGTAAAAAAATTGTACAGTGGTGGCGTTCTGTCGGAATAAAAAGAGATTTTCATCATCACTTTGTACTTACATGTAAATTAAAATAAATGAATATCAAAGTCATACATAAAGCATGTTGTAAGTAAGTTACGAATTTTTTTTAAATTAAATAACCACTCGCAATCGTTTTTTTTTTTTTTTATTCTCCTATCACCAGCAAAAATAAAATAAAATAAAATACAGATGAATACTGTAAGTATATAAAACACAGACAACTTCTGGTGAATTAGTCGCATTACACACGCACCCAACACACGCACACACACATGATAGGTAGGAAAACGTGAAGAGAGAGAGAGAGAGAGAGAGAGAGAAATAGTTGAAACAACATGCGGACCGAATGAGTTCTCCAGCTAACTCTCTCTCTCTCTCTCTCTCTCTCTCTCTTTTCTCGTCTCACTCCGACCACTCGAGCAAGTCGCCGGTATCCGATAGTGGGAAAACCGATCGGTCTGCTGAGCAAAAGGTTATGACATTTATAAAAGTTGTCATGTAGTCTAACTACATTTTTCTAACCTAAATAATAAAAAAAAAAACTCGATAGAGAGAGAGACAGAAAAAAAAAAAAAAAAAAAACAAGATTACGCCTTAGATGTTAACAACATTTTCGACATTCCTTTGGAATTTCAAAAGAAACCAATTTTTTTTTTTTTTTTTTTTTTTTTTTTTTTTTTTGTTATTGTTCACTGCGTTGTATCAGTGGGTGGAGATATGCAAGGAGAATTTGTTGTACCCCCCCCCCCCCCTCGTGCCCCTCAAAGAATCATCAGTGTGAGAACAGGTACTTTTGTATCTCCGGACAGAAGGATAGATTATTTCTCTAACTACATACTAGGACAGAGAATGCAGCCATTCCAGCCTCTCTGCACGCCTCCTCAACTCGTCATCTATTCCGCGTGGTAGGTGGAGGTGGCAACGCAACGCAACGCATCCTTACTTACATAAGTACTTGCTTTCGGGACACCCAAGAAACCGGTACGCCCTACAGTTTTCGTCACATGGTCATTGCTAGAACGCGTCAATTCAACACCCCCAGTTCTCATCCACAAAACTTTCCGTGGCTCGTCCGGGTTGGGTCTGCTAGGGGGGTTGATTTCTAGGCCGATCCGTGCTGTATCCCTAACATACCGTAGGAGATGTTTGATGGCTTTTCAGTGATCCGCTTGTGGGTTCTTGGAGTACCTTGCCAGGAAAATTCACCGGGAAGGCTAGGTCCGGTCGTGTGCCTACAGCTAAGTAGCTGATCGAGCCCACGATGCCAAGGTAGAGGCTTGGTTCTAGTGGTGGTGTCTCTGTGTCTATCGTTGAGGTAAGATTCGGTGCAAGTAGTGTGGTCGCATGGCACGGTGAAAGCAAGTCCGAGTTGTCGTGCATGATCTTCTCCGTGAGCTCCGGTTGGGAAAAGGTGAAGTGGTCCAGAGTCCTGCTTCTTTTTTCGTCACTCCTACTATGTTCTTTAGGACCTTTTCCCATTTGATATTCATATGAGACCGGAGCGCGTCCTCTACTTCGCGCGGTAGGCCATCACACTCACCGGCCCACCGCGCTCCGTCGTCCACGTGCACCCATATCATGCACATTTTACTATTCCGACGTAGAACATAGAAGCTTGGGTCAAATTGGCTGGGGACGAAGCCTAGGGCTCGCAGCTTCGCGCGGATGAACTTTCACTAGCACCTTCCTCCCTGTTTGGTACCATACAAGGCCATGAGCAGCTTTCATGGCTTTGCCGAGGTTAAACCCAGGGGGCAATTACACCCAGATCTCATGGTCGAGTAGGCTGTGTAGATAGGTGGCTGTTACGTCGAATGCCCAATCCGTCAGTTCCAAGTGAGCCACCACAACGTGTAAGACTCTGAGCGAGGCAAACGTCGCCGTTGGTGCAAAGGTGTCGGTCTCAAGTCCGTTTCGTACACCTGTGAGTAAGTATCCTTTCGCGAGCAAGCGCGCCTTGAAGCGTCCGTCCTGTTTGATCGTGAACACTCACTTGATATCTGTCAGGCGTTGACCTGGTGAATGTGTATCTGCTACCCACTCCCATTTCGGCGAATAGTCCGAGTTCTTCTGTACACCCATCAAGCCAACGCTTCTCCTCGGGTATACAGTTGCATAGCATCGATGAAAGACCTTGGCACGATGTGGCCGTGGCTCGATGATGGTTTTGTGACCATATATCCACGATCGCGTCCTGAGCTTGAACCGTTCTTTTCGCTTCAAAGTTGCCAATGGTAAGGGTGTTCAGTACGTGGGCCAGCCGTGCGTTTGAGAGTGTCGAGTTCGGTATGGGGTAGAGCCTGCCTTGTTGGTTCCGGGACCACAGATGGCGGTAGGTCAGAGAGGAAATTTGGCCAAAAAGAAGGGTCGAGTGTGGTCGTGCACTTTGTTTTTTTTTGGGATCCTAGAAAGGGTCCATCCCTTCTTGTTGGACGAGTACCCAACCATCAGCATCAAACGGCCCCGTCCGTCCAACTTTTGTGTCGGAACACCGCGGGTTCACTGAATTTCCGATGGTAGTCTAGGGTGGGTTTCCGTCTTGAACAGTCCCTCAAATCGTGGTCAGCATCCCGGTGGTCGTCTTTGGAATTCTCTTATGGATCTGTGCCGCCGTGGTGTGTGCGTGGGCCCGCATTTCCTCTCCGAAGCCGGCCGCATGGAGCATTGTCCTCCCCATGTCAGCTATGGTCCTATTTAGCCTCTCGGCTGCGCCGTTTTGGTGGTGCTCGTAGTGGTTGGTCGTGTGGCGAATAATTCCCCGAGTGAAGGCACCAGGTGTTGAGTTTGTGTGATAATACGAGACACTAATTTATTTTAGTAGTTAGGAACAACCCGGGGTATCAGGCATCAGCACAAAAAGTCTCGTAAGGTACAGTGCCTGAGAATGAGTCTTTGAAGAGAAAGAGAACTACCTGCGCACACGTGACAGGGACTGAAACACACAGATGTAAAGATAAAAATAGAGGTACTATGAAAAAAAGGTAGAAAATATCATGAGATTTAGTAAGGGAAGAAAAATTAGATATAACAAGGAGCTAGTCAGGCAAGCCTTAAATATAAGAGAAAAAGCATAACACACCAGCACACCTGTTCACGCAAGCACAAACCGCTTATTCCAGTATCAAACAAAGCAAGCACAGACACACTGGCTTATCCTAGTTCAAACAGTTCAAGCACAAGCCGCTTATTCCCAATTCAAGCACGTAGCTTATTCCCATCATCAAGAGCCTACTCTTATTCCCATACAGCTGTATCCGTCAGGCTCTAGAGGCGGGTCCTTTGGCTACAGATGCTAGTAAAGAGGATGAGTTTGAGTTTGAAATAAAAAGAATGAGTAAAAAGGTGGTGTGTTTTTTCAAGTAAAAATACATAAGATAACACCGGGAAGTCGATTGAAGGCCTTGAACGTACGGATGTTGATCTATCACGACAGTTTGTATGGAAACGTACTCCCCAGCGCCGTCGCTTCTCAGGAACTTGACTTTGAGGCCGTTATAGCGTTCCATCTTTTCCACAAAGGCGGTGAAGACCGTGGGTACATTTTCGCGTTTGTCTAAGCAGAATAGAATTGGGTATATGTGGTCGCTATGTCTCTGAACGTGACCGTGTATCTCGCCCCTGCTGCCCAAGGTCGGAACAGGCCCGCAACTTCACTAACGATTAGCTCTAAGGGTTTCGGTGCCCAGCCTGAAGGTTGTAAAGTGATTGCCCGTAGGCTCTTACTCTTCAGGAAATCAAGGCATGTGAATGGGGAATTGTCAATGGAGTCCGGTAGTCCTCCTGCAGCACGGTTCTGGATCATCTTTTGGATGGTCCTCGTACTTCTATGTCCGAACTGGCAATGCCACTTGAGGGCTTCCGTCGCTGCTCTCGGACTACCCACCTTCAAGGTGTTCATGTCAACTACTGTAGTTGGGCAAGATGACCTAGATGGCTCATAGTTTGAGCGTATTGTTATGTTTTGCATTACAGGCACTACCCATCTTCTGTCATTATACACTACACTGACGACTTTCCCCCAAGGCAATTCCAGGACCATGTCCTTGCCAAAAACTGTTCATGATCCTCCCAACTCCACCAGTTCCGGTAACGATATGAGGGTACGTTGTGCTGCCGGTGAGTAGAAAGTGTTGAGTATTGGTATTGGGGAGCCATCGTCTGCTTTCAGGTGTAACATTCCGTGGTGGGTGACATAGGTCCTATGAATCTTGGTTGCTACTGACACCAGTATTGGTCTGGGTAGTGCACATAAGTCAGTGAGCTTGCTTAAATCTCCTGTGATGGTGTGTGTCGCTCCGGAGTCACTCACACCTTCATCTGCGTTAACCCATGCTTCGTTGGGGTTACCTTCAGATGCTCATATTCCCTGTAGCAGCATATCATCCTTGTTCAAAGGACTCGAGTTAGGTATGAGTTCCGCCGTGAATCTGCTCCTATTCACGTGAACTAGGTTCAGTTGGAATTGGCGCCCACCAAAGGTTGATGATACGGGCTGATTGTATGGGCAGGCCCTCACCCAGTGTTCTGTCTGGCCGCAACACAGGCAGTGGTCAAGGTCAAGCATCCTTGGTGTCGGACGTCTTGAGTTGACACTAGTCATGCCGCTCGCAGGTATAGCTGACTGTCAATTGCCCACCATCGGTCAGTTAAAGATACGGGGCAGGCTGGTAGTGGTGTTTACCGGGGCCCGTGCCGGAGTTTGATACATGCCTCGCATTGGAATGGAGTATCCTCGTATGAAGAACTTACGACTGCCGCCGCTAGTGACATGTGTCGCGTTCAGGTCCAGTGCGTTGAAGGCCGTGGAAGGGGCAGTCGAGGCTACCTGCAGCTGGACGCGGATTGCTTCCTCCACTTCGCGGGCGTCAATTGCCTTAGTCGGGTTCATTTTGAGTCGGGCATTTAGGATGGTGTTTACAGCTGTTCCGAAAATTAAATGTCATTGAGGTGAGCTCAAGCCTCAACGGATTCAATCGTGTCGACATCCACCACTCCTTCACCTCAACGTTCCCAACCCAACAAGCTTCAGACGAAACACGATGCCAAGATACAGTGCCGACATCAAGGTACAAGCAATCATACTACTACGTGAAGGTCTAACTCGAGCAGCGGTCAAACGTCACCTGCGATCT
The DNA here is from genome assembly GCA_015951145.1 of Cronartium quercuum f. sp. fusiforme G11. Taxonomy (NCBI): domain Eukaryota; kingdom Fungi; phylum Basidiomycota; class Pucciniomycetes; order Pucciniales; family Coleosporiaceae; genus Cronartium; species Cronartium quercuum. Next base: position 304,973 of record MU167244.1, on the reverse strand, counting down.
ATGGAGTTTATACCGTTACTTTGTAAGTCTATTCATCATACCCGCTTCTTTAAAACCCAATCTTGTATTTCAAAAATTGTTTGTTTGTAATTTTTCTTTCTTTTTTTCGATCGATTAGGATTCCAGGTGATGGAATTGGTCAAGAAATTACAAATTCAGTTAAAGAGATCTTCGAACATACAAACGCACCCATAGAGTTTGTAGTGCTTCTCTCTCTATGACTTCTTCTTACCCAAAGCTCTAATGATCATGTTCATAACATGATATCACGAAACAGTCTGTAAATCAGTAAAGGGTTATCCAACTCGACATGAAAATGTAGATTTTGCAATTATAAGAGAAAACACAAAAGGAGAATATTCAGGTTTAGAGCATACATCAGTACCAGGTGTAATAGAATCCTTAAAGATCATGACAAGAAATAAATGTGAAAGGATTGCTAGAGTTGCTTTTGATTTTGCTTTAAAAACCCAGCCGTTCCATTTACAGTCTTTAGAGTCATTCAGTCCGGGACGTCAACCCCGACCTTACGGCCGTCCCCCCTCAGCCACCTAATCAGCTATAAAAAAACAGAAATGCAAACACGTGAAATCATCTCATCCATTGTCATGATATCAGAGCTCTTGTGGACTTTGTCAACTTTGGAAGTGGCTGAATGTGTTCGATTATGATTCATACCCATCAGCGCTACAAAGTTTAACAGTGGTACAACAAAATCTTATTATAAATACAATCATGGCCTAATAACATCTGCATGCAAACAATCATCATCACGTAAAAAAATCAGAACAACTAAAGAAAAAAAAAAAAAAACGAGAAATTTCAATCAGGGTCAGATGACCCTGATTGGAATTAAAAAATCACCACCCTCAAAAGCATCAGAATAGTGAGTACTGCCTCGAGCCGGTGAGTTCTGATACAGACCTCTAGGTTCTTGGAGTGAGGATGAAGCCACAGGTGGTTGATATGGGTCCAGTCTGGATCGAAAGGCGTTGACATAAGGGTTTGGTGTTGCAGGTTGAGCTCTGGCTTGAAGATACGGATGAGAAATGAAAATCGCTTGGTGATTCTCGCCATTTGAGGTCCTTGAATGGCGGTCAGGCGACATCGTATTTCGTCTGAAGCTTGTTGGGTTGGGAACATTGAGGTGAAGGAGTGGTGGATGTCGATATGGTTGACTCCGTTGAGGCTTGAACTCACTTCAATTACACTAACTTGAAATTCCAGTCCGATTGGGCAGAACTTATTGCCCGCGGATATGGAAAAAAAAAAGTTTTCAAAGTCCAAGGTAGGGACATTTATTTTCGGAACAGCTGTACATTCCCAAATCTTTGGCCTCACGAAAATTCGGCTCGATCGAGTTCGAGAACCTTCTGATCGATGGATCTGAAGTATTCACTTGCATCAGAGCTCTCGCCGAGCTTGACCCCCAGGGCTTCATTCCAGCTTGCAACATGCACAGTCCGACTCGGGAAGAAGAAGAGAGATTTGATGGTGTTCATCGCAGCTCGAGCTGAGCCGGATGATGGTTAGCCTACATCAACCGAGACTGCGAGTTGTATCATTGGGAGGACAACGTGTTCGCCAATGGGGTCCCTGATGTGGGCTGTTGGATCTGCAAGGTACCCTTGTTTCTGGGTGACTTGTTCAATCAGCCAGAGTGACGAGTGAAAAGGAATCTGATAGGGTCCGAGTGGGATTTTATGAGAGCTAGTCTGGCTTCTCTCAGCTCTAAGTATGTACATAGTGATAAGACCTCAGTGCTTGATGCTCTTAATGAGTACTGTACAAGTTAACGTGTAGTCTTACTTAAGTACTTAGTCACCATCTATACCATCTCACACTCACACTCTACAAATCTCCATTCACCCTTTTACAGCACTTTTCACGAACAAACCCACGAACGACCTCATCAGATCTCCCCTTCCCATCACTGCTACCATCTATCCAACTAACCCCTTTGAGATCAATCCAAGAGGAGGAATGCCCATCCAACAAACTCCTTCGCTCTTCACCACCCACCCACTTGCTCACCACCCCACTCCTTCGTCTTCCGACCCGAGCTCCAAGATGACAGCCGAACCCCTGATTGGCTCGCCACAGAAACGTAAAGCAGCCCCTCTTAGTGCGTACTCGTCTAACGCTGCTCAGCCATCTAGTTCGCCCAATCAGTGCAGACACAGGCTCAACACAGAGAGCCCGGAACGTGAAAGCAATGGGCCCAAATCGTCCAAGAAGGGGTTATGGGACGTGTGGTGGAGGAAGTGGGAAGTGCCGCGCAAGGTGCTTCACTCGAGTATAGGTCCGGATCTCTCACACACCCAATCTTCCGTCTCCTCGCAACCCGTCTATCATACTGGTTAATCGTGTACCATCCCCGTTTCTGTCTCAACAGGCTTCATCACCCTGCACCGGTACATGGCCAACGGAAATCCGTCCCTGATCGCTATCTATCTTTCGAAGGCGCTCGTGGTAATCTGGTTAGCCGATGTGGCTAGGTTCAGGTCCCGTCGCTTCGCGAGCCTCTACGAGACCCTCCTTGGCTTTCTCATGCGGCCGTCTGAAAAGCATGGATGGAACGGGGTCATCTTCTACCTACTCGGTGTCATCATCAGTCTCTCCACCCTTCCCCTAGGTCTGCTCGTACCCCTATCGTCTTGGTTGGATGCTTACTGACTGCGGAAAAGGGTCTCAGACATCAGTGTGCTTTCGATCCTCATACTTTCTTGGGTCGATACCGCCGCCTCTGTCCTAGGCCGTCTATACGGCTCGCGTACCCCCAGTCTACCCTCGCCTCCCTTTGCGGCCCGGAAATCACTCGCCGGCTTCCTCAGCGCATTCGCCACCGGTACCCTCACTTCCTCCCTCTTTTGGTCGCTATGGGCTCGCTCAGGGGCTATCGGCCCACAAGGCTACAGTTGGGTCGGCGTCTTAGGTGGCCCCGGTGGGAGGAGCTCGGTGGGAGATTACTTGCTTGGCCATCACCTGCCTACACTTGTGGGCCAGCTCCCAAATCCGCGTTCTAGCCTGGGGCTTGCTGCCCTTAGCGTAAGTTGCGGGCTCGTGGGCTCGATAGCGGAGGCAGTAGATGTGTGTGGGTGGGATGACAACCTCGTCGTACCTGTCCTTTCGGGCTGGGGCATTTGGGGTCTGATGAAACTGTTTGGCTGATCAAACATTTCTCTGGCACTCTTTGTCACCTTAAAGTGCAAACCTAAACCCAATCCAACTAGATCCTGAGGGTGATGAAAGGAGATTGAATCCATATTACGGTTTAAGTTTGGTGGATTTGAAAAGGAGATGGACTCCTCAGAGCTCGAGTTGGGGTGCGATGATGGGACATGATGTCAATCTTTACTCTTTACCTCGCTTTCTTTTGGAGGAATATGACATTTGGACGTATACATCATCAGGAAACATAAATCACATCTGGCTGCATTCGGGGTGGCCTTGATATGTGGAGAGATCAGAAAGGAAGTCCAGACTACAAGTGCACTCACTCAACTCACTCTTTGGATGATGACCACGGGAAGGATGGTCGGCACGAGGGTTTGGTTTTAATCAGTACAACTCAATCTTTATTTTTTTTAAAAAAATAAGCAGCCCAGCTGGCTACAATATTGAAATAGTGCACTAGTGATGAAATGTTGTTCATACATCATAGTAGACCACAACTTTACTTACTTTATCAGAACTTACTAATCTACCTCAAAGGGTAAAACATTTTTGATAAAATTAATCAAGAAAGTCAGACTGTCACAGCTCACAAGCTTATTGGTATAAATGATTTACCATTTACAATTTTGAAGGACTTGCTTACCTTTTGTAGTAAATGTGTGTACTCTTTATATAAGAAAAGAAAAAAAAAATCAAAAAAAAAAAAAATTTAGTGAATGTAGATCATTTGGTATCATTCACCAAGCTTACTGTATATAAGACTTTTTTTTTAAAAAAAAAAACTAATTCAATTAAATGAGAGGGATTGAAGTAAAGTGTGTGTCTTTTGAAATAGTTTAGATATGTTAGGTTACTCTAACAAACCCTCTTTTTATATATATATATAACTGGACAGATATAGGATACTGTAAATACTTGTGTTGTATTTGAAGACCAAAAAAAAAAATCAAAAAAAAAAAAAAAA
>MU167244.1:245910-264489 GCA_015951145.1 Cronartium quercuum f. sp. fusiforme G11 | reverse complement strand
GTAATTCCATCGCACCTAATCCTACTGACACTGCATCGCATATCTTGGGGTGATAGAACATCGGATAAGCCCATCCGATACAAATATCTTGGCAGTGAATACACATGACACATAACAACAAAACATACTTTTCATCTCATGTTTGAGTATCAAGGACCACTGTTACTGAAAAGGCTTCTGTAGTACTTCTAAGGAAAGTAGTCCTTGGACACACCCTGTTTAGATTAAGGAGTGTCCTCACCTGTTCATGATTCAGACCCTGACTGAGCTAGAGTTACCAATGGTCAAAACCAAAAGGTAATCACCAAGACCCTGACATGGAAGTATCCTAGACCAGTCTGAGTCAAAAAAAGGAGAAAAAGAGACTCTAGGGGGAAAATCAACAAAAATAAATACTACTTGTTTAAACCATCAAAAAAGATTCTTCACCCAAATAAACATCTATTTCTTTTTTTTAGAGGATCCCTTCTACAATTAAAATCTCTTTTATATATATATATTTCTTTTTGAATGTTCTCTACAAAAGACCTTTTTTTTCATTTTTATCCGATAGCTAGCTTTATTCCTGTCATCAACTTTTTTTTTTCTTTTCTCTTGGGTTGAGTTGAATAAACTTGCCCACTTCTTCTTTTTTTTAAAAAAAAAAACAAATTCTGGAGAGATATACTAGGATTTTAAGCTTCCTTCCTACAACAAAGCTATCAATAACTCAGTACATCTAAAGGTACTATCCTGTTTCCAAAATTCATCTTGAACTCAATAAGGCTAATTATCAAAAGCCTTACCTGATAAGCAGTCTTGTCAGTGAAAGATCACTAGGAATTTGAATAAATTTTGGTCTCACTAAGTTCCACTCAAACTCACTTTGTAGGTTATCACAGTGTGAGTCAATCTCTAGTTTCATTTAGTCTTTTCTTTTGACATTGATTGCAAGAAAAAAATTGACAATAATAGCTATCAGTAATATATATATATATATATATACATATATGGATATAGATATAGATAAAGTCAAGAGCTATTGACATAGCAGTCATCATGAATGTGTATGAGAGATGAGTGACTATGAGATAGTGACACATATGAGCAGAAGGAAAGAAAAGCATGCTCAAACAATACAAGACACAAAACCAACAAATATATATATTGAAAAATAGAAGGATAACTGGTTATGAGCATGGAAATACAAATGAGTAATGTTACATATGATGTGACATTGATACTTTTCAACAATAGATACAGATATGAATCACTCAAACCTACTCAAACCAAATGCTCACCAAGGCATAGCCTTACCTTGTTTTATTTCTAAAATACTTAAAACAATTACACATCTATCACAAAGTTATATATTCTGATAACAAGTAAGTCAGTACAATCAAAGATAATCTAAATCAATGTAAAGGAAAAAAACACATATATAAAGAAGTAGAGTAGGGAAAAGGGGGAATATCTACTTAAAAAAACACCACTTACATTAAGCAAAAGATGATTCATGGTCAGTGTAAAATTCAAAAACAATGAAGAGCTTACTTACCTGATTTTATAATATAAAAGTAAAAAAAAAAATTGTTAAGGGGGAGTGTTCATTTTTCTAAATCAACATAGACTTGAAATGAGGGGGGTTATTGCTTCAAGAAGAAAGGATTCCTTCAAACACAATAACTACTACTGTAACTATCCTCAATCAAACCATCTTAAACTCTTCTAAGCAACCAAACAAATGAAAACCCGATACACTACAGAGCTAGACCACCATAAAAGGATCTGAGGGGTGAAAAACTGCTGAAAAAGGCAGACTAAGACCAAGGATCCTTCCCTGTCCCAACATGTTCCAACAAGCTTGAAACCCAAACTAGAGTTTATAGAACACTAGGATAAAAGATATAATGACTATTTGAATGTTCAAGAGGGCTAAAATTAAAATAACAGAAAGGAACCTAGCAACAAGATTACACTGGGTCTACTTAAGGAATTTATAAGGGGCAATGAGGTTATTAGACCACACACACACACACACACACACACACACACACACACACACAAAAAAAATTGAAGCTTTGAAATTTCTACAATAAGTGCTTCATAAAGGAGGAAATTTTGGCTATCAAATTCCATATTTAAGATATGATGCTTTCCAATCAGCTTTAGTGGACTGTTGAACCACTAAATACAGTTTCATATGCATATAATACTGATGAAGTAATTGGAAATCCAGAAGGTCATTTATGCAATTTGATCTGTAGGTCATGCATTCTATTCAATCCCCCCCCCTCCCACCCAGTAGGCAAAAAATAAAAAATAAAAAAAAATCCAGCTCTCTGGTTTTGAGGTACTAATTGGATGGAGGTTGAAATTTTGGTAGGGGTAGGGGAGGGCTCTGAGTGGCCAGAGAGGAGTAATTGGGTCTTGTGATGATTGGTATCATAATAAGGATTGGCAATCTTTCAAATTTAGAATTACCCAACTTGTGCTAATTCAGACCAATCACTGTTAACTAAAATTTTTGGAACAAAGCTCTTCTAGATGTTCTAGGAGAAGAGTTGACCATTTTTTCTATCTTTCAGAAGATCAAATTGAGATAAGTCTTGTCTGAGAAGATCTAGGATCAGGCTAGTTTTTGTTCATAGTGAATTCAAGATTTATAGGTATATGTATTCAAATTTTCTGTTACCCAAGACTGGGTTCAATAGAAACTTTTGTGGGTCTTAAATGGAATCATTCAACATTTTGAAGAGAATTATTTCAAGAACAACTAATTCTACTTTCCTTGTTTGTGATAGCTACCATGAAGGGAAAGAATTTCAATTGAATTTGTGATGGTCATGGTAGGACAAAGCTGCCAAATAAAAGTTGCAAATCACACCAAGTAAAGTATACTCACCAAATAATAACAATAATAATAATAATCATAATCACAAAAGAAATGACCTGATCAAATGTAGAACTTGTATGAAGGTGGAGATGAAGCCTGGCAGAAGAACCCAGATTGAAATTGCACTCCTTTGCTCATTGCCTTGGTTTTGAACAATTGCTGATTCTCTATAAGAGATAATCTTATCAGTGCTGGAAAACAGGTTGTAAGATGATGCAGTCCGGAAAAAAGGGGCAGTAAAAAATAAAAACTAACTAGCTTGAAGACCAAGCTACTGCAATTCTTCCCAACACTTTAAGGCAAAGCTAGTGGAATCAAATTACATTACAGCAGAGAAAAAAGGATATGGTGTACACATACTTGATGGATTCCGCCAGTGCCAGCAAAGCTGTGAACGTAGACAAAGTGCTCAATACCACCAACATGTTTACAATATTTCCAAGGCCCTGGTGCCTCCTTGCAATGCAAATATACTGGCACTTCATACTTTAAATAGAGGGATTAAGCTAGAATTCAAGTTTATGATCCACATCTTCTGCACTCCAGGTTCCCAATAGGGAAAGGGGTATTTGAAGGCTTGTAGTGTTTAGTTCTGGCTTTGTTACATAAGAACAGATGCTAGGAACTTATAATTCTGTGCTGGGAGATTTTCAACCTGAATCCATTTAATGGTGGTTTTAGAATGTGAACTGGCAAGGCAGGAATATTCACAATTATGGAATGATTTGATCGCTTTTCGTGTTTAATTCATCTGACGTGTTGTATTAAAATTAACTGGATTTTATGTATTTTGACAGTACATTTGGGTGATAGGGTATCGATCGGGGCGTTACCGTATCACCACCACCTGCACCTACCTGGCCACCTCTCAACCAAACAAATCAAAACTAGTCCAAACCCCCTTCCTCAGAGCCGGCTACCCTCCCTTCGTTCCGCGGTCCGGACGTCCTCGGCTCCACACACGAATTTGACTCCTACTCCTTGTGGTGACCCTCGCCCGTTCCCCATTGCCATTATCTCTGACGCATTTGCACCTCTGGATATTGGTGGTGCCCACGGAGAAGGTGATCTTAGAAATCGCAGAAGGAATCATTGCAGGTGGATGCTGAAGTTGTGGATGTGAATTTGATCGTGAGTGTGGAACTAGGCTTTCCCATAAACAAGCTTGCTGACGAGATCTGATGACAGGAAACCACAACAAGAAGACTGAAGAGTGCAATTGTGATTGCGCGTTTTTTTTTTCTTTTTTGAAATATTATTCTTAAAAAACAGTTTGCTGTATCTAGTCCATTCGAGGGCAGACTTTGAGGGTGTGTACACAGTCTTCTCTGGTCCGCTGTTTATCCGATGCTCAGTCTTTAACTCTGTGTTGGTGTGGACCATCAGATCGAAGGTTGAGATGCAAAAGCGACACACCACTTCGGCTTCCGCCAACGGCCCACGTGATCCTTCCCCTTCCAGGCTCTTGTCCAACAACAGGTCTGGCCAACTCTCGGCTCGCCCGGGATTGATCGTAAGCCAATCCTGCTTTTTCTCACCCTCTCCCGGTCCCCCATCCTTTGGCTGACGCACCCTCAACAGTCTCGCCGACGGCTTATCATCGCTCTCGGTGCCGGCGCGGCCATCTTCATCCTCCTCCACTTCATCAGCTTCTCAGGAAACTCAGTCGGCTCCCTGCCCGGCTTCGCAACCCGCTCTTCGACCTCACGGCGGACGGATGCCCACCAAATCTCGGCTCGCCGACACCGGCTCATCCAAGGGTCGTCCTCATCGGGAGGCATCGGGCCCGCAAATTTCAGTGATCTTGCTCCTTTCACCTTCTGCCCCACCTTCGGCGAGGGGGACGAGCTCGGTCAGGTCTATGGCCAGCAAGCTATCCTGAAGACTCGCGCCCATGTCGGTTCGAGCGAGCGCATCAGACGGGTCCTACGACGGGCCATGTCCGGTTTGCCAATCACCATCGGCGTACTCGGTGGGAGTATCTCTAGTTGCCATGGACTTGACACGACCACTGCTCACCCGCTCGGTAACCCGATCGGGCCAAATTGCTACCCACATCGTATCTTCACCTGGCTGAATGACGTCTTTCCTCATCCGGCTAACGAGCTCACCAACGGCGCCTGTAAGTTCAAATCATTCCCACCTCTAATCTTAAGATTCTATCTGCGCGTACTGTTCCTCTGTAGACTGATTGCAGTTCGCTTTCTTTATCTTAGTGCGTCGGACGGGCACATCCTACTTTGGGTTTTGTTCAGCTATGCATCTACCTGATCGAGTTGATCTTGTGATTGTCGAGTTTGATACAGATGATCCACAGTGAGTTTTGGTGCCAATCATCTTAGCTTCTGGAGCTTGGCTGGTCCTTCACGACGTGTCGATTGATTGATTGAGTTTCTAGCGAGCCTGAAACGATTGCGACGACCGATCTGCTGGTGCGCTCCCTCCTCCTACGTCAAGACCAACCAGCGGTCATTCTCCTTGGTCACTTCTCGCCTCAGCTTCAGAACGAGCATGGTTTTGCTGGCCCCGAGGTCTGGCATTCGGCTGTCGCCCATTTCTATGATGTACCCCATCTCAGGTCTGTCTTTCAGAGTACTCTTCCGAATCAACCTGGTTGGTACAACAGTGTGGCAACGGCCGCTGATCAGACCCTGATATGTCTATCCATCCGCAGTGTGAAGGGCTTTTTGTATGAGGAATACCTTGTAAACCCCGAAAAGGTCAAGCAGTCGTACTTTATTGACCCGGTGCTAGCCAATGCGAAGGGACACGAGCTCTTAGCAGACACGGTGATCTCCTTCCTGGAAAGCGAGATTTGCTCGGTATGGGACCAAGCCGCCCTCGAAGCTGATCTCGCAGGCCTCGCCCCGCCTGTACTCGGAGACGCCGGCTTTAGCAAATCTGAAGCCGGGTTGGGCACGACAGGCTCGAGTGCTAACACGGCCCCGAGCCTACTCGGAGGTAAAGGTATTCGTAAGGGCTCTGAGCCTGGCGTCGACGGTGAGGACGCAGGATCGGGCACAGGTACACTCTCGAAGACGGCCAAGGCTGGTTACTCGAAAGTCCCCCCATTCCGCATTCACGACAAACCTCACACGATTCCAAACTTTCGAGAAATCAAACCAAACTGCGCCTCGGCCAACGATCTCATCAATCCCCTTCCTCAATCTGTCTTTATTAATTCTGGTTGGTCACCTGTTGCGCCCAAGATCGATGCGGAAGATGAACGTCACTATTGGTACTCAGAGAAACCCGGAAGCTTGATCAAGATTCCCCTCAAAGTCGGTGGGGGGAACATTGCGGTATATTATCAGAAAGGGCCACAGAAAGACGGATGGGGATCAGTGAAGTGTTGGGTTGACGATAATACGCCGGGAGCGGTAGAGTTGAAAGGGTATTGGGACAAAGCTCATGTTCAACCAGTGTATGTTTCTCTCTTTTCACCTTTTGTCTTGTTTTACGGGACTAGGACCGGCAAAAATTTGGTTTTCTTTTTCTCTTTTTTTGATTGTAAGATGCTCCTTTTTTTTTCTGTCCTACAGTGTTACACAAATTGATCAAGGGGTTGCAAAGGGAGCGCATTATGTGGTGTGTGAATTGCAAAAGGGTGAGAAACCCAAATTCAAAGTAAGAAACTTTTCCTCATTCTTAGAAGGCGCGCAAAGAAGATTAATTTGCCTTTCTTTGAATTGGGATAGATTTATGGTATCTTTTCTACATAGGGGTTATGGATTTGGTTATGGGGGTTAAAGCTCACAATAGAGAGTAGATTGATAAAGCAGTCAAATTAGACAAACATCCTTTCAAACATGAACAATTCCTCTGATAGTCTGTTCAATTGCTCACTTTTTTTTATATTTATGTTCCTTATTACCTTTTTTTTTTCCCCACAATTAGAAAGAGTCAAAATTATTAGTGTAGAATCACGTCTAGTGTGTTTTTGTGTGCGTCTGTTTTGCGTGTTTTGTTTTGTTTGTTCGACATGTGTCTTTTGTTTTTCAGAACTGATCAGTACTCATTTAAATTCAACACTATTGCCTTGACCCACCAGTAAATTAACTCGAGTGTACGACTGAGTGACCGTTAGAACAGCAGATGATATTCTTGCGGTGACATTTGACTCTCGGCAAGATCGGGTTTTCACTAGAGACTTTGCAAGCATGCTATAGTGACATGTACAGTTGGGGCACGCTCCGGGGCATCTCAAGGCTCAGTGCGAGCCGCTTGCGTGCACCGCGGGTCTCAGTCTGCAGGCGCTCACACAGGCGCACCCCCATCACGCACGACCTAGATGTATCTAGTAAGGTCACGTGACATGTGTACCACCAGTGTCTCGCTCAAGATTTTTTTTATTTTTATTTTTCGGTTCTCATCATTCTCAACTCATCCCGTCCTTGTCACCCTTGGATGCTCTTGGGTAGATTCCAGAGACCCGTCATCAAACTTGTACTCACTCGACCTCCCCGATTTAAGCCCATCACCTTTCACCATACCCACGCCTTCTCCTACCAATCAATGGCTGACAAAGGCGCAGGTCCGACCGAGCCCGGTCAATATCTCGATGAGCTCACCGGGGAGATGGTGAGCAAGAGCGAGCTCAAACGAAGGGCCAAGCAAAGAGAGAAAGAAGCTAAGAAGGCTTCCGAGAAAGTACGTCTGATCTCATATCTTGATTCTTCTTTTGGTCGTATGGCTAAGATTTGCTTTATACTTTGGCGGGTATATTTGGTTGCGATGACTGAAGCCCAAGGCACCAGCCGCTTCTGTAGCCAAGAAAGATGTTGCTGGAGGAGCCGCAAATGCCGAAGAGGAGTTATCGCCCAACGTGAGTACAATATAATCTGTCAATGGGGCGTAGTTTTTTTCCTTAACATCGACAATGTTTATGACTCCCTGTAGCAATATTATGAGCTCCGATGTCGAGCAATCCAAGCTCTTCGACAAGCCAACCCCCCATCCTCCGCGAATCCATCAAATGACCCCTCTTTGCCCTCTCCTTATCCCCACAAGTTTTATGTCTCGATCTCGATCCCAAATTTCATCAAGTCTTATGCTGAGCGGGTTCCGAATGGGGGAGATCGACTAGATACAGAAGACGGGATCAGTTTGGCGGGTCGAATTCATAATATGAGACAAGCTGGAAGCAAGTTGAGGTTCTATGACTTGCACGCAGATGGCCAAAAGATTCAGATCATGGCTTCTTCCAAGTAGGTCTGGGTTGCATGATTTGGAGTTTGACAATTCAAGTTCAAACCGAATTGTATGGTTCCTGACAAATTGCATTGGGCTACGTTTTTTTGATGGTACATGGAACAGTGATGCGACAGACCCATCTACGTTTGAGGCAGTTCATGATATCTTCCGCCGGGGTGACGTGGTGGGCGTGGTCGGATTCCCGTCGAGGACAAAAAAGGGCGAGCTGTCGATCACACCAAGAAAGATGGTGCTCTTGTCGCCCAACTTGCATCAACTTCCACGAGCAGAGACAGTGGTGAAGACTGAGAGTGGGGCAACAGAGACCAAGTTCGGTTTTAAGGACCAAGAACAACGACATCGCAAACGATATCTTGACTTGATCATGAACAAGGAAGTAAGAGATGTGTTCATCACTCGAGCTCGAATTATCAATCACGTTCGAAGATTCTTAGATGACCTTGGATTCCTAGAGGTTCGTGTTTTAGGACAGGATGTGGTGTCTCTTTAGGCATTTGAGTTGCTCAGCCTTCTGCTTTTGTTCTCATTCCTACACTCGCATAGGTTGAGACGCCAATGATGAACATGATTGCTGGAGGAGCAACTGCGAAGCCGTTCATCACGCATCACAATTCCCTAGGCTTAGACTTGTTTCTGAGAATCGCCCCCGAGCTGTATCTGAAAGAGCTAGTCGTCGGTGGACTTGATCGAGTATACGAAATTGGCCGAGTATTCCGGAACGAGTCCATTGATCTCACTCATGTAAGACGCATCTCTTCGCAGCGAATTGCTCTATTGCGTCAACAAGCTTATCAAGTCAGCTGATCAGGATTCTCTGTTGATTTATCGTCACTGTACAGAACCCAGAATTTTCAATCTGCGAGTTTTACATGGCCTATGCGGATATGTATGACCTCATGGACTTGACCGAGTCGCTCCTCTCAGGCTTAGTCTACAAACTTACTGGGTCCTATAAGATCAAGTACCACCCTGAGGGCCCCAACAGCGAGAAGGAATACGAACTGGACTTCTCGCGTCCCTGGAAGCGCTTCAATATGATCGAAGAACTGGAGAAGCAATTAAAGGTCACCTTTCCACAGGGTAAAGATTTTGAGGATAAAGAATTGATGACAAAGTTCTTGGATGACTTATGTGTGAAGGTCTGTCAAGATTGACACTCAGGGCCATCAAATTGGGCAAGAAATAATCATCTCTCTAATACATAAACATCTTTCGGCTCTCTTCCGCCCTCCTAGAATAATGTTGATTGTAGCGCGCCACGAACAAATGCACGCTTGTTGGACAAGCTGGTTGGAGAATTCATCGAAAACCAGTGCATCTCGCCTAGCTTTATCGTCGGGCACCCTCAATTTATGTCACCGCTTGCGAAACGAGATCGGACGAAGGTAGGACTCTGTGAACGATTTGAAACATTTGTAGCTACGAAAGAGATCTGTAATGCCTGTCAGTGATCATATGCTTCTTGTTGATGATTCAACGTGAAGATGTTTCGACTGATCTGTGTTGTTCGCTCTAGATACCGAGTTAAATGATCCGTTTGATCAGCGTGAGAGGTTCGAGGAACAGACCCGACAGAAGGCAGCTGGTGATGATGAGGCCCAGGGCATTGACGAGACTTTTGTACGTTGGGTGTGATTTTGATTCACACATATATACTGATGCCGATGCATGCTTGCCAGATCGATGCTTTGGAACATGGGTTGCCGCCTACGGGAGGATGGGGATTGGGTATTGATCGCTTGGTGATGTTGTTAACCGATAGCAACTCGATCAAGGAGGTTTTATGCTTTCCTGCCAACAAACGTGCGTCTCTGGTAGTCTTGTTTTTTTCTCATTTCGTCTGCTTTTGCGGCACGTAGACTGACAGACAGAGATGTGCGTTGGGTGAATTGGTCCTGATTTTGATTGATTTGTTTCTTTCTTCTCGCTTCTTGTATCACCAAAGCTTTACCCAAGGAATCGTGAAAAAAAAAAAAATCAAGACAATTGGATTGGTTTTTTGCCTCGGTTTATTCCTTGTTCTAATGGAGGAGGGGACGAAGGTGTTTGAACTTGGCTTGAGTAGTCAAGAGGGTAGTTGTTTTGACGATAGAATTTACCGATGCAGCTATTCATTTGTTTGACATTGAGGACAACGATGATGTCAAAATGATGGCCCTGTGCTCATCTTCTTTGGGACTTGGTGAGAGACAGACAGTACTCATGATGAAAAAGGAAATGCGGTAGTTCCTTTGACAGTGTTGTAATGTTGGAAAGACAATATGCATCAGGAGACCAATTTCTGAAAGATGGCAAATGTAGTATTTACCATGTTTAGTACCCAGTTCAGCATGGACATTATGGAATGAGCCATACAACTCCACGCTCCAGAATATTTGAAGTGTGAGGCCCCACGCTCCAAAATTTTGGATGGATTGCCATCGTCAATTTTTTTTTTTTTGGTGAGTCAGAAAAGATCACAAAGGGGGCCTTTGTAATTGATTTAGCTGATCCCTTTATGAGAGGTGAGTTTAGACACAGTGATACAAGTATCATGTTGATTCTACATGTAGAACGGGGTACTTTATCAATTTTTGTGCAAAAAAAAAAAAAAAAAAAAAAATTGCAAAAAAAAAAAAAAAAAAACAAGCAGTCCAAAATAAAAGAGGTTCTCCTGACACAACACATTTCAAGTAGTCATCGGTGGTTAGGATTTCACACCTGAAGTTGGAAAAAGAAAAGGACTTGGAGGTGATACAGTCTATAAATTTAAGGCAAATGTCCTCCGAGTGATTCTCTGAATAGTGATATGGCTTGATCGGTGATTTCATAATTTAAAAAGGCTCAGAATCACTAGAACTCGCACATGGTATGGGTACATCAGTTTGAGGATGAGAAAAGAGTTCTAGAGAAGGTGACTCACAAGGTCCACTCCAATTGTATTTTTCCAGAGTCCCTCTCTTTAGCGGATGCACCAACCATTTCCCATGCCTAATTATGTATGAAAAAAAAAAGAATTATTGATTTGTTCAAATGAATTTTTTTTTTTTTTTTTTTTTTTGGTTTCATGGAAAACTTGAAACTTTCTCTACTTTCTATCAACATTTTAATAATAATTTTACTTACACCTTTTGTTAACCAGATATTATTACAACCTATGTCCTCTTGTCCATTCTTTACAAACATTGAACATCCATCTGCGAGGGTGACCACAATGTATTCGGTCTTAACTTTTGCATTCGCATTGGTGTTGTGAAGCTTTTTCACAAACCTAGATCAACAACGAGAAAAAAAAATCAGGATGAGCACTAAATTGGCTTATATTTCTTGTCCCTCACTCATAATTCTACTTGATGTTTTCTTTCTCACAGAAGTGTGCGAGGTCTTTTTTTTTTTTTTTTGCGGTACCGTGAAATCATGGAACAACAGGGAAGACACGTAAAAGCAAAGTGGTACTCACAATTTTCTCTTGCAATTTTCGGTGTTACTCCTGTGGATTTATACGGGAAGAAGTAGAATCTATGATGAGCTATATAATTCACATTAATGTAAGGGCATCATCGGCCCGTTGACATACAAGGTACTCACCCTTGAAGCCAGCCTGGCTTTCCCGTTTCCAATTTATTTTTTCCTGTGGTTATCTCTCCGGTCCATAGACAGGCAGATATTGAATCATCTTTGTAACTCTTACCACATACCTGTTTATCAAGATGTAAATGTCAACTAGAACTCTATAAGCTATATTTATATGTAAAAGTGCAGTAATTACCGCTTGAACATCTCCTGATACAACTTGACTCTATATTACGGAGTTTCAAATAGTTGATGAATATGGTATGACATCAGATCTCAAAGCAAGAGAAAAAAAAAAAAAAACTTTAAAATTCAGTAAAATGTGGGACAAACTCCAATTTTGTCCTGAAAATATTTCAATTTTACTTCTTTTTCCGACTCTGCTATACGAACAGAGTTCTTATCATGTAATACCTTAGATCAGCCTCAAGCCCCCACTTGTTCAGAGATATATACCGAATAAGAACAGTCAAAATCTTACCCTTTTGTGATGATTTGAGCTTTTAGTTGAATGCAAGTCTTGCCATTTTTTATAACATAGTGTATGATTTTTAGTAGAGGTAGGATTATTGTTTTTGGTATAATTAGTACTCTTTCCTGTTATGGATCCCAAAGCTAAGGTAAGTAAAAACATGATGATAGGAATCATTCTCAAACGGAGATTTAACACCTTGGTGAGAGGAAACAAAGGGCGATAGAGTTTAGTGGATTGTTCAACTAAGTGAAGAAATTTCAACAGATTGGAGAAAAGTTAACGGGGTCAAGCAACTTTGATAGCGTGAGCAAAGGTAAATCCATACGTTTCAAGGTCCATATATATACCAACGATTGACGAAGAGTTACCCTCACAAAAGGTGAGCGAGGGTGAGCACTTAACGTGAGGAGAGGATTGGAACCCGCACGTTACAGCTCATGAACGTGATCTTAATGATCATTGCTAGGGGGACTTTCATCTATATCACACCATCACGCAGTGATCTCGTCAAGTGTTATAGAAACGATAAGTTTATTAGAAGAACCGCATTCAAAGTCATACCTTTAATCATTTGTCTCTAAGGCAGGCGCCATAAATAGTTTGCTTGATGTCGGTGATGTCAATACCCGGCAACAAGAAAAATCGAGTGACTGGAGACAATCAAACGACGTCGACGTGCGCATATAATCTCGGTGGTTTCAGCCAAGGGCAGTGAGTGAGTTTACAGTAAGAATTTAACTTCAGACCGACTCTTTTCTCGTTCCTACCTTCTCGGTTTCCCAGAGCCGAGGAACGAGGTATCAAGTGGGACTTGCTTTGTGACCATGTACTATACTGTGAATTTCAGGTGTGATTAGACGTTTTGGACACCGTTCAAAACCCATGCATGGCCTTACGCTGTACATGGTACTATCGACTTTACTGTAACCAGTGTAGGTCAGGCTGAGTTTTTGAAATCGAGCTCGGTCAAATAAATTTTTCAAAATTGCGAACTGACCACACCAATTCTTACGATCGATTAACAATGTCCTACTTTTCTCTCATCTGAAGATATAAATATCGACAACCACCAACCGAGAACGAAGGTCCTTCAAGGAGATATAGTCTAATGCTACCACGCTGCTACATCCTCCCAAAATCTCATATTTCGTATCAGCCTTTGGGTCTCTCTCCTTCGACCTCCGTCCTCACGCCGTTTACAACTTCTTTCATTTCAAGGTTGTTCATTGATCTCCCTGATCAATCAAAATGAAAATATTGCTGATCTCGGGTCGTTTTCTGAATTCAGTGCTCCTCTGCCTCAGACAATATGAAAGCAATCCGTAATGCTTTACAACTTGGTAGAACCTCTGCAAGCAACAGCGAGGGAAAGACTAAACAGCTCTCAAAGATCCCCCTCCGATGCTACCCGAAAAATGAATGCTCAGTCTTCATGTCAGAAGTTAAAATTACCCGTGAGCATGCGTACCACAGCAACCTTCTACGGCTTTTTGAATCTTCTTTGGCCCAATCAACAAATAAAGGACAAGGCTTCATGCTGATAGTTGTCCCCACTTACCTTACTGACTTCTCAGTCTTTCCAAGGTCTCATCATTGTATCAAACCAATCATCTCTTATACCAGGTGTTACACCACCAGTGTGACGGACAAGGCCCCTTCTACTCGCCCCCCGCCCCCTCCACAGAAGAAGCCCGCATCTTCCTTCAAAGCAGGCCCATATCGACGCGCTATGCTTAGCCCCGAACCTATTTCGACCCTTCCTTCTCCCTCGACCCCCAATTCACATGCCTACAGCCCTTCTAAACTACGTCAACTCCTCAAGCCTCCTCGGTCTACTCCTTCACGATCTGCTCTACATTTTCCGCATTCAGACACCATCAAGCAACATCTGGAAGAACTATTGTATCCACTTAAATTCAATGATCAGCTAGCTTGTCGGATTGTTAGCTCTAAAAACTTGATCAAGAGTCAAGCTAGTCTGGACGAGCTCAAGGTAGAAAGGGGTGATGTAGGATATGCAGTCTTAGGTGAACATAACACCAAACTCAGTTTCATGGGTGAGTAACATCCACCAGAGCCTATTTGAATTATAAACCCAGGATCTCATTATCAGACCACACTACCTAAATCATCAGGCCGGAGAATGATGCACTTTGCGCTATCGGATTTCCTTTCGAACGCTCCTTTGGCAACACCTTTAACTTCAGCCTCAACGCGATTGTCGGCCCAGATCTTGGAGGATGCATTATTAACAAAGTTTGTTCTAGGACAATATGTTGGTAACCAATGGGAGCTGGAAAAGATCATGAGATGGCGAGAACTAGACGGAGCGGCACCAGGCTCGAGTGAGATAGTTGGGACTGGGTTATGGACAGCTAGGGGGCACGTGGTTGAGGCTATTATGGGTGCGGTAATGTTACAACATGTGGGTACAAACCTCAATAAGCCCATCACAATATTTCAGTTGATCATCTGCTAAATACACTTTTGTCTTTCAGGGAACTCGGTTAAGTTTGGCGGTGTTCAATTCACTCGTATTACCGCATTTGTCATTCCGGTTGGACCCCGCTTTTCAACCGGCGATCAAGGCTCTTCAGTTAGTTAATAGGGAACTAGAAAGGCCCGACTCAGGTTTACCAAGGTGGAAGGAGTTGGATCTTACCCCATTCTTGAAGTTTGAGCCAACTCACGAAAAGAAGGAGCAGCAGTTGCCCGTGTCAAGCTCGCAATGAATGTGCATATGAAACAAAACATTATTGGGAAATGTTCAACACACTCGACTGAGTTTGCATGGCTTGCGGTGATGTGGATCCATTGTCTCCATGAATCCGTGAACAGTATCAAATTTGATCCAGAGCTTCTCATCTCCGCTTGCATGGTGTCTAGTCATCAACAGCTGAAGAGCAGCGTGTCACGGTAAGAGCTTGTCCAACTAAGTCCGCTGCATCTAGGGGAGTCTGCACATCCGAATTAGCAAGCTGTTGCACCAGGACCTGCTTCAGCATCTCTTTCTAGTATAACACCATTTTGTTATTTCCTACCTATCCGGGCCGTATTGGGCCACAGAATATGGTACAAGTTTTAGACTTGCTCAAATAGCATTCTGTTTGACATAAAGCTAAAGCAAGAGATGCCACTCTCAACGCGTAGGCCTTTGACATGATAATAGTTGTTAAGATAAACTTGATACAACTTGGGTGTGATAGATTTGATTACAACTACAGGACAAACTTTTTTTTTTTTTTAAAAAAAAAAAAAAATGAGGATACTTTGATTATCATTGTCAAACTTTGTTAAGTATGTGTACAAAAAAAAAATCTCATGATATACAAGATTTTACAGAGCTTTGAGGTTTTTTGAATGAGTGAGTACTACTCAAAAAAATTTTAAATATGATGTAGAGATGATATATATATATATAAATGATGAGAGTAAAGAAAAAGAAGGAATTCTGAAGATGAATCTTTCACTTTGCTAACCCTAAAATAATAAATAAATAAAAAATGGCTACAAATGTCACTGAAGCATCAACAAGTTTGAAATTTAAAAGTATAGAGCGGTGAAATATCTTGTTTTTTTTTTTTTTTTTTTTTTTAAAAAAAAAAAAAAAGTGGGTGATATTTGTTGAATGTAGAATGATATCATATGGAATCCACTTGCCTATATTTCTCTTGGCTACTTATATATATATCATGTCTCTAGAGAGAAGGCAAGGCCATGACAAAATTCCCCCGAGTCAGCAGAAGAGGTAATATGTTTGAGATAAGTTTCTAAAGATCACCCATGTGATTTTGTAAAAATGAGGGTGAATGTTCATCCAAGTAGTGTTTCCTGAATGTTAAACTGTCATAAGTGATCAGACTGATGACTGAAGGTTCTATTGGGATTGGAATATAAAACTTGTTAGTCACATGAAACATGAAACAGTTGAAGTTACCCCCCCCCCCCCCCTTGATGGTTCACCACAACATGATTTGGGCTTGGACGTGTTGGGTGGCAATTCTGTCACACTTGCCTTGGACACTGTCATCCAGGACAAAGATGTGTTGGGGTGTTGTAAGTCTGAATGCCAGGCTTATAGGTGTAATGGTTATACTACAACTTAAAAGCTCCCTCAGAATTTAAATGGTGATACATCATGAAAGCACACTTACAACACCCCAATAATCATGTTGGTATTGTGGAATGTATGAAACTGAGCCATTTAGATTGAAAAAAAAAAAAAAAGAGCATCCAACCAAGAAGATTTGTTGATTACACCACTAAATGCAGCCTATCCTGCATTGAATATTTGGAATTATCTGGTGTTTCTACAGGTTATGTAAGCAACCTGATTGTCAAGCCTGAGAACTGCTCAGCAAGCCCACAGACTGTCAAATGACTATTCATGGATGATATTATAATAGGACACATGTAAATACAAGTGCAAGATAAAAGATTACATATGATACTAACATAAGAACATATGTAATCATAAGACTAAATGGCCTTACATATATCACTGCCAAGATATTTGTATCGGATGGGCCTATCCGATGTTCTATCACC
Organism: Cronartium quercuum f. sp. fusiforme G11; assembly: GCA_015951145.1. Taxonomy (NCBI): domain Eukaryota; kingdom Fungi; phylum Basidiomycota; class Pucciniomycetes; order Pucciniales; family Coleosporiaceae; genus Cronartium; species Cronartium quercuum. Next base: position 247,825 of record MU167244.1, on the reverse strand, counting down.
CCAAGATATGCGATGCAGTGTCAGTAGGATTAGGTGCGATGGAATTACTATCGGTATCTAATGCTCTGACACCATATTGCAGTGTAATTCCATCGCACCTAATCCTACTGACACTGCATCGCATATCTCGGGGTGATAGAACATCGGATAGGCCCATCCGATACAAATATCTTGGCAGTGTATGTACAGTAAGTCACAATGATTAACTACAACTCAGGCTCAGTTTCAAGAGGCCTATATATATGTTACCTATGACAGGGATGGATACACAACTCTGTGATAAGGGCTCAACCACAAGTTGACCCAAGCAACCACAAGTAGGCCATTAGTCCAGTAGTGAGGGACATGCCTGAGAGCAGGGTATATAGACCCTGGCCCTCAGGCCAGGAGTTGTTTCCCTCTCCTCACCTTTTTACTACAACTAACTAAATTGCATCAAAAACACACCTTTGAGGATACTCATAACCAAGTCATCTGCTCAACAGTGCAAAGTGCAATAGGTATCAGTGTATAAGGGGTCACCTCATTGGTTGGTAGACCTTGCTTGTATGACCTTTGTCTGTGAGGACTCACAAGGGTCAGTGCAGAAGAATGACCCAAGTAGGAAAAAGAGCACCCTGGGTTGTAAAAGAAGGATCAGAGTGGCATGTTACCAGTGCCTAACCATAATGCTGATTCCTGAGTGATGATCCTGCTTCACAGAACCAGTCCTCCAAATCCTCATTACTTGAGGTCAACTAATGGAAGTCATTACTTGGGGGGGGGGGGGTCCCAATACTACTAAAAGAGTTGTCCATTTAGTTTTTGAGTACCCTTCACTCCCTCACCTTGCTCAGGTAAGTAGCCAGACAGAAGCTACCACTGACACTGATCTTCAGACCAGCAGACCCTTCATCTCCCCCCCCTCCCCCTTACCGAGTGTGAAAAAGAATGCAGCTGTCTACTTTTGATATCCCCAGTGAAGTTTTGGCTAAATTTGTCTAAGTGTAGGGGATCACTCTGGGTGGCCACAGAAAAGCAGATAGGCCTCTTTGTGCATGTAACTGAGCTGGATACCTCAGGTCTCTCATAGTCTTGACACTTTATTTTATCTCACTATTGACACCATGTCTGTGAAGGTCACTCCCAATGGGAGGAGACTAACTTGTTTGATTTTTTTTTGATTTTTTTGATTTTTTTGTCTCATTCTGGTCAACAGCACCCAGCCTGAGGGCAGGCCTCAGACCACCACACAACACCTTCCAAGAGCCTTGGGCCTTCAAATTTGGTCTGCATAGAAAGATGAAACACAGTCAAGGAGATGCTACCCTCCCTCCTGTTGGGAGTGACCTTCATGGACATGGTGTGAATAGAGCCTAGAATACTTGATTCTATACAAATTGGATAATGTGAACCACAAGAACTGTGGGTAAGGCCATATCATAGGATTTTTGACCTTGATCAGCCTCTTCTCACTTCCAAACAATTTTCCTAGTGAAGATACCTTACAGGAAAGCTTACAAGGGAAGAAAATATGTTGGTAGTATTTATTCACAAGACAAAAAAAAAAAATCCTACAAACTCTTTCTAAAATGGCAATTTCCAAAAAAAAAAAAAAAACTTATAAAAAAGCAGGTAAGACATTCCAATCTACTACATATGTCTCTAACATAAACCCTGGGAAACTGCTTATGTAGGTTATCCATCTCAAATGTCTAAAAAAATTTTTTTTTTTTTTTTTTTTTTTGGAGCAGTAGATCCCTGAGTATTAAAGCCGTTTCGTTTTCAAAAAAATATATATATATATATTTTGGCTGTGAAATCTCGAATTAAGAATATGTTACTTTTTTTTTTTTTTTTTTTTTTTTTTTTTTTTTTTTTTTTTTTTTTTTTTTTTTTTTTTTTTTTTTTTTTTTTTTTTTTTTTTTTTTTTTTT
>MU167244.1:222014-233413 GCA_015951145.1 Cronartium quercuum f. sp. fusiforme G11 | reverse complement strand
ACACCATATTGCAGTGTAATTCCATCGCACCTAATCCTACTGACACTGCATCGCATATCTCAGGGTGATAGAACATCGGATAGGCCCATCCGATACAAATATCTTGGCAGTGAGGGTACAGGTACAAACAGAAACCTGTGTTGTGTGCTGTCAACAATCTTATTAGGTTATGTTCAAAAAAGGCACTGCCAATCCTTCACCTTGGAATCAAATATTCCAATATGGCATTTGATGGAGAATTCCTTAGCTCCCATCTCAAAGGGCTGCTGGTTTGAGGGATTTTTTGACCCTGATGGAATTCTTGGATCCATTACCCAAATGCCACACACAAGGAAATCACCATCCAAGGACACCTCAGCCCTTCATATCAAAGGCAACCTTGTTTGTGGTCAGTTGTGACTTCTCCTTGCAGGTTTCTTTGAGAAAATTCTGCACCTACCAGGCACCACAGTTATATCAATTGACTTAGGTGAAATTATACAAGCATATTTTGAAACCAAAGGGAGTACTTAATCTTAAACTATGCCTTGGATGATTGCCTCCAATCTCAAATTCCATAGATTCATCATTCAACATTTCATTAGATCTAACCTGTTGTGATAGTGGTACCTAATCGGCATACTAGACAGTACACCAATTAGCCTTGTAGCAGATACAACTTTCCTCTTGTACCTGCATACAGGGAGGCACCAGTGACTGGAGTGACACTTAGCAACTCCACATACATTGCTGGACTGGTAAACATGACTCCCTTGGGTAATGATATTTGCAAAGAGTTGTACTTTCAACTCTGCCTAACCATCAAGAGTCATCTGTAGCAGCACCACCAGCAAAAATTACTCGGACAAGGCTGTCTGAGGTGTTCTTGGACAGTGAAGTCCGAGTTGATCTTGGACCGTGGTTGACTGAGATTTTCTCATCTCAGTGTGCTTGGACTACTGCTGACCAAGATGAGAAAATCTCAGTCAACCACGGTCCAAGATCAACTCGGACTTCACTGTCTGAGAACACCTCGGACAGCCTTGTCTGAGTAATTTTTGCTGGCGGTGCAGGAGTCAGACAGAGTGATGTGTATGACTCTGCTATTCTACATTGGCTCTATCACAGTTCACCTGTGAGACAAGGATGAGCCTGTTCTCATACAGTACAGACACTGTAGAAACTTTGAAAGTAGTGAACCAATCTAGTCAACAATTTGTCCTCTTGATTTTTCCACTATCTGCTTCATGATTGGGTCAAAAGCTTCCATGAAAGCAATGATCCCACAAAAGAGCTCCCATGAAAGTGAAAATGATACATGTTCTAATTGGAAAACTGGACACTTGGTCTCTTATTATCTTAAGCAGAAACTTGTTTCATAGAAGCTCATAATAAGAAAACACAATGTAAAACTATAGCTCATCAGTTTCTGTATTAACTGAATGGTTCTGTTGGGATGGATATTGTATCATAGGAGCTAGGCTTTACAAGAGATTACAAAGGAGAAGAAAAAAAAAAACATAAAGTGATATTAAGTATTTAAATAATGACTTCAATGTATTGGGTTGGATACATGTATAATAAAAGGTCACAAATAATTAAACAAGAAAAAAAACCTACCTCATCTGGTTGATTTTGATGCCCACTATGCAAGCTTTGACATGGCTTTCTTGTTTTCAGTCCAGTAGCAAACACAAATCAATCTGCTGATGGTCTGAGGTGAGAGATGAGGTCATGCTGATGTGGAAATTCCACCATGAATTGAAAAGACACACTCAACACATGCTGAAGAAGCTGAAATTTCCAAAAATTGCATGGCAATCTCCCCAAGGACCAGACAGGTATTGCTGGTAATCATATACTACAGAGAATGTGATATGTGGAAAGTTTCATCAGTGAACTAAGTCAAAGTGGCAGACTTAAACATTGAAAGAGCTTACCATCCAGTAAGAACCAATTGTCTCACCAGGTCATGTTGGATTTTTTCTGCCTAGATGTGATTTGACCTCATTAAAGACCTGGATGTGGTTTGGAGTTTGAGTGAAATGAGAAACTGGGGCTCCTAGGCTAGCATAAATCTTATCCATTCTACTGACTGGGAAATGGATGGGTTTTGCTGCTTTAGATTTTTTGGAAGAAATTGGATTTTGGTTACAAGCTACATATAAACAGTCATAATCATTAGTAAGGTCTTTGCTTTGATTTCAACCTTCAAGGACAGTCTGCATTGAAGAAAAATTTTGTGGAAATGAATTAGTTCAAGTACCATACACATGAGTGTTTGAGATTTTAGTGTATTTGTGTAATTTGTCTAGGGCTTTCTTACATGCTTTATGTGAGAGTTCTGCTTCTGTCAGGCAAGACTCCTCACTAAAAAAATGACAAGATGACTATGGGCACAAAGGCCAAGAAGGAAAGATGGGTTCTTATACTCTTCCAAATACCCAGGACTAACACCTGCAAGCCAGATAGGCACTGGACTTATCTAGAGCTACACTAGATGTCTGGCAAGTCCAGTGATGGCCAATGCAAATCCTTTCCTTGCACTGTCTACACTGCCAAGATATTTGTATCGGATGGGCCTATCCGATGTTCTATCACCCCAAGATATGCGATGCAGTGTCAGTAGGATTAGGTGCGATGGAATTACTATCAGTATCTAATGCTCTGACACCATATTGCAGTGTAATTCCATCGCACCTAATCCTACTGACACTGCATCGCATATCTCGGGGTGATAGAACATCGGATAGGCCCATCCGATACAAATATCTTGGCAGTGCTAGTGGCCAATCCCAGTCTCAGGACTTATCCTCTACTTACTATTTCACTCTTGAGAACCCCTCAGCAAGAGTAAATAGCAAGTAGTGAGGAAAGGCTCTAGCTTTGCACCTTTACAGACCACAGAAATAAAGAAACTGATGAATACAAAAAGATGATGACTTTCTGAAGATGAGAATGAATCAACAAACTATTTTATAATAGTAATCAACTATGAGTTCTCCAAAAATATAGAAAGTCCAGAATATCTTTTATAGTTATTCAGACAGTTTGAAGTTTATTTTAATGATGCAGATTCTCCTCCTCCTGTAGAGGAGGTCAGGTCCATCTTTTATATTCTTACCCCCTATCCTTTATAAGCATACACTCATTATAAGGCAAGAGTTTACCATGTCCTCTTGTATGTTATTACAGTTGAGTTTATGGTTTACAGCAGGTTACTCTTCATGTACTCATACTGTAATATGCAACTTCAATTCACCTTTACAGTGAATTCTTAGTTACAGATCTCAAAACTGAGCTATGAGGTGTGGTAAGAATATGTTCATATTAACATTTGCAGTGCCATGCACTGCCAAGATATTTGTATCGGATGGGCCTATCCGATGTTCTATCACCCCAAGATATGCGATGCAGTGTCAGTAGGATTAGGTGCGATGGAATTACTATCGGTATCTAATGCTCTGACACCACATTGCAGTGTAATTCCATTGCACCTAATCCCACTGACACTGCATCGCATATCTCGGGGTGATAGAACATCGGATAGGCCCATCCGATACAAATATCTTGGCAGTGATGGTACATCTCAAGTACTCAGGGGCTGACACTTTACCCCAAGAACCAGGTGAATAAGAATAGTGAGCAAGGGACTGTTTGATGGACTTGTAGATGGGATGAACTGTTGACATGACATAGCTACATTATGTGTGAATATGCACCTACTTGGTTTATGCTCTTAACCATCCATTTATATTTTGTCATTCTTTCTAACCTGTATTTTTTAGCATTGATTCCTCATTCACTGGTGACCACCTCATCTGTACACTTTAACCTTCTCTGTATCCTGACCTTATCTAGTTTGTGTACTGACTCAGTGTTTCAGCACCCTAATCCTTTTCCCTTGCCACTGCAGCATTACATTAAGAACACAGTGTTTTGTAGGTGCATTGCTCTGGAATATTTGTGTGAATTCTTCTAACTATATTAAGATGGGCATCAACCCCATGAATTCCCACTGTTGATGTGAGAAGGCATAGTTCATTTGACCATGTTGTTTGGTATACAGCAGGCACTGCCAAGAAAATTGCATTGCATAGAGGCATGCTATGTCACATAGCAGGCCAAGATGCAATGCAATAGGTCTATTTTCCAAGGTAGGGACCTTGAAAAATGGTCCATAGTATCACATGAAGAAATGCTATGTTACATAGTAAGCTTCCATGTGATGAAAATATATTGGCAGTGCATCAGGTTCTATGCTACAAGGTGCTTGATTTTCCCATGCAGCTTGATGACCAAGACATCTCATACAATGTCAATGTAAGTTTGAATTACCTGAACTAGCCAGCTGAACTGCAAAGCTAAAAGACAAACACCAAAGGGAATAGGTCAGAAGAAGTAAGATTATAAAGAGAAACATGAAGAAACTCATGTGCAATGTTTGCAATGATACAAAAGAGACATAGGACCATCAGATGCCACTTGGGTATCAGTGGTTTCAGGCTCCCACATGTGTAACAAACAATAACAGGATCAGAATCCAAAATAAGTAAGAAGTGTTCTAGATAAAAGGGAAAAAAAAAAAAAAAAAAAAAAAACTTACATGGCAAAATTGGTATACCCAAGTGTGGCACAGATCACAGTGACAACCTTGTGGTCCAGTAAGTTTCAACTTTGCAGCATCTTCAGCTTCAACATCAGGGTCATTTACCTGGTGCTCATGACCATTATCTTCTTCATTCAACTCATCATCAGAAGTGTTGGTATCAATGTTGTTGAACCTGCTGTTTGATGATACTGTTAAAAACCCTTAAGTTCCTTTAATATTCTAATTTTTTCCCTACACCAATCTTTATCTATATTTTTTCAGTTTTCTCTACTAAATACAGTGATTGTATTTCTTTCTTTTGTTTTCTAATATACAATAGCATACAGTCATGTACACAAGATCATTAGATGTCAAACCTTATTCATCTTTGATCTCTCACACTTTAAAACCTATTGTATTCTGTATACCTGACAGAACCATCCTCTCTGAGACCCTTCTTTTCTTTTCCTTGTAAATTGCTTTCTTTCTGAATTGATTGAGGTGAGGGTCTCAAGAGTGTTGGTATAACACTAAGATTGAACTGAATGATAGTTCAATCCCTGTTTTCTGTCAGGTAAGATTGTCTTTCCTTTGTTTTCTTTGACTCCTCTTGTTTTTAAATTTTCTCTGTTTCTCATCAGCCTTTGACCATATGTTGGGTCCTTCTCTATGCTAATGAAAAACTGGTCAATTGCTTTCTTTCTGAATTGATCAAGGTGAGGGTCTTGAGAGTGTTGGTACAACACTAAGATTGAACTGAATAATAATTCAATCCCTGTTTTCTGTCAGATACTACAGTTGAGTTATGCAATGGGATCAATTGACATGATTGATGATGTGTTGTTGAGCTAAATGAGAACCTGATTTATTTATAGAGCCATTTGTATGGCTAGCAGCTACATTTGACACCTTTGACTTGGCCTTACACATGGCTCAAGGAGCTGAGGTAGAGCAATGACAAGGCATACTTGACTTGTAGATCAAAGTATGGAAAACTAAGATAGTACAAATAGGTGATGAAGAGCAGTTGAGGTCAAAGTGCCTTTGAGGGGCAGGATCTTGTGCAAAAGGCTTCACTTGAGGTTGGCTGCATACATCATCCCAACAGCCTAAGGCTGCATAGTCCTCCATCCTGCTGGGAGACGGAGAGATATGATGAAATGCCAGATGTGATGAACCAAAGAAGATCAAGAAGCCACCGGTTTCTGAAGATAGTTTCAACCGAGAAGCGGTGAGACAACTTTGTCTCTTGAACAAGGATAGTCTCAGATCTTTGTCTTTGAAACACAATACTTGAGTGAGGATGGTCTGGGATCTTTGAAACACAATAGTATACGATTATCAAAAGAAAGGAGTACACATGGGAAGGTAAGGAGAAGAGGTGTATGAAGCTTGGAAGAGTCGGAGTCGGAATCGCAGAAGCCCGCTTGCTATCATACGATTCCAGGAGTCGTATGTAAATAGGTTAAGCGAAGACTCCCCAAACCCGCGTGAGTCTTCCCTTGCGTGCATGCGACTCTCACAAGTCGTACAAACAAGGTTTAGCCAGAAATCACAACTCCGACTCCCGACTCCTCGGACGCATTGGTATAGCAGCGAGTATGTAAACTCCGGACGTCAGCGGCGGAGCTTCGGGAACCGGAACGAAGGTGGACTTTAACAGGGATGAGGTGGAAGTCCCTCCGTTCCAGGCTCAAACTCCCCAGCTGTCGGTTGTGCCGCAGTCGTGACTCCTCTGTGACATCCCTGTCCACAACAATTGGTGCCTCCCGGCCTGCGTGGATCAGTCACAGGTAAGATTCTTCATATTTCTCTGACTCTTCCGCGACCCAAAACCTGAATCACTATCAGTCATAACTGAGACTAACACAGGTGAATCGTTTGCGTCAGAGTGTGAATCTCTGGTTCAACATGACCTTCCAAAATGATTTAGATGGCAAGTGTACCCTTCATGGTGGCAATCTGATGAAACATATCAAGAGTAAAGATACAGAGTTTCCAAAAATTTGATCCTTTTTCACTTTTCCAAAGCTTCATAAGGACCAAGAACTTTCGCTAGCATTCTACAACACCATGAATCATTTTCAGTTGAGGTCCCTCTTCCGCCAACCTCACCACCAGCCTGACTCTACACTAACCACATCTGCCATCAATACCCTGGTCATTATTTTTTTACTGATAGTGATGATGAACATCCTCTTGTAGAAACTCAAATTCCCAACCACTCTGCCAATTCCAACCTGTCTGTCATCCCTGAGGCTAGTAATGCCCTGTGCTGAGCGGCATATTACAGTCAACTCAAACTCAGTTTCAAAAGCACATAGGATATTATACATAATAATGTTAAATGGTTATTGTAGAATCTCATTTTACATAAAAAATAAACCTTAATCACATATTACAACTTTACTCAGAGACAGTAGTTGTAATAGTAGCATGTGTGCCACAAGATTAGATCATCATTAGTATTGTAAGATTACTTATTGTCAAATACGAACCCTCCTCTCGTCTCATCACTCACCTCATGCTTTTGGGTTGGATTTCTAAGCGCCCATGTTCGTGCTAGCACAGCTGGCGCATTTAGTGAAGAAAAAAGCAGTCATCACAAGGATTGGAATCAAATTGTCGGACCTTGAAAATAGCACACTTTGGAACTTGGCTTAGTGCATAGTGCTTCATAGCAGGGCAACCCACTCTGCATCATCACAGCCAAAGAATTTTGACAAAATACTGCAAACTATGAGGAAAGCGCCCTATCGGGCGCGGTCAAAAACAAATTCAGACATGAAAAGCAGGCCAAATGTACAGTCTCACAAGAATATGTTTGAGAGGAGACAATACAGAAGGAGTACAATTTGCCACATAGACATTTCACATCAACGCCAGGCCCACTGTCGATACGGCCGTTGCGCCCAATACCGCATACCCTTTGTAGACGCAATAAATAAATTTAGTTTAGCAATTACTCAGCTAAGATGGACCAAATGCCGAAGCAAAAAAAGAAAAACAAAACGCACCGGCAGTGTAACTAGACTTGAGTTCCATGACTGCATAACATCACACAGCACCACAGATTAGCTGATGGCGATTTAAGAGAGTGAGGCTAGGTAAAAAAAAGCAAGATGCAAAGACTGACAGTATCCCAAGTCCCAAGCCAAATGACGACAACCATTGAAAGTGTGATAAGTAAACGGTAAAGCCAATAAGCCTTTAGTGGTAACCTGTCCCATGAATTAAATATCAGGCCGACCAATTTTACTTAGGAGATAAAAGCCGTTCATACTTTAGACCATTCAGGAGCGGATGTGGCCAATTGGACAATGGCATCTGAATCCATAGGAATCCCGACCGCAGGTAAGGTAAGGTAACTTAATGCGAAAGCATAGAGACCTGAAGGTTGATGAAAAGATATGGTAAGTATGTTATATGGTAATGAAAGAGCTAAAGTTGCTTACCAATTGATAAGGCTGAACCCGTGACGCGATTAGCGAGACTAGAATACCAAGTGAGCTACAAAGAGTACACCAGTTGAGGCCTCAGTTCGATTGTAATATGTCATTCTCTCTAATTATATAAGGTTTTCTTTGCGAACCTGAGGCTCATAGATAGTGAAGTGAGGAGAGATCGGTCTCAGTTTGCGTTGCTGGTTGAGTATACCCATAGCCTCGTCCCCTGAAACTTGTGAGACTTTCGAGCTCGAAGACCTAGATAAAGGACGGGGAAGGGAGTGATTTCGGTTTTCTTTTCCTCTTTTGAGAGCCATTATAAGGTTAGTATTTCACCCTAACCTTTGCTGTTGTTGACAAGAGTTGACCAACTGGAGCAAGGAGGGCTGGGAACGTGTAAGGAACATGCGACTGCTACTTCCGGCTTTCGTAGTCCAAGAGGGTGAGAAACCTAGATCGGAGGGCAATGGCATTCGGAGGGCTTACCATAGAGAAGACTCAGAGGTGTTCGGGCGGCGGCCATGATGGAAAATTTTGGGCTGAGATGAATGACGCTGATGGTGTGACGATATGTAAGGCGACGCTCACGCTGAAGGGGTCCACCGTCCAGCAGCGGCAGCCAATCGGGCAAGCCGGGTATCCGACATAGGCATATAGGTGCCTACAGTACTTACAAGCATACGAGAGGCCGGCGCACGTGACTGCTACACATTCAGTAGCTTAAGCGCTGTGTGTAGTTTTCAGTCGCCGGAAAGAAAAACTGATTTGTTTAATGAAGGAATGCTTTCTTTCATTTTTCGTTCATGGCCCCCAATAGCAATGCGACTGCTTCTCAAGCGTCTCAACAGAGGCGTTCCGCCCGTGGTAACAAGAATACGCGTAAAGTCAACCGTCTCCATATCTAGTAGTGTTGACTGCTCGGAGGCTCACTTTTCGCATCCATCCTTATGTCACTGCAGAAGATGAAACAAAGCGAGGACAAACTACCGCTACCTCATCCCATGAAGCATCTGAACCTGCCACCATTGTCAACCGAAACACTCTGGTCCCCGTAGACAGCGCGACTCATCTAACTCGCCAGAACTCGGACGCCAATACGCCAGACATGCCACCCCCGCCAGCACCTGCCACCACCCAGCGCCGAAAGCTACCTGTTGGTGTCGTGATCTATCCAATAATCTTGCCACTTCAATTGGAGTACATACTCATGTGATATCATTTACCACATTCCGCGTATTGTATTCGACCTCAAGCCTCGTCGCGCTGCCACCAGGACAGACGAGGATCGGCTACGGGAATTCATGGGCCCTTTCACGGAGAATCCACCTCAAAGTCATATTGAACAATTGAGGGCGAGTGCAAAGATCGATGATTTTAGCGATACAAGCAACTCATCTGCCAATCCTGTCAGTCTTATCTTGTCAACTTAAGACGGCCTCAAAGCATTGCTAGCTCAGATCTAATGAACCCTTGATCAGTAGGTCACTCTCATCAATGTCAACGCGCGAGAAGGGGCAAGAACGGTACCTAGCGTTTCCATCCCTTGTTCAGACAATATCGGCACGTCGGGATCTGTTGGCGACGCGGGCAAGGTGCGAATTCTTAAGATCCTCCTACTGAATTAGGATGAAAAATCGTTCAATAAGCTTAATTTTATATAGAGTGCTACCTCTCACGATCCTCCTGCACCCGCACCGAAAAGAGTGCTTAAACGCCGTGCTGCAGACCGTCAGGAGTTCGACATCCATCAATATTGTCCCTTTTTGGGTGAAAATCATACAGCTGAGCCCGAGAGCGCAGTCGCGATTGAACCCGGTGCCAATAACGGTGTTGATTCAGTAAAAGAGTCTCTACCACCCCAGAAAAAAAGGAGACTCGGACGGGATGCGACCCACTCTTCTACGAGCTCGGGGCTTCGGAGTGGCGCAAGCAGCAGGACCGAAGTTTTGGATATTAGTAAGATCGAAGGCCCCGCCACGAAGATGCTAAGGGCTGATGCGGAACGAGCACGGAACCAGTTAAAGCGCAAAGCCCAAACCGATACTACCGAACAACCTGATGAAACCGACGCAGGCTCTCGGAAGAAGACTCGCTCAGATCTGATCTCTGATGACTCTGATGATTCGACCTCACGCAAGCGACAAAAGGGAGACAACAAGAAACCCAGTTCGTCTCGTCGCATTAAGGCTGAGGACAACAAGAAGAGAAAAGTGCCGGTCGACGAGAAGTCTGACAAATTCCTAGTGGTCAAACCTCGAGGGAAAAAGATTGCCGAGCACGAGCTGGAAGCTAATCGGGAATTCAATAAGCTACGAATCTCTAAACCTGCCTTACTCAAGACTCATCGCGTCGAGACCCGCCGGATCGGATGGAATGAGGACGATCTGGGAGAGGAGGAGTTAAGGCAAATGAGCGAGTGGAAGACTGAGGAAATGGAGGGAGCAGCATTGAAGTGTTTCTTCAAGGTTAAATACGTGAGCATGATGAGGTCACCGAAGATTGCGAGTGTAAATCCCAGTGAGACGGCTACTCGCGTGAACGAGCAGCCGAATTTTAAGCGATTCAGACCGGTAGGTTGACTCTTATCACTTGAGACGCATGCCAAAAAAAAGGGAATTTCTTCCTGACAGATCAAATTGTCCTTTGATATGATGTAGGCAAACGGGGTTCACTCCGGGCCTGCTCCTACGCGGCAGCCAATCCGATTAGAAACTGTGCGCCTGAAACGCGGTGGCGTAGAGGGTCAGTTATGGCAGAAAAGCTTTCAAGAGGCACTACGTTCTGACTTACTTTTTCGGTTGCTTATTTTGATTGCTTCAATTATGCTAACCACTATTTCAGATTGGGAATCACCCCCCAAAGGAAAATCCAAAGAACGGAGAACTGGAAAGCATCAAGACGATGAATCAGAGGATGAAGAAGAAGACTTGAGTACCTTTAAAAGGTTTTCAACTCGAGAAACTCAAACTACTACGCCCTCGAGAACGCAGTCTTTACGGAGGCAGGCGGAGGCAGCGCGGGTGGCAGGATCAAAAGGTCCGAATACTACAAGCGGCAATGTTCAGGTCATCTTAGAAGACGATGAAGATGATGATCAAACCTATCGAGGACGGGCTACGGCTACACGACAAAGTGTTAGTGCAAAGAACGCACGGAGTCAAGGTTTGGCAGAGGGCCTGACGCGAGAACCGCAGCAAACCCGTACAATCGCTCGACGAAAGGACGCCCGGCCTACTCCGAGGCGTCGAGAAAGGTCAATAAGCCACCATGAAGAGAGTTCTGAATCGGATGCGGATGACTTGGTATTCAAAGGCTTTGGTGGACGCTAATGTGCATGTTTCAGTCCTGGTCATCTGGCCGCATTGTGACAAGTCTTTTTTTTT
>MU167244.1:184557-198967 GCA_015951145.1 Cronartium quercuum f. sp. fusiforme G11 | reverse complement strand
CTTGTAAGTAAAAAAAAAAAAAAAATTATACATTCTTCTAGAAAGATGACAGGGAAAAAAATTGTTTTTTTTTTTTTTTTTTTTTTTTTTTAAAAATACCACTACATATACTACTTGTACTTTTCTATTTTCTCAAAAGTACATAAACAAATCACAATATATATATATATATAAAGCTACAACAGAGGTATTATTATCTAGTATGCTTTCTATATATATATTAACTCATATCATTAAAAATTTTCATTCCCAAATGTCAGTTCAACTTTTGTGACAAAAACCCCAAAATTCTAGTTTAATTCACTTACCAAACAAACATATTCTTCCCTCAGAATTCAATTCCTGAGATGTACCTTTAGCCATTCTACAACACAATATAAATTTTCCTCCCACTTTGTGTGTGTTTGTGTGTGTGTGTTTTTTGTTTTAAACAAAAAAGAACATGATGATTAAAAATATTACAAAGATACACCTAACGGGTTTTTCACGCCACAAAAAAAAAAAACAGATCACTAAATAAAAGAAAAACGACTTTGGTTTTTTTTTTTTGTTCCTTTTGCTACCTTGCATGACTTATGTGATAAACAAATATCAAGGAAATGTGGGCGTAAAATAAAAGGTACAAAAAAAAAAAAGAACAATGGAGCTTGGACCCACACTCACATAAACAGGCAAAATCAAATAAGAATAAAAAACGTGAAAAGATGTATTAAAGACATTAGGAGGGTTTCGTGAAGAGAGATGGGAAAAAAAAGGGGGGGGGGGGGGAAAGCGAAAAAGGAAAAAAAAAGAGATTGACAAGTTTTGTCATCTGCGCACTGTGCACCATTCTCCACCGTCATCAGATATGGGATCCGGAGGTGATGAAAGTGGTGGTGGGACTGGTGAAGCAGCGGATGAGAGACTAGCCTCAGAAGGAGCTTCGTCTACTAACAAGTCAGGTGTTGAGGCACGACTAGGTGAGCGTGAGACAGGTTTCTTGACTAAAGTACTTGTGCGCGCAGGCGGAGGGCTAGGACTGGGGCGCCATTTGGAGAGTAAAGTGGGCGGGGGAGGGCGTCTTCGTTCCCATTCGGTTCGATAACGTTCGTAGCCGTCGATAAAGGGAGTGGAGACCTTAGAAGAGAAGAGTAACTCTCCACGTGGATTCACGAGTGGTGGGGCGACGTTGCCAAGCGGTTCTTTTGGCGACACGAGCAACTGGAATGGTGAGGTGAGAGGCGAGGGCGGTGGTGCGTTGAGGAACATGTTGAATGGTCGTAGGGCGCGGTTGGTCTGGGGGATAAACCTGGTTTTGGATAATATTTGTTAAAGTTGGGTTGTGGAAAAGGTGAAAAAGATGGGGTGGGATGACTGAACTTGTAGGCATATGCAATCGTGTCTGTGTACATCCCGGTTACAAAGAATAGGATGAGAGTGGTGATGGCCACTAAGAGAAGGCCGACGTAAAGGTAATGGAAGACCTTATACTACAGAGTGAGAGATGTAAGAGTGTGATAAAGTTGATATGAACCCGCAAAAGACTTACTGGAGAGACAGCCAGGAAGCTTTTATAGGCGAGAATGATGGTGACCATGATGAGAGACAATAAAAAGGCTATAGGAGAGTGAGTGGAGATGAAAGGTTAGTTTGGTGTGTGGCTGAGAAATGGAAGATGTGGCGATAATGTGGATCTGTGAGACGGAAGCGAAGTGGTTGATACCTTCGTATTTGATGCGTTGACGTTGTAATCTTTCAGAGTTTTGCTTGAGACGCTCTTCAAAGATGAGGAGATCCTTAAAGGTGTCCTTGTTGGCAGGTGGTACGTAGGACATGTTGTTGGTTAAACGATGAGAGTTTGAGGAAGTCTGACGTGGAAGTGAGGTTCGTCTGGAAGATGGCATTGATAGGAAGCGAGAGTTGAATTGAGTGATGAGATTTTAAATTACAGTCAGTCAAGCTTAGGGTAGATAATCAATCGAAAGGGGTACACAATTAAGTTTAGCTAGCTGATTTGTCTCATTATTGCTGGGGTAGACACAGAATGGATAAATTCATAATCTATCCATTTCAATTTATAGCTCAATCATTTAATTCAGCACTTCTGTCCCTTTTTGTAAAAAAAAAAAAAAAAGTAATCTGAGTATATTACAAAATACTTGAGCTAGCAAATGCCTCAACTAAACCCATCCCATAAATGATACATATCCTACAACCATTTCATTCCTCATCTTAACCCTCTTGATCCATCCACAAACCCTACTAGAAACATGGGTCACTAGCCCATCATGGTCCCAACTTGACCAAGTCCTCTCCCTAACCTGTACAAGTCTGCTGAAGCAAGACAAGTTTGATGAGGGTTTAACAACTGTTTGCAAGTATCACTGAACATTAGACTCAACACTGAGCAAAGTAACAATGTTCTCTAGTTCTCCATTGCTTCTGATCAAACACTTTTAAACCCAATACCAAAACGGTCCTTTTTTCTTGAAAACCTAAACCAAATAAGTGTGAAAGTAACAATACCTCTTTTTTTTTTTTTTTTTTTCCAAAATCTGACAATATTTACAAAAAATAGAGATAAGAATAAAAATACTTACAACCTCACTTTTTAGTAACTAATTAAAATCAAACATATATACATGTATTATTATTATCTTTTAAACATTTTCATCATGTTCAATCTTGTATTTAATTAATTCTAATGCAATCGTAGCGTCCTCAAGTGAATCATGACCTAAACCTGGATCAGAATTTTGTACTAATTTGTTTAAAAAGATTGAAGATAACTTTTTTAATGACATTCGCATCGGTAAAAAAAAAAAAAAAAAAAAAAAAAAAAAAAAAAAAAAACTTACCACGTGGGTGAGGGAATAGGTCAACAGTATCAATACATCGATCGTGAACGAGCCTGAGAGCTTTCAAATCATTCTCAAGACCGTGTCCACATATCACTGTGCCTGAGTCTACACCTAATCGTGCCATTTCCTCTTGTATTCCACCAAGATCGAATCGCGCGCTCTCAAGTTCGGACTCTGATTGAATCCCACTAAATCGAGTGTTGAGATCAAGTACACTAACTGATCGTGGTAATCTTACAAATTCATCCAAGAGGGTCTCAAACACAGTTCCGCCATCAGATGATGAAACTGGGACGACAATAGTGAGACGAGCAAGCCACATGCCAGCGGTAGTATAAACTAGCTCGCAGTCGAGTGCAACGATTGGGATGGTAGGCTGACTTCCGAGTGGAGGTAGTCTAACAAACGGCGCTCGGGTATGAAGTCTTTCTACTGACTTGTCTAAGAATACATGTCGACCTTTTGTACATGGTTTTGAATCACTTTCAGTCGAGTTACAACACGTAAAAATCTTTTGCTTCACGCCTTTATAATTCGATCAAATGCAGCTCATGATCAGTCACCCTCTTATATATCAAAAAAAAAAAAAAAAAATCCAGAAGAAAGAGGCATTGATCAAACAAGCCAAAGGAACTCACCATCAATTCGTTCAAACATTGGTTTGCCCCAATGGAACGAGCACTCTTCTTCGTCACCAGGTAATCTAATCTTTGAAACCCCAAATGGCATCCGACAACGTTCACACATCTGTTCTGTCCCACTCGCATCTGCTCTTATACCTGACTCTTCCTCGTTCTCATTCTCCGGTGGCTCAACCACATAATCCAATTCGACCATCTTCTCAGGCGTGAGTAAAAACTTTTCAAATCGAATTGGCTCCATCCAAGCAGTTTGAACACCCGAAGTAAGTTTAGCTAAAGCTACTTGACGTTCGTCAAACTCAGCTAGCGTTCCTGTAAAATACAGTTCACCTTCACGACCTGAGGGGGCGGGCGCTCGTTTACGGAGACGAGCGACCATACTGATGATTGCGTTTCTGTAGGTGAGCCGACTGGTCGTCTTCATACACTCTGCCTCCTGTCGTAATGCATCCCGATGAGCAGCCCCTAACTGTACTCGTTGAGGTAAAGCAGCATAAAGGCTAAGGAAGGCTGCATAGAGCGTGTCGAGTAACTTTTGGCGTACAGCGATCGGTGTGTGAGAGGTTGTGGCCTTGTTGACCTGTATCCGAGGTGGTGAGAGCGGAGCATCAGGTGCTAGGGCGCCTACGGACGAAGAAGCAATAGAGGTGGAATGTTTTGATCGAGAGCTCGAACCCGAGGGCGTAGGGGCGATCGAGGGTCGAGAAGGCCGAGCGGAGGGCAAGGGCGCGATTGAGCTAGCAGGAGGTGGAGGTGGTCGAGTGACTTGCCTCTGCTTGAGCAGGCTCGATTTTAACTGACCCTCACGACTCGCGAGTCGATGACCGACAGCCGTGGCAGTGGCGGAGGTGGAGGTGGAGGTGGAGGTGGAGGTGAAGGTGGATACTGGACGAGGAAGGGTATGAGAAAACAAGCATGGTTGGCGTAAACAACTGGATTGGGGTGGCTGATGATCGGGACAAGGAATACCGTGAAGGAGACGAAGACTTGGTAACATTTCAACCAAAATTAAAACTCAACACTCAAACCAACATTCGATCGAATAATGACCTCAAAAAATGTCATCCAATCAGCTAAACACTCAACTATTTATAATTAAATACCACACTCGGACTCGGTCAAACTCCCTTTCATCACCCAAGATCCGGCCCTGTCATGGGCAGTTTCATAAGAAGCAGAGATACTACGGTACATATCAGATTCATCAAACAAACTTCATAATGACAGGTATCAAGAAACATTAAAGTACGTCCAACGAGGTATATTGAATGATGATATTGATTTCGCATGCCATAAAGTTTGTTCCTAAATGGATCACGAATGATAAGCGTCAATGTAACAAATGGATGCAAAAAAAAAAAACTAGCGATTGGGTATGAAGCTTAGCAAGGCTTGGTAGATGGGATAGAGGGAGCATAAAAATACGCAAACTTTACTCTCACATCAACAAAGAGCTGAGGTTAAATCATCATTACATTAAAAGTCTCAAATATCCTACACGTAAAAAATCAAGAAGAGCTTTACAAATACAATAACAATTATCAATGTACCTAATACAAATCCACCAAATCAAAATGGTGAATTGATGAGTACCAAGCTAAAATTAGCAACTCGTTGTTCCATTCACCAAGATCTAAGAGCTCCCGTTAAACCGATCCAGACTTCGTTCTCGGCGTGAACTTTCATTCGTTGCTTGTACATCACCCATCGAACGACGCCGAGGCCGAGGGCGAAGACGGCTATGAGCCTCCGGTCGTAATAGTAATTCGAGAAGGAATCCAAAATCTAGACCGACATCTTTCAGCTAAGGTACAAAGTAACCTTCAGCTTATAACGTCCATGCGGTCCTCAAATGGATATATGAATAACCTACCATACTCGAATGCGCCTTTGTCACTGCCAATGAATCTTGGATCAATACCGCATCTTGGTCAGCACCATAAACCTGGCGCCTGAAGATCTCCGCATAGAGTTCGATTTGCTCTGCTGCCCATCGTACAAAGCCTACGAGGAAGGTCCAAAGCATGAGGGTAAGTTTGAAAAGCGGTTCTGTTTGGCAAGAATGAGAAAGTGAAAATAGAAAGACCTGAAGCCATCCGACTGTCCTTGAACGCAGTCATATACCATTCGCAAGTATTTTTCACCAATGTAAATATGACCATAGCCAATTGTGAGACCCAGAGTACAATATCACCTTCAAACTTGATCATCCTGCTACGTGTCTTTACCAGCTCCGAGCGCATTGACAAAAAGCTCTGCTTAGCTTTCTCGATACTGGCCACCGCACCCACCACTGCTGCCGAGCTGGCCGCATTAGTGCTAAGTTTGGTAATCAAATTCGAGATTCTCACCACCTGCGACTTGCGGATGGTGGGGTCGAGAAGATCATCGAGTAGTTTGTTCATCAACTCTTGAGACTTGGCGTCAATCTTGGCCTTCAAGAGTGAATATTGGACTGATTCCGACGGGCTACCGCTCTTCATACTCGTCTTTTGGGTAGACTGCAGCTGAGCCAAGATCTCTTTTGATTTCTCAATCAACTCGCTCGCTTCGTCATAGGCGCGACATGCGATCGATACTGAAAGCTCATCTGAAAGATCACCGATCCAACTCAGGTCTCTACCCGTCGGGTCGTCTTTGCCGAAGCCCAATATTTTGCTTGGCTGAATATTACTCGAAGTTGGAAGTTCCGTAATACCTTCTTCATACATTGCATGTAGAGCTAAGGGATCAGTCCCATAATTCTCCATTCCATGCCGGCGACCACCCTACACGGCCACAACACACCCTTTAGTCAATCACATCATAATTTGTTGGGCAAGGATACGATAAAAGGAAACACAAAAAAAAGACACTCACATGATTCACCGTTCTGCGCTGCTCAGCGTCTAAGATGCTCTGTTTGCGTTTTCGGCTGGCAAGTTCTTCAGCAACTTTCTTGAATGAACTTAGTAGGGCTCTTTTATCTTCCAAGCGATCGGTCCTGAAGATGGCAGTTTCTCGAGCCCCCCTCGTGATCTTGATAGCATTGTCCAAGTCTAGGAAAGATCATCATCGTTGTAGTGACATTGAAAGATCAGTATAACTGCAAATTGTATATAGTAAATTATGTGTGATGATGATGATCGGAAGCTGAGCGTACCTCCGCCATCCTTTAGATCAACCACCGAGATCTCACCCAGGTTGAAACATCTATCTGCCATGACCTTTACCTTGGTGCTTCCCATTCCAGAACGCTTAGGTACGGCGACCAGAAGCGCGTCGTTCAGTAGGAAAAGGTGTACGTTCTGCTTTCGTTTATAAGTGATCGAATTAAGCTCCACGAACATCGTACTCTCTGCCAAGAGATGTCGTCCAGGGAGGATGGGTAAAAACTTTTGCGAGCCCTCGACATTCTCCCATAAAGCCTCCAACTGGATGCGGTAAAGCGCGTTGACGTCGGCGATCGAGTTTCGAGCGGTACGTCTTCGAAGTTCGTTTGCTGCAAACCAATGGAGTCGTTTTTTGAAAGAGAAAAAGAAAATTCAACTTGAGCTCTGCACTGTGCCAACTAGGAGTGCTGGTAGGGTCCCAAGAACACTTACTCAAACTTCCACCGCTCATACTGATCTCATCGGAACCCAACCCCAAATCTAAGTCTGCCGGAAGAGTTTTGAATTCTTCCAAAACCGTTTTCAGCTCTAGCATTTCGTTCTCAAGTGTGGCAATCTCTTTGCTAATGGCTACGAATGCTGAGTAGTTCCTGCCAGGATGGTTTTGGGGGAGCAATTTAGCTCAAATATTCAATCAATGATGGATTTACGAAATTGATATGGAGGACTTGACTAGACAGGATGCTTGGGGTAATAGGCAACGAAAGACTTACTTATAGACATTCACTTGTAACTCCTCATTAGTAGCTTGCTGAGCCGATCTCAACTTGTCTTTGAAACTTTTTAAATGATGAGCATCCGAGCCACCACTAATAGACAATTGAACCTTCAAATCTACACCGCGCGCCGTTAATGATAGCAATCAGCTTGAGTCTGAGCTCCCAAAAAATGATTAACCTCTACGTACATCTTTCGGGGTCAAATTTGTCTTGTCCTAACGAATCCATATCAATCTCGAGTGCACCAGGCTCTCTTCGGGATCCAGTACGAATGCTATCATCGTTTCTATGCCTACCTCCCGGACCACTCTTTACGCCTCGAGAGAATTGGGCCGGTACTTTTGGCATGTCTGGCATTGGAGGTGCATTTGCAGTCTGGGCTGGGGCCAGAGGGCCATAAGAGACGCTCTGGCGTTTATTTCGAAGGGCTGCGCCAACTTTACTCTTCTCAGCCGGACCAGCAGGGAGACCTCCGGGACGAGGCCTGGGTGTTCCTCGACCGGTATCGATTGAAGCTTCAGAATGTGGCAATGGCCCTGTACGGCTGGCGTCAGGGCGCCGATTGCGGGCGGTTGGCTTCGTCGAAGACGAGTGGGCCGCTCTACTCGTTGGAAGAGGCACTTCGCCTTCGTCCGCATCACGCCCAGAAGCGTTGGGGGGGTACGCCGGATTTGCATTACGCGACGAGTCTTTCTCCGTGTCGTAGTAAGTTGTGGGACGATGCGTACGAAGAGATGCATTCGCTCGTCTTCCGGGAGCAGGAGACGCCATGTGATTCGAGATTCTAAACTGCGCCTGAGGAACCCTTGAATTGACAAACCTTGAGGGTTCACAAGGCCTTGGCGAGGAACTCGAGGGCTGATTAGCAGTAGAGGGACTTTGTCAAGCAAGTTTGGATGTCTAGGTCGATCAGCTTGAGAAGAGTGGTGAACTGTGGATTAAGATGGTGATTCTGATTCGGACCACTCGGATCCTGCCCGATCGAAACGTACCGTCCCGAGCCTCGGTCCAACACGTTGGATTATTGGAGCCCCGACAGCTCCCCTTGCAAGCCTAAGAGGACCTCCCAAGACCCAATCAAGAAAGTCAGCCATTTTCATTTCGATGGGATGGAGGAATAAGTAGCGTAGGATATGTGAGAAAATTTCATGCGCATCACTTCCCCTCATAGTCCACAGTTTAGCTTGAATATGCCAAAAAAGGCTTTGAGGGAGATGAAAGGGAGCTCCAACTAAATAGGCTTGTTTGCCCATGCATTATTAGTTTTTTTTTTTGTTGCAAAGTCCTTCGCAATGATTCTAGTGGACTTTCAAAGGAGCAAAGAATTGAGTTTATAGTTTACATTGTGGCTATGCAAAAACTTTTTTTTTTTTTCTTTTTGGCTAGAAACTTCGAATCTGAGGGGTGGTTAGATAGGAAGCCTTGAATTCGATGCACTCCTGATTGTTTTGTCCATCAAGAAATTTTCTGATGCCTTTTGGATGAAGCCAATCAGATTGATTTAATTGAGTTTGAAAAATTCGCAATCAGTAATCCTTTATATATATATACTTTTTCAAAATCACAAGAAATGTCCAGTTAAAGTATTAGTAAAGCTCAAAAAAATCATAAAATTTTTTAAAAAATATTAAAAAATCAAATGTAAGTGAATTGAAAGGTAAGATGAGAGAAGTACAAGAAACAAGACTATGTTCCTTTTTTTTTCATTGCAATTGAATAAAATCAAAATACCAGTCTGTTATCCATATATATTTATGGGGTTCAAATTTCACAGGTATTCTTCCAGGTGTTTGTGACAGAAACAGGAAAATGAGGATTGATTCAATTTTGAATCCATTTTCCCACACAGAGTCTTCACAAGAGTCCTCACCTTCATCAATTACGAAAGAAATACTTGATCATTTATCAGCCTATAGGTCTATGACATCTTTAGAGGAAAAACATATAGGCTAGAGAATTGATGAAGGCTAAAAGGAGAAAAGGGAAACATCTATGAGAAGAATGAGATGTGGAATTACATACCTGACAGAAACAGGAAAATGAGGAAAGATTCGATTTTGAATCTGTTTTCCCACACAGAGTCTTCATGAGAGTCCTCACCTTCATCAATCACGAAAGAAATAATTGATGAAGAGAAGGATTCAGAAGGCTCTGTTCTGTCAGGTATTTCAATACCTCCAGTTAGAAGGATTAGGTTTGAAAGAGTGAGAGATTTGAAAATTGATACAGATAATTGTGACAAACATGTGATATGTCAGGAAACTATGAAAAAATAAATAAAGGTCAGAAAGAGGAATATTGCGCAGGGAAGCAATAAGTAAAACATGAAATTTGGATACTTGGAAAACTTTAACAGTTTGCCTAGGAGTGTCTGGGAGGTCTATATGACCTGTATCTCCCTGTAAACACCTCAGGATAGCTTAGGATCTGTCAATACAGCTACATGGTCATATAGGGCCATTGGATATTCCTGAACATGATTCCTAGAAGCCTGGAAGAAGACAAATGAGGTTTGTATAGTTATTTTTGTCTCTGAAAAAAAAAAAAAAAAAAAAAAAAAAAAAAAAAAAACACTTCCAGGCCTGAATTCAATGTACTCTTCACCTTGGGCTTCCGGTTGCACTACCACTATGCCTTTTAGGGTACCTCATCTGTTCCATGTCCTTCAACGTATCATTAACTTTTTGGAAAAAAAAAAAAAAAGTCATCATACTAGTTGCTTTTGACTAAACTAAAACTGAAAAGGTGTCAAAACCAATATCAGTACACTTAGATCATTGATAAACTCACATTGAATGACTTTACTATATAGTACTTTTTTTTTTATTTTTATAGGAGGGGGGGCTCATTAGAATGTGAGTAAGGTTTAATTTCAACAATGATCAAGTTAAGGAATCCACAACATAACCATCTTTTTCCCTCGGTGATGGTCAACCAACTGAGAAAAAAAAAGAACGAGAGGTGAAAAAAGTTTGACTAAAGTGAAAGTTTGAATATAAAGAAGTAAGATTGCTTTCAAGAACACAGTGGTCATAAGAACATGATTGGAACTATAAAGATGCTTAAATAAATTTATGTTCAAGTAGTAGTGTTGAAGAACTTGTCAAAGGACAAATCAAAAAGGGTGGGTAGGATACAGTGCTAATTTTTAAACTTCTTCACATTACACAGATGATGAAATATATGCTTTATATAGGTGATGTACGAGTGACTGAATTTGAGAGTCAAGTATCTCTTTGCAATTTCTTTGATCTTCAATATTGAACTTGGATGCGTTATAAACTATCGTTGTGATAGATGGGTACTCCAGCTTCATGGCAAGCTTTTGTAGTTCGCATACCCTTGGCCCTCTTCTGTGAGATTTCTTTAGTATTTCAAAATCACCAAAACATAAAGCCAAGTACGTAAGCTTGAAAAATTTATGCCAATCACTTTATGCTCCTCAAAAAAATCCACTTACCTTTGCTAGTACAGTCGCAGACAGGAAGATTGAAAAGACAATCCGAGTTAACATCACTCGGCAAAGTCCTAAAATAACGTTTTGTTCAAGTTTTTTTTTACTCAATTATCATCATCCAAGTCTTTTTTAATGTGAGAATGGAAGAGGTATGAAAACTGACGTGTTGGAGTAAGGATCATATCCATATCTTCCATATTTGACTTGACAGTTCCATGCTGCATTAGTCAAAAATCCGGTCGTGAATCCGTATTTGGACTCAATGAGCCCAGCTCCAAAAAGTTTCATCTTTGTATGTGAGCCCTTTGCCTGGACGATATTCATCATCCTACAAATATCGAGTGCGTGATTTGAGCGAGAACCTCTAATAACTTAAAGTTGATGAGAAGTAGTCAAAAAAAAAAAAAAAAAAAACCCTTACACATGGTCTTTACCGCAATATGACAGCACGCCGCTCTTATTAAAGGCACCAGCTGGACCTGAATATGTACATGGATCCTACGATATGAATAACGATGCCAATCAGTCGTCTAGTTATCATGCTGGAGATATTTTTTCAGATCTCCGTGGGTTGAGTGAAGACTTACACTGCCTCGAGTGATGTAAACATTCTAAAAAGAAATAGAAAAAAAAAAAAACCAAGCGATCAGAAGAAGCCTAATCATTAAAAAAAGTCCTCTCCGGATTTCATTTGCACGGAATCCAGAAACACTTTACGTACCTGAGAACGTAGAATAGCTGCCAATAATTTCAATCGAACAATGTTCTCAAAACTAGTTTGAATCTCAAATTGAGGCCTCTTCAAAGGTCTTTCAAGGAATTTTCCACCTTTTAAAACTCCAAACATTCCATCTTCTTGACTAATACCAGCTTTTAATACATTTTGCGTATAATTTGAAATCTTCTCTTGAGCTTTATCTTGCATGTTCGCTAGCATCCAAGCAAAATTTGTCCACTGAAAAAAAAAAAAAAAATGAGAAACATCGATTTTGGTATATATATATAAAAGTGTTTTGTCTTTTTTTTGATTTGAATCTATTTCCTCTTTGCCTCTTTTATATATATATATTGGTTATTTCGTTTCTTTCACTAACCTTGGTATACCCACTAACAACATCAGGTGGAGCTCTGATCACGTTTTGATAAAACCAAATTTCTGATGCCGTTGTATAAAGGATACCTTGAAGCCAAACCCAAACCCACAAGCCCACTCCAGGAAACATGATTGCTGGAAAAGTTCCCGAGACAGCAGCAACCATACCTAACCAGCTATGATTTACATGAAATAAAGATTTAGTATACTTGATTTGCCTGTATCACTAGTTTTTTTTTTTTTTGTAAATTCTGGCTTAATCACTCACGTAGCAGATTCGACTGGAAGGTTAGTACGTTCAGGAACAAGGTCTGTAATCTAGTCAAGTCATAATTTCATTAGACTAGAACTTGAACGGTTCTCAAGAGTAATGTACTAAGATTTTGATACGAACCATAGAGGGAGCAATATCTTGATTTGGGAAGAAACCATTCAAACGATGATGGCATTGGTTTTTTTTTTTTTTTTTTTTCACAGACATATTAAACGAGATTGAGAAATCAGTTATGATACAGAATATATATACTGAAACAAAATCACTTTACCTTGCACTGTTCCGAACCTGTTCAACAGTTTATTTATTTATTTATTTTTGTTAATTTTACGACAACATTAGTATAGATGCACTCCTTTCAAGCTATCAATATTCTTCCTCTCTTAGATATTTTACAAAAACATTAATATGATAAAGTGTTTTGGATTAAGAAACAAAAAAAAAAAAAAAAAAAAAAAAAAAAAGGAGATTGCATATGAATATGAATTAAACTAACCCATAAGCTAAAGAAGTGTATAAGTCGTTCATCAATTGATTCCAATTTTGAGTACCAACGAGTATATACCAATCTGGTGGCATTGCACTACTACATAACTATTGATCAATTAAAAAAAAAAAAAAAATCATCACTGAGCTTTATCCTAAATTAAATCTTCTTCTTTTTTATTTTATTTTTTTTTCTTCGATCATGATCAAATATAAACTTAACTTGTCCTGCATCACATGGTGCTCCAATACCACATACGAAGTTTGTCATATTTACTTGATCTGCATATGCCTAATGAAATAAAAAATTAAGTTAAATTACTAAAACAATCTGTTTAAGACTGAAACTTTTTTAAGGTATGGAAGAAGATGAGAAAAAAAAAAAAAAAATTAGATCAAAAAGTTCAAATGTCATCTCACTTACCACTAACGATAACGTTTTTCCACCTTCAAATTTTTTCATGTAATCATCAAGGTCAAGTTTATTCCACAAAGTTTGAGTTAATCTTTGCTTTGTACAATTAGTTCTTGCAACCTGTAACTCTTTTCCAACGAGTGGTGGTGATGGTGATGGCAAGGTCGAATTTGAGGATATATCGGCATTTAATAATGAAGTAAACGAGATCCATATAACTAATCCTAAAATTGAATGGGAAAGTTTTGAAGATCTCGTTCGAGCCATTTTTTTTTTTTGGAGTGGAATGTTGTAAAGAAATGAGTAAAGAACGATATTCTAGGCTTGTGTTGATGAGGCAAGAAATTCAAAAAATAATAATAATAATAATAACAATAATAACAAAAAGGATGGTGTGTGGAAGCCTTTTTTTTGTCCAACTGTTCAATCGAAGGATTTTATGGATTAGACTTTTTGAGTTGAAAAAATCTTGAGCTTGGAATGGTTTTGTGAAGGTTGTAGGTATATATAAGATAAAGATATATCAAGAGTTGAATGCGATAAGCAAAAAAAAAAAAAAAAAAAAATTAAAAAATCCGAAGCTGGAACACTGTAACCAAAACTTTATATCTTAGTGAAAACTTCATTCGACCTGAACCTGAGTTTTTCTTTTTTCTTTTTGTTTTGATACACAACCTACGTTAATTAATTTGGATTAAATCAAATTATCCCTCAAAAAAAAAAAAAAATGAGCTCCAAAAGGCAATTAAATTCCCCTCTCAAGAGTACCACCAAAAAGTCATCAATTTACAACCTTTATTTTTATTTTTTTCCCTTGGTACGTCCCGTCCTCAATCTTCCAATAAAAAAAGCTCTATTGGGATTTTAACGTAACTATCGGAGTGAACCGGAAAGGCAACACGTTTCATGACCTGAAGCACTTTGGATAAGTAAACGCTCCCCCCCTTTAAACGCAGCTTGATATCTTAATGAAACGCTTTATGTTAGAGAACCTGTTTAGCATCTTAAAACTTCCCAAAAATACAATGACCGTATCTTGAACTTACCCGCCTCTCTCCTATCAAAAAAAAAGGTGTAGCAGGGCTACTACATACCTAAAGACGTACACTACTATACTTTTCTAAAAAGCTCAAGTCATTTAATTGTTGAGGATGTATGTTTTCGTATTTCATTACAAGCTAAGGTCTATTATTAAGAGCTACGGAACCTGATTTGTCATCCGTTAGCCTCTATTCTATTGTAGTTTGGACCGGTTACTGGTACCTCTTTTGTATTTTTTGTATTTTTTGTATTTTTTGTATTTTTTGTATTTTTTGTATTTTTTGTATTTTTT
>MU167244.1:160400-177355 GCA_015951145.1 Cronartium quercuum f. sp. fusiforme G11 | reverse complement strand
AAAAAAAATATACTCATTGGACAGACCACGCCACGCATACTCAGGCTACCACTTGACCACTTTACCAATACATTCATGATCTGAGGAAGGATGTGGTAGTCTTCTGAACAAAAAAATCATCAATTGATTTTTATAAGCACCGTGTATATAGCTTAGTAATAAGATATTCATCAATCGCTTTGATGGACAATACAAAGCGGGCAGTAAATTTACAACAGCTGAAGCTAATCATACACAACAGAAAAAAAAACAGTATCGATAGAGAGAGCAAGACAGGTAAGAGATTGTATGTATATGTTTTGGTGTAGATTTATATATTAGATAGACTGCCCGTATTCATTTAAACTAGTGTTCTAATGTAGCTAGTGAAGGAAAAGGTGATAGACAAATACTCAAATTATCTGCAAGCATAGGTATTCGGAGCAAAATAAACCTGTCAATGAAAACTATTCATGACTAAGACCAGTGTTGTGTTTGTTCTCGGGCGATGGAGCGCGTTCTTTCGCAGGCGATGTCTCACAACTGATCCTGCGGGAGTTACGAGCAGGCATCGGCATTGAGGTTGCCGGCCCCTTGAAGGCTTGACAAGTAGTGCCACTGTTCGATGAAGCGCCGCGAACGAGCGCCCGTCGGCCACGTTCAATACTGAGGGCGCCAGCGAGTCGTGAGCCAGAGAGGGAAGGTCGAAGGTCATGAGGCCCATATTGCGGTCTATCCTCGCTCACATTTCTATCCTCCAACGCTGAAAGGGTTGAAGGGGGGACAACAAAACCGGTTTCATAGCAAGACCTGTCAACGCCCACTGCCAACACGGTCCCTGCCGCATATGTCGGTACGTTTTCGCCCATCGCTCCAAGAGGCGCCGGCATGATCCCAGCCTCGTGCGTAAGCTTATCCTCGCTCAAAACCGTCAAACTGGGTTGTGGCTGAGCCAGCTTACTCTGAACCGTGAGCCTATGTGCATCGCTCGAAACCGACTCCCTCAAAACCGCACGTGTCGGAGCCTGTACATCGGCGGGTTTCGAAGCCAATCTAAACGTGCCCAGACTCCAATGCATATGAGCATTATTTTCCATACTGATGCTCTTCTCGGGCTTTTCAGCAATCAGCACTGCACTAGAATCCGTGCGTGAAGAAGACTTGCGCATTGCTTCAGCAGCTTCTGGTGGTACGTATGGGTAAACTGCCATATTCCCACACTCATCGGCATCCGTCTCATCACGGATCTGCTCTCCTAAGAGTTCTTCGATAACGTCCTCGAGTGTAATGATACCCAATGGCTGATCGGCTTGTAAAGGCCAGAAGGCCGAATTTGTCTTCTCGCACACAACTGGCTCTGTGGGTACCGGTTGAGGAGCAGGTGCAGCTGGTTTCGATGGTTTTCGGGGGAAGCAAAAAAATGCACGGAGTGACTTCACCGACTCAGGTTGAGACTCGGGACTGGGATTGAGGGTAGTGGCCGGAAAGGGAGCAAAGGCAACTTTGTGCGGGCGAGGGCAAACGATAGCGAGATGAGAGCGACCTTCTTGGAAAGAGTTAAGAATGTTGAGGAGAGGCATATTGTCCGCGACCAGCGGAAGCGGATTGAGTGGAAAGTCGCGCAACGGAACCGCGTCTGGTGGAATGAAATCAAACCAAAACCAAATCACATGAGTAAGAACGAGGGGAGCGGAGGAACTGTGGAGGAAGACGGTAAAGAGTTCATGGCAAAAACGTAGGGGAAGACTAACCTTCGGGATCGATAAGAATGAGTTGCTTAGTGAGCAATGCGCCCAAAATCTTCCTTCTCGACATTCCATTCGCATCCACCGAATCTTCATAGATAGGAATCCTCGAGTGACCAGACGCAAGAACACGTCCAAGTACCTCGTAATCAAGTCGAGTCTCAATATCAAGCATAAAGCAACTTTCTAATGGGGTCATCACGTCTTGTACCACTCGTTCTTGCAAGTCAATCGCCGCACCTACAATCGTCACTACATCCTCGTTCAAATCCCCACCGTGCTCGCCCATGCGAGTATGTAGTGAAACGAGTTCTTTGAGTTCTGCTCGACGGTATATGATGCCCGAGTGCGCGCCAAGGACTTTGGTGAGCAGCCATGCTATTGGCCAACAGATTGGGTAAAGCATATAGACCAGAATTTGGACTGGTTTTGCGCAAGCAGCGCCGATCTGAAGTCCATAAGTCGAACAAACGCTCTGAGGGATAATTTCTGAATAGGTCAAAGAGACGAGTCAGTCAGACTAAAAGTTTGAGTGGAACACCATTGTAAGTAAAGCTGAGCTAACCGCTGAAGATGATGACTAAGACGGTAGAGATGACGACGGCCTGGATACCTCCACCCAATACGTTATCTGACACGACCGGCAAGGTTTCGTTGGCGATCATGTTGGCTATTAATAACCTGTTTCATCCACCTCCGAAGATGTAAACAGTAAGTATTTTTGAAGTGAAAAGGTGAGGTCAGAGGTACGTAGACAAACGTGATGAGGAGCAGATGGCCATCTTTACGAAGAGGGGCAATCTTCTTTGCCAAACGCTGTTGCTCTGGCGTTCCGCTCCGAGCTAACACGCACAATTGGGTTGAATCTAAACTCATGTATCCCAGTGTGAGGCCTGAGAGAAAGATCAAAGTAAAATAAACACATATGATCAAATGTTCTGGAAAGGCATGTGTTAGGGAGATAACATACCCGCAAACATCCCCGAAAGGAGGACGAGGACAGGGATGAGGGCAGCTTGGATGTCAAACCCAGTTCCATGCAAACGGTGAGCAGAAGCAGGAGCAGAGATATTGGAAGCCTGACGACGCTCGAGGGCACCATTATAGCTTGGCCCGATTACTGTAGGATGGTGGGCTCGAGTGGTCAGTCCTGCTTGAACAGACTGATTCAGGAGGAACAGGACGGCACTAAGTAGCCAGAGCGATGCAGTTTTGGTTTTCTTTACACTCGGAGTGTGGTTCCATATAGGTGGTTCTTCAGTCTCAGCGTTTTCAGCTAGGGCGCTTGAAGAGACAGGGCCGGTCCAGAGTTGAGAAGTGACGTTAGGAAGGTTGACCATCAGTGGATGAAAGGGTCACTGAGTGCAGATGGGCTGCTGGTTAGAGATAGAAATGAATGAAGCTGGGAAAGAAACAGAGGATGAGACTAGGAGTGAGATGGTAAATAGCTAAGAGGAGATGAGAAGTTTGAAGTGGGTCAGGGATGGGATAGGATGAGCAGTCTCGATGAGTTAAATAAACAAGGACTGGATACCAAAATTCAGATGGACTGAGTTAGGCCCCGTTTGATATGGACTAATACCACAACTCGACATAATGGCTTGCTTATGTATTTTGGAAAATCGATCCGAATTCGGTTTTGATACAAAGAGCGGCGTGGCCAGGACCCGGGATAGCTCCCATAGAACCTACACCACGGGAGCACTTGGACCGTTGCAAAACGGTCGGTGCATGCCGTCCGGCGACGGGTTTTAGAAATGGCAGACCGACCGTCTTCAAAAGGCGCTCAAGGTGGACCGTTCTCAGACGGAAACAGCCTGTTGATATGGACACGAGGTGATCCGGTATTCCGACCGATTCATCTCAAATTTTTTTCGAAATGGTTTAGTCACCCTGTCCCTTTCAGACTCCATCTTACCTCCAGCAAAGCACAGACCAGCCCAAATCGGATAAACTCTTGGCCAGCTCAGAGGGACTCGAAGAAAGCGCAGGCGGCTGATCAAGACCACAGCAGGCTCAAAAACCCTTCAAGAGCACGGTAAACCAACAGAAACACACAATCTAGTTGCTTGAGTGGGATACCCAATCAAGAAAAAACAAGATACAGTCTACGCTCGCTGTAAGCAACCTTTTAGGTTGATTTTTTGTGACCCTTACATCACGCAATGGATCACTTCGAAATAAGCATGTAGACATAATCAAGATCAAACTGATCCCAATGCTCACATTTGAATACCTTTGATGTCAGTCATTTATTTTTTTGTGAATTGGCATAGGTAAGCATAGGAATGACAAGTGGGGCATAAAAAGGTTTCAAGATTGACAAAAAACACAAAAGCTTTTTTTTAACAAGTTTCATTGAAAAGTTTGGGGGTTAAAAAAAAACTCAATGAGGCACTTCTGCTTAAGTAAATGAAAGCAGACTTGGCTGATGTCATTGAGAAGACTATGTAAAAATTTGATGTGAATTCTCCACTCTGGCTCATCAGTGTGTCTCAAGGCCTTTGGTTGAGAGCATGGATTATCTTGTCAAGGGCAATGGAAATTGCAGTCATAGACATTGGTGTACAAGTGGCATCACAAAAGTTCTCAAGTTCATCTTTGAGTTCTTCAGGAGTGTCTAGATTAGACTCAGTGGTGGTAGCTCAGAAAGTTTTAGTGTCAGTTGGCATTGGTGTGTTGCCTTCAGGTGAATCCCATTCAATGTTGGGATTCAAGAGGGTTTGGAATGCTGATTTGAACTTTGGAACAACTTTCCTCTAGGCCTTTGCACCACTTGAGTTCACTGCCAAGATATTTGTATCGGATGGGCCTATCCGATGTTCTATCACCCCAAGATATGCGATGCAGTGTCAGTAGGATTAGGTGCGATGGAATTACTATCGGTATCTAATGCTCTGACACCATATTGCAGTGTAATTCCATCGCACCTAATCCTACTGACACTGCATCGCATATCTCGGGGTGATAGAACATCGGATAGGCCATCCGATACAATATCTTGGCAGTGGTTGCTTGAGAACAGTTAAAGCTTCATCAATTACTTTTTGAAGCTTGGGATTGGGAGCTAAATTGTGATTGGTTGGGGTAAAAGAGGAAAGAGGCTGTTGGTTAAGAGTGCAGCAATGATTTGAGTGTGTTTCCTGAAATTCAAACATTGTCTTGCAAGAGACCTTTTTCCAGCATAAATCAGCCACTTACATAGCATTGAGGAGTGAAAGTCACTGCCAAGAAAATTGCATCGCATAGAGGCATGCTATGTCACATAGCAGGCCAAGATGCGATGCAATAGGTCTATTTTCCAAGGTAGGGACCTTGAAAAATGGTCCATAGTATCACATGAAGACATGCTATGTTACATAGCAAGCTTCCATGCGATGAAAATATGTTGGCAGTGGAGCTTTCCAGGCCACTATTATCCCAGTGTCACAGGACTGAAGCTGGCTGGTGAGGTTAGGAGGAATGAAGTATACATGAATCTTTGTCAAGTTGAGGGTTTTGACAGGTGCTTTGTGACTGAAAAAGTTGTTGAGCAAGAACTAATCTCTATATCTTTTAGCCTTCTTTACAAAAGTCATAGTCAAGTTTTTTCAGCCAATTGCCAAAGATTTTTCCAGTGATCCAGGTGGTTTTATTGAAAGTGTATTGAAAAAACATGGTAGTGAGCTGGCTTGCCTCTGTAGGATTTCGGCTTGGCTGAACTTTCAATCATCAAAGGATTGAGCTTGTAGGTCACATCAGCATTTGCACAAAGGAGGTACATGATTCAAGACTAACACCGCCAGCAAAAATTACTCGGACAAGGCTGTCCGAGAACACCTCGGACAGCCTTGTCCGAGTAATTTTTGCTGGCGGTGTAATCACCTATCACACAAGCTTTCTGTTCAGTTGCTAACACCTTATTTGGTGGCATACTAAGACCCCCCCCCCTGAGCCTTACCATGTATAGATTCTACCTCATTAACAGGTCCACGGTCTCAGGCCACCACCAAACACGTGACCTGGCTAAGAAGTCAGGTAACAAAAAGACTCAAGAAAAAAAAAACCACAAAGAAAGCTATAAAGGCTTAGGATAAGAATAAATGCAATAAGCATAAATCACCCATAGGCAGGCTCTCACCGTGAGCCTGTCTTGATTGTATTTCGAAAACCATAACTGTGTTGGCCATCTCACGTAGAACTACTTATCCAGCTTGCCCTATCTATTTTAGGTGTGCGTTTGGATCCTATCAGGCGTATGACTCTGTGTACATACAGAGTGAATTTGGATCGAGTGTCAAATGCGAGCGGGCGGGCACAGTCAATTTGCGTTTCTCAATCACAACGAGAACCGATCATAAAGCGATGGCATGCAAAACCGTTTTATATTTATTTTATTTAAATATATTCTTTTCATGCACTCCATCCGCATCGTCACCTCAAGCCCCCGCTCCATACTGTCACGGTAAGGCGAAGCAAGGCAGTGTAAATAGAACACATACTGCGCTGAAGAGATGCTCTCCCTTAATTTTGAGAGCGTAAAATGAGGTGGAGCAGAGTAGAGCAGCGGCAAGCCGACGCTTTGTTAAGCTTTGGCCGATTGCCCCGCATTGACTCGCATCGTTTAACACTGAGCTTGCTGTTATGTACATGACTTGAGCAGACGGGAAATCCTCCATAATCCAAAACTTAGTAAACCGATTTTCAAGTTTTTTTGTAAGCTTGGAAAGAACTAATTTAACTCATTGAGTGTCAGGGAATTTCAACAATTCAGCTGCTGAGAAAGCGAGCACACTTTTCTTTGACAGAAATCTGTATAGCTAGCAATTGTCTCCAAATAGTCTCGATTTTGCTCGCTCGGAAAAGAATCGTATGTTTGGTACAGTACATACAATAAAGCAAACTGTTCTTGGAAGGAATGTGAAAAAAAGGGTGGTTTTTTTTCATGAAACGCCAAGCAGGTATACTTACAAGTAATCATTGATATAGTAAAAGAAAAGAAAAAAAAAAAGAAGAGGAAGAAAAGAAAATAGGAACGGTTACAAAACACAACATTGGCAATTGGCGAAGGCTTCAAAAATTATAAGAGTTCAAGAGCTTAAGAAGTGAGGGCGGCCAGAGAATATAGCCCAGAATACCC
Source organism: Cronartium quercuum f. sp. fusiforme G11 (assembly GCA_015951145.1). Taxonomy (NCBI): domain Eukaryota; kingdom Fungi; phylum Basidiomycota; class Pucciniomycetes; order Pucciniales; family Coleosporiaceae; genus Cronartium; species Cronartium quercuum. The sequence continues at coordinate 170,512 of MU167244.1, read as the reverse complement.
AAGAGGATGACAAAAAGACTGCTTTGGTTGAGAGATGCTGGTTTGGATAGCTTGTTTAACTCTAGGCTACGACCGGAGGGTTGTGGGCCGTCTAAGGGGCAGGCCTTCTCGGAATACGGGGTGCGGTCGCTCCGGGGCACAGCGTTCCAGGGAATGTTTTGTTGAAGATCTTTTAGGACGGCCTCGGAGGTCAACTTGGAACCGCAAGCCACGACTGGTACACCGGTTCCAGGACTAAAACATACGCCACTCAATTTGAGATTGTGGAACGCGAGTAAATACACCGGACAGAGAAGGAGAGATGCTTACTGGGTTGAGGCCCCGACAAAGTACATCCCGTCAATCGTAGAATGACGGATACTCGGGCGGAAGTTGACGACTTGAAGGATGTTGTGAGAAAGACCAAGAATACTGCCCTTAAAGAGGTTCAAGTCTTCCTGCCAGGTGTGGGGCGTGTTGAGGAGCTCGAACTCGATCAGATCAGAGAAACGCTCGCCGGGTTGAAGATCACCGGGCTGAAGGATATTCTGCTCGAGTGTGGTAAGCACAAACTGACGGGCGCGGGCAATGGTTTTTTCCCAGTTGAGGGTCTTGTTGGAGTCATCTAGATGACCGATAGGAACGAGGATAATCATGGCTTCTTTTCCTGGCGGCGCAGCGGTTGGGTCGATCCGACTGGGGACGTTGACATAAAAGCTCGGTTGTTCAGGCATCATGTGGTTCTCAAAGATTGTATCAAAGCTAGACTGATATTCTTTAGCGAGGAAGACTTGGTGGGTCACGAGTGAAGGTATCTTGCGACGAATGGCCCAGTAGAACGAGAGAGAACTACAGGTGAGCTTGGAATTCTGCGCCAGCTTACGACTATAGCTCGTTTCCGGTAAAAGGTTCTGATAAGTCCAAACCAGGTCTGCGTTCGAGATCACCACGTCCGCAGTCAGCACCTCGCCTGACTCGAGCTCGACGCCGGCTGCTTTTGCTTTTTTGTCGTCGGTGGTGATAATTCGTCTCACCGGGCTGGAGTACATGAACCGCGCGCCATTCTTCTTTGCGATCGACTCTAGTGAGCGGGGCAAGGCGTGAAATCCGCCTTCAGGGTACCAGATACCTGTCATGACCAAATGAAGGGTCAAAAAAGCATCAAAGAATATTCGGGTACGTAAGCGTACCTTGAGCTATTTCAGTGTATTGAAGGAGATTATAAGTGGCAGGTGCGTTGTAAGGTGACATTCCCACTGAAGCCAAAAGAGTAGAAACAAGACTGATCAAAATCTGCAAGTAGATCGAGACATGGGAGATTTTTACTGACAGTACATGCTTGAAAACGTGAATGCTCTTCGCAATCGGTCCGACCAGAAATAATTGCTCGCTCGTCGGTGTAGCTTGTCGAAAACGTGGATTTTGAGAGCCATCCTGACGACATTTTTAGGGTTACATTGATAAGTCTTTCGGGCCTTTCATGCCAAAACTGAGGTCTGAGTGGTCTTTCACTCACAATGCTAGGTCGACCTTTAAGATGGACGAAAAGGAAGGAAAGTTTCTGAGTAGAACTTGTTTGATCGAGGCCTTTGTAACGCGCCACAAACGATGAGTGCCTTGCTTTAGAAAGACTAGAAAAAGACCACTGAACAAAGCCACTGACCTCGTAATGGATGTGTCCCTGATGATCGAAACCGAGTAGCGCCGTCGGTCAACCGGTTGATAGTGATCAGAAAGACGATATTTGGAATCAGCGCACATGCATCTTACCTAGAATGTGGGGTATTGACCACGGAAGCTGGCTAGCTGGCGCGAACAGAAAGCCTATCTGACCTCAGCTAGAAAGTCCAAAAATCTGCCCCAACCATCCTTCCCCTCAAAACGTTCAATCTCAGTCTTCATCTTCGTCATATCGGTAGATAATATGATTTTCTCTTTGTCATCATAATGGACACTGTCAAGGCATCAAAATGCAGAAGCAAGAAGGAGTGAGAACAAGTAATGAGATTGACTTGTGTGGGCACGCTAGACGAACAACACAAGTTCTTGGACGACATTGTACCCGTTGAATCAGGAAAGGCATAGCGTGAAAGGTGGCACTCAACATATAGTTTGGTTCGCATTTCTTCAGGTCGTACCAATCCTTCACTTTTTCACCTAGGTCATCGAACAGATCATCGAAGACTTCGGGCATCAAGTAGAAACCTGAAATGTGGACAAGTGTGAAGAGATTGGAATGAGGGGGGGTTAGCGTTATAAATCCCGCCGCGGAATTGGGCGTGGTCAACGTACTTGGACCACGATCAAACCGGAACCCATCTTTTTCGATCAAGCTACATCGGCCACCACTGAAGCCGTTTTTCTCAACCACTGTCACATCGAGGCCTGCGCGTGCCAATCGGGCGGCAGTGGCCAAGCCACCCACGCCTGTGCCTAAGTGATGAGGATGAAACGTTCGAATGAGGTGAGGTTAGAGTCAGCGGCGGTTGGATGTGTTCACACCACTGGTATGTCTATTGATGCAAATACCTATGATGATAATTTTTTTCTTCTGAGTGGGACTGCTGCGCTTGTCACCATCAACCATCAGTGAATAGGACCTCATTGTCAAGACTGATAGAGAAACGGAAGGCAGTGTGGAGGCGAATCCAGGATGTTAAGGAGGCGTTGGAAGTCAGTGAGCTTTGGGAGAGGAGAGAAGGGTCACCAAGAGGCTGACATCAACAAAGGCCCGCTGGAGTCTACTCCTTGCTGACATGACTCGACTGCCGATGCAGAGGGTCAAGTTTGATGAGCAACTCTCTACGATAGACGCGATATAGCAACCTTTGGAAGATCTCAGGCGATGACAGGTATGTAAGGGATACACAGTAAAGTTGCCGGCCAAAACGGGGATATATCATATCACTCACCAATCTCACTCAACTGTAGCATCATCATAAAATCTGGTTTGGTCTGTTTACCTGTCGGCTCGAAGACGGCGCGCGCTCCCCGCTTGTTCTCACACCCTTTAAAGTCCCAAAACTCTGTGTGGTGCTTATCGTCTATGGGACAAGTTCCACTTTATATTGTACAAACTCGGTAAAGAAAAACCGGGTTGTAAGTATGTAGATCGGGGTGCTTTGGTACGAAAGGAAGTGATATGGTACCCCTGGATGAACCATCTCATAGTTCGCGATCGCGATATCCGACGTAGCCCAGAGCCAGATCTCAAAATGTCGTGGGCGTGCCCCAAAGGAAGGAAGTCTGGATCGATCGATTTGCAGAGCTTGATAAACTTGAACGCTCCAATCGCCAAACTCTAACAAATGTTCCTTTCTGTGACAGCGAAGACCTCGCCCTGAGCATTTGGCGGCTCGGCAGTGGATTCGGAATGTTCAATCAGCCCCAATCAGAAGACGATGGGTGACCCCCCTGGTGGCTGGCCCGTCTTGAGTAACGTGAAGAAGTCAAAGCCGCTGGGGGATAGGTCACCACCACCCGCATGGTTTGGCTGGTGTTAAGCTAGAGTCAGCGCTAGTATCTCGCAGTCTGTCTATAGTCAGTGTCCTTGCCCTACTACTGTGGGCAATTGGGCAACCAGGGGCAAGTGGTTCAGTGCTCGTTCAAGTGAACGTATGATTACGACCTCCGACTAATCCTCGAGTCGTCTTTTGCAACCAAATTACTTTCGTAGTTTGAAATCCTATTAAGTCTCCTAGTGACCTAAACCGGATCAAACATCTCGTTGTAGCTAAACTACCAATTCAAATGATGACTAACAGAACTTACAGACTGGCTGGTTATACACACACATGGGTGGAACGGTGCGAAAGAGGCAATGGAATTATCTCACAAGGAATGGTTGTACGAGGATATTGATGAATACGGATTAATGATGATGGAACTTGATTGAAATGAGTTGACTAAAGGTATTTCTACAAAACCTCCTATGAGCACACCTTTTTGTATAAATATGTTTCCCTTAAAGCTTTTTTTTACAAATTTCTTTACTCACTCGTTTCTCATTGTCTTCACTCGTACATCATCTTCCTCGCTCATCCACCTTTCTCCACCACCTTCAGGTGTGTATTCGAACTGTTGTTGATTTTGATCCACCAAGTTCTCAAGCAGAATTCAAAGCAGTTTCATATTAGCAGTCCATGTGATATTTACTTCAAACATTTTTCACTTCAATTGTCACAAAAATTTGTGCATCCCTTTTTTATAGCCTTTTTTCACGTACCATACTACCATGATCATGGCAAAGAATTAGGGAATACACAACTTTTCGAGATAATTAAAGGATAGTAAAATAAAAACAGAAGTCCCATGGTCTAACCTCATGAAACTACTTTGAATTCCACTTTTGCACATGAATTGTGGGAGTTTTCCTTGTGCACCATACTTCTGAAATCAGGCTGAAAAGGGACAAATGAGCACTGAAGTGGCCTTTATGTGGGGATGAATACTGAACAGTAATACTTTTTCACTGGACTCATGTTTTAGTTTAATCAAAATCAAATCACTTTGAAATTAACTTAAAAATTCAGCAAGTTTTCCTTGTGCACCAGGTAAAGATACCATAGGTATTTGGGCTGTGTGTGATCTCACAGGCAGGTTTAGCCATTTGAAGAGTTGTGTAAAGATCTTGAGTTATTAGGTAAACCCACCCAAAACCAGTTTTAAATAAGGCTTATCTAATCACACAAAGTTCCCAAGCCACTCCTTCAGCACTTAATCTTCACAAAAGCACTCTTTGGAAACTTGGACAAAACCACTCCCAATATAGGCCAGTCTTTGATGGAGTCACATTTTCCATTTTGATGGATGCCAGTCAAGGGTGAATGAGATTGACAAGGGTTTCCCAAGAGTAGATCTGGAGGGATCACCCTTGTTTGGATGATGGGCAATCATGAGCTGCACATGAGTGTAGGGTGTTGAGTGTAAAACTTGGACTTGTCTGGATTTGGGTGGTGGATAGATTGAGACCGCGAGATAGGCCGAGATAGATCGAGACCCGCCATTCACTACTCTACGCAGTCAGAATGGACCACCTTTAGGTAGTACTTTACAGTGTCCAGAGGTGAGATCCCGACTTCGAGCATTACGTACATACCGCGCTGACGCTCGTCAGGTTTCCTATACTTTAGTCAGCGAGGGAAGTGGTTAAGTTTAGAATTAACAAGACACATACTGGTTCTTGACCAATTCAACTCAATTAAAAAATCACCATTCACTACACTATATTTTCCAGTCATGCACCTATATCTATCTAGACCATACAGTACTATTCTATACCATTTGGCCAGCTCGAAGCCGACAAAACGTCATCACCTTATTCATTGTAAGGGTGGTCATTCGTTGAAAGGACTATTGACTGAGAGGTATTCCATATATAAAGCAGCCTGCCTCTCACTGTATCACGTGTCTTACCGCACACCAGCTGAAACCACCTGTCAGGCCTTCTCATCATCAAAACCTACAACACGGTAACCTCCAGGACGGCATCTTGGTACCTTTGGCCGGAAATAATATCATTTTGGTGACCTTTTGGACGGTCACCAAATACTTATTCATCTACCAATACTACGAGCCGGATCGGTACCCCCGCGTGGCTGGTTTGACCCTTCCGCACCTGCTTTCATAGGTTTGTCTTTGTAGCGATCACTTGCAAAAGTGCGTTATTTAAATCACTATGCGCGTTCCGAGTAAAACGTGGTTCAAAGTTCCGGTAAAGCCCCAGAAAAACCAATTGAAAATTGTTATTGTCGGAGGTACCTTTTCGGCGCATTACAAATTCTCTACATCACTCGAGCTCATTAACAACTGTGTCTTTTTTCGTTACGGCTTGGGTATCAGAGGGGGGTGTGGGAAAATCTAGCATGACTTTGAGATTCATCAACGATTTGTTTCATGAAGGGTAAGAGTTAAAGAATCAGTGGGCTGATACCTTCTTTGTGTCGTCCAAAGCTGACAATGCGTTCTACATTTTGATTTCCTTTCATGATAGTAGATATGATCCTGTGAGTCTTGTTCAAGGTAAAGATCAAGCGCACAAGAGTTCCACAAGTCTGATACTGTATTCATACCCAAGACCATAGATGATAGCTTTATAACCACCATAATAGTCGACGAGACTCCTTGGGAGATCGAAATTACGGATACAGCAGGTGAACCAACAAACCCATAATAACTTCAATGGAGACGAAGCCCATTAAAACTTTTTGCGTCCGTTGTTGTAGGCCAAGAAGAATACTGCGGATTATGGATGGACCACTCTGTTTCACAGGGTGATGCTTTCATAGTCACATATTCGATTGACTCAATGAAATCATTCCAATCCGTGCCAAAATTTTTGGATATTATCAAGAATCCAAAGAGTTTAATTTTAGGTCTACGTAATAAAGAAAACGGCGAGACACCCCCCGGTGGTGATCTCCTTCCGCAACATTTTCCGTTTCCTTTCGCCATCGCAGGAAACAAACTGGATTTGTCTGACCACTGCAGAGCCGTTCCGACGAGCGTGGGCGCTCAACTAGCCAAGACATGTGGCGGACTTTTCTTTGAATGCTCAGCGAAGACAAACGTAAGTAATGAATGCTCATGATAGAAAGCCCGATACGACAGTGGAGACCGATCGTGTTTTCTTTCGAATCGGCCCTCAATCAGATCAATGTCCAAACGGTCTTCATCGAACTTGTCCGCTCCGTGAAAAAGCTGCGAGCAGCGGCACTATTCCATTGCCACGATCCCGAAATGAATCAGTTGGTTAACATGATAGATTCTATCCTTTCAACCCGGCTATCTGACCTAATTGTGCTCGTGTCTCTGTGTGCAAAAAAGCCTTCAGTTCATAAACAATATCGGACATCAATTTCCGGATCGAACACTACCTACCGCCCTCATTGATGCACGAGGCAAGGATGCAAGAAGTTCTGGTCCCATCAGCCCGAATGCGAGCGGCCTCCCCATCCATAGAAGCAGAACACGCCCCACCTCGCGTACCTCATTCGTGCCCCATCAATCACCCCAAAAGCAAAACCACGGGGAAAACGCAGCTGAAGATAGTCATCAGACTCTGAAGGTTCACGACAAAGCAATAAAGCCTTTCAAGTCATGTTTATCGTGTGTTGTGACATAGCACAAATTTGTTTCTTGATGCTATATCAGGTCATTCAACATCCCTCGGGGGCTCTGTTTTCAACTCATGAGTTTTGTCTTTTATTATCGTAGTACAAAGCGGTAGTGTAGCTCGTCTCTGACTTGGTTTTTTTTTTTCTCTTGTAATTGACCATTATCTCTAGTAGACACAACCCTAATGTTTTTTTTTTGGGGGGGGGGGGCTCAAAATATTGTTGCGTAGGTTTGTCTGATTGAAAGTTGAATGTGTGGTCGGATAAGCACATTCAACGCACAGATGTTTGTGGTCCTGATCGAAGGCAATCGGGACATCAGTTTTACAAGGGTTTACACCAAATGTGTCTTCGATCAAAGTTGTCTCAATTGAGATATCAAAATCTAAAATTTGAGTGCCAAGAGGACCTCTGAACAGTTTTAGTAAGGTTCAAACCTCTAAATCCTCCTTGGAAGTATAATTTGTACGCACATCAACATGCCTGAGAGATCACTGTCGATTGGATTTCGGCATCCAAAGTGTCATTGAATTTCAGAACAGGTCAGAACTCAAGACATCATGCGCCCAATCCCAGGATGATTCAGATCACTCTGCAGCCAGAATAGCTTGGATTCCAGCTTCCAAGCTGCCCTTGTGGTGAACAGCAAAATGATGATTACACATAGGAAGTTTGGAGCTCCTTCATCACTTTGAAGTGATCCATTTACTGTCCACCAATGTTGACTGTGATATCTATGATTTGACCTTTGATTGGTTGTGATTGCTCTTCAGAGCAGTTCACAAGTGCCAAGTCACAAGCTTGACTTGTAAGGTGAGTGTAAATCGAGCTTTGGGAAGTATTTCTAAGCAGACATTGACCGAAACAGAGATCTGGTCACCTCAAGGGTATACATAAACTTGTGCAGCAATCTTTAAATCGAGCAAGTAAAAAGGCAGGGAAAGAAGTCGACATTGAAAACCCGACCAATACACTATTTAATGTGAAGGATACTTTGGGTATCATGGAAAAAGCTATACAAGCTAGGTGTTTGTCATTTTAAGCTTTTAGTATTGAAGTACCTCAGCGGTATGTCTCAACCTTTCGAGCATTCCAAATATTCAAGTTTTCGGACACCAAAACCCGATCGTACTTCAAGCTTCAGATGACTTGATGATGCGCCTGCTAAAAATCCACGCATCTCGAGGTTCGACCTTTCGATAGTAATCCTTTACTTCGCCTTCCAGCTCGAATCCATGACGCAAATAAAACGCCTTAGCGTCCTCGTTTCCATGTTGAACATGTACATACACTGATGTGAGCTTAGGCAGCTGCGTACGCTCTTCTTCTTCGATCGGGGGAGGTGCTTCTTTGGAGGGTTGCTTGGTCGCCTCCTGCGCTTTGCTGCCTGCTGTCTTCTTGCCTTTTTGTAATGTCTTCTTTGTTTCTACAGACGGTGCGGGTGTAGGCTCCGGTTTGGGAGGTGGAGGCGGAGGGGGGGCCTCTTGACTCTTCAAAGCTTCTTGGATAACATGATTGAGGAGCTTTGTCGCCAGACCGTGACGGCGATAGGGTGCCAGGACACCTAGGGTCATGATGTCTGTGATAGAGGGTCATGGCAGATACGTTGAACGCGAGAGATCGGTGGTCAATCGTCCGTTTGGAAGGCGAAATTGAACCATTTGGACAAAAATGCAAGTTGAGAGCCTTACATAGCTTTCCCTCTGGCATGTGATCTGGTGTGACAGATGACCCATATGTTGGTACTGAAGTTGGATCTGTTTCCACTCGACAGCAGACGGCACCGACAGGAAGATCATTGAAGTATACTGCGAGCATAAACCCAGGATTATCAAGAAAGAGCATTAAGCATTATCAACTGGTGGGATGAAAAATTCCGATTGACTAGATAGATGGATACGAAACTCAACTTAGTTTGCAAAAATCCGCCAGGGACTCGTGAAGGATTTCGGCATAAAACTTTTCGGAATAGCGAACTGGGAAGAGAACCGAGTTGATCTTGCGAACGGTTCCTACGTTATTTGGCGTGCTACGTCAAGAGAATCAATTCCAAGAGAAAAAGTCGCAACGTATGAAAAGGATGTGAGCAAGCTAAGCTGGAAGCGACCGGGGTGAGTGAGATGCCTTAACATGGAGGAGAAAGGGCGCGGTTGTGCGAAATGTGTCCAGAAGCTCACAGATCGACCAAAACGACCTTTGAAGTCGAGCTCACGGATTGAACCATCTTACGGACCGTCATGGTGGATGTTGATGCGGTGGACATAGAGTCAGATCAGCAGGTCAAAATGCTCAAGCGGTGAGGAATATCCTATCAAACCCTTTGGGGTCTGGAAGCAGCGTACATGGACGAATCTCAGGCGCGCTCTTTCAACCGCGGCGAGGTAAATTTAAATAATTAAGTCCCCCCCCCCTAATTCGGAGAATATAAAGATCGGGTCATTTGGTAGCCGGCTAGTTGGCCACCGCAGTACCCGGCCCACTGTAAATATATTTCATGAACGCACCTGCGGGCCTGCGCGCACAGTCCCCTTTGAGTTCATTGCTATTCAGATCACGACATCTGCGACAGTTTGCTTTAGGCTGCTTTAGGTTGAGTAACTTTTTTCTCTTCAAGATGCCATCTGTCTTGTTTGCTTTTTCCTCTCGCCCGCACACCCCTCCATAGCGCATGCTCCTCAATTGCTACTCTTGTGTTGCAAAAACAACCCAAGGTACATTCCACTTTCATGCCCAACCCTTGCAACCAGCTACTGTATCACCAATCTTGCACACATGACTTTGACATTGTGTCTGTGGGAAAAGTGGAAGAAGAAGCCCTTCTCTATATGCAACTAGGCCTTATGGAAGTACATGTTGAAGTCCCCTACACGTGTTAACCACACTTGTATTTCACTTTCACTGCCAACATATTTTCATCGCATGGAAGCTTGCTATGTAACATAGCATGTCTTCATGTGATACTATGGACCATTTTTCAAGGTCCCTACCTTGGAAAATAGACCTATTGCATCGCATCTT
>MU167244.1:139418-150007 GCA_015951145.1 Cronartium quercuum f. sp. fusiforme G11 | reverse complement strand
TTTTTTTTTTTCTTTGGGACCGAGACTATGTATTGTAAGTAAATTTCCCCCAATCCCACACACACTCATCATGCAAAAGACCGATTTCCGATTTCCGATCTCTCTCTCTCTCTCACTCAAAATTCAAGATTTTTTTTTTTTTTTTAAAAAAAAAAAAAAAAAAAAACTCAGAGAGATCTTTCATCACTTTTTTTTTTTTCCCTTTTTTTTTTTTTGCTCACTTTTTTTTCCTTCCTCATCAGGTTTTTCTTCTTCTTCTTCTTCTTCTTCTTTTTTTTTTTTTGGCCCCTACTACCCTCTTCTTTTTATGTATAGTAGAACATTCTCAAATCTTGCATCAATATAAAAAGATACACCACCCCCCCCCTTTTTTTTCAAAAAAAAAAAAAAAACTTTTTGACAAATCTCGAAGAAAGTAGTTGGAAAAAAAAAAAAAATGGTGATCTCGACCAGAGTTATTCATCAATTAATCAATCCAATACACGCCGACTCACACATCTTCACGGAGCAAGAAGAAGAAAAAAAAAATCCGAATAAACTTCATCTCTTAGTAAGTATACTGGGTGATATATGAGTGTCAACAATGGTTGCGTGTATGTTTTTTTTTGTTTTTTTTTTTGATGGAGCGAAAACTGGCCGATAGAAGGAAGGTATTTACTTATACATGAGAAACGCCGCGCACAAATCCCTTTTTTTTAAAAAAATAGCAGGCTACATGTACAAAAAAGAAAGTAGGAAATCCCCCCAAAAAAAACCGTTGATCAAAAAAAAAAAAAAAAAAAAAAAAAAAAAAAAAAAACATACCCCCGCGTGAACTCTCGGGCAGATTTTTTTTTTTTTTTTTTTTTTTTTCTTGAACTCAAAATCTTATCTCCTTTCCATCTCAAAATCGCTGTTGAGATAGATCTTCATCTTGCTCGAGACGCGCTTATTTGTATTATCAAAAGTCTTCTACGACCACACCCTCCACCGACCAAACAAAGCTGAACTTATTTTCTCTTCCCCTCTTTATCTTACACTCACAAAAGAAATACTTGAACAAATACACCAACACATTTTCGTACTCACAACTACTCTCACAAGTGGTATAAGACAACAGTCAAACATCCGAACTAGCCAAGAAAGTACCCGTATTAGCATCACAGAAGTTTTGTGAATTGTTGTGAAATTAATCATGTCATTGAAAGCACAAGTGCATGGCTAGCTCTAGCTACAGCGTTTTTTCAAAATAATGTGAGATGAGGAGAAAAGAAGAGAAAAAAATATATTAAACGCGTTTCAGGATTAAAATTCGAAAGTCTTTTTATGATCAACACCCACACATTCATGATTTTTTTTGTTCTTGGAATTGACTGGTTAAACCTAGTTCCTGGCTCATGGATTAGAAAGACAGATAGACAGAGAGGAAGGGTGAGAGAGGGAGAGGGAGAGAGGGAGAGAGAGGGAGAGAGAGAAATGTTCCGAGCACCCAAAATCACCTCACTTCAAAACACACAGGCAAAGTGTACATCAAAAAAGCACATGCAGCCACAGAAGTGAGAAACCGCAGAAAGACAAAAAATTTCGAATGAGAGAGAGAGAGAGAGAGAGAGAGAGAGAGAGAGAGAAAGTTTGAGAAGGAGAGGTGAAAGACCACTTCAACGTTTTCTGATCTCAATCTTGTAGTCCGACTTGAGCCTTTGAAGTCCAGCGGCGGCCACATCCTGGAAAACGGGTGATGGGTCCCCGCGGACAAGTCTTGCATCGAAGTGATGGAAGAAGGTGAGCAGGGTGACAGAGATCATTTTGTACGCCAAATGCTGGCCGGGGCAGTGCGCATGACCGACGCCCCAAGCAGGAAACCGGGATGGACTAGGGAGCCAGGTGCGGGAGTCGAGAGCGATTGATCCTTCACCAGGAGCAAAAGGAGGACGAAGGTAACGGGATGGGTTCCAGACGTGAGGTTCGACGTAGACGCACTCATTGAATGATATAGACGTGGGGGAGGCGACGATAAAACCGGGTGGGCAAGTTTGGCCGTCGGCGAGCCTGAAGGGCTCGGCTGCAAGCCTTACCCATCCACCGGTGGCACGAAGCCTGAGGGTCTCATTGATGCAACGCGTCAGGCAGCTTGTTTGTCGGTAGCTCGCCTGTCCCACCCCGCCTGCCTGCTCGAATTCAGCCCGAATCTCACCCACTAGATCCTCGCCCGTGCGCCGGCGATGATCAAAGATGTCGTAAAGCACGCCGATTGTGGCTGCTGCCGAGTTGGTTTGGGCCGCCCAAACAAATCTGCAGAACCACAAAAAAAAAACATCAGTTGCAACACAAGCTGAAACCATGTAGGGTCAATGAAAACAAACCCATAAATAAATAGAGCGATGAAGTTCACTTTGCGCTCGAGCGTCTCTAACATATCTGTTGTTGCCGTTCCAGTGTGATAGGCCCACAGAAGCTCATCTGGGGCGCCGACCTCCGTTTCAAGCTCGGCCCGCAGTAGCACCTCAGGCAATTCGGGGTCGGGCATAATTCCCTCGCAGGAGCCTGCGCGACGTGCAGCGAGTTCAAGGTGACCGCGTACGTGAGAACGGAGGAGACCAATAAGCTTGTCCTTGGCTCGTGCCCGCGCACGCGCGGCAGTGAAAAGCCCAAGCAAGCTTAAGTCTGCGTCAAGAACCCTGAAGAGGCTCGCGACGGTAGGAAGGAGTTCAGGTGGGCTTGGCCCGAGCAAGGCGGCAAGGTCAAGGGCGAAGACGACATGATCGAGCCAGCCGGTTGGCGAAAGGGCGGTCCACTCTTGAGCGTGTGTGGTATCTAACCGGCCGCCCATCATGTCTTTCGCTAGATCCCAGAGCCGATCATCAAGACCATCTATCCGAGCTGGTGCCAAAACAAGCCGAGTAAGTTTTGGAGTGGGGCCAATGAAGGCCTCCTCACCGATGACTCCCGAAGCTATGAGCTTGTAGGCGCTCGTCACGTCGAGCACAGTACGGGGTGCGGTGGCAAAGCGGTGAACGTGTGGAGCGGATTGAATAAAGGTGCAGCGGTAGCCGAGGATGGTTGTCGTGAACGCATCGCCCTAGGATTCGTTCAGCCGAAATCAGAAAGGGGGGGGGGGGGACAATTATCAGCATCGGCTGGCTTACTCATCAACAGACTTAGTTTGGTTGACGATGATGTAGTCCGGGGTAAAACTAATACATGATCGAGTAAGAGGCGCAAGTATGTAGGCGAATAAGTGCAACGGCCCATCGCTCTGAAGGCCGCGTATATATCAGTTTTTTTAAGAAAAAAAACAAAAGGGAGTGATTCACGCGTAAGAACGGGGGGGGGGGACGTAAAAGAGTGGGGCAGATAGATACAGGACTAGAGTGATGTGGGTATGAGTTAGGAAGGGGCTAATTACATAACGAGCATGATTTCGACGGATAAAGGAAACCGGATCGCGAGTATAAGCTAAGAGGCTACCAAACCAAGGCCAGGTGGGAATGATGGGCGGAGATGAGCGTGCGACGGAAAGAGATGAGGATGAGGGGCGAACCCAGAGGAGAGCGGCTAGTAGAAGGCAAACGAGACTGAGGGTACCTAGGATCCAATTCTTGAGCTTGATTAAAGCTGAGTTCGGGTCAAGAAAGCTAAAAGAGACGGGAGATGTTGAGAGTAGGGATAGGGTGAAGGGGGCGCTGGTGGATGCTGACATTTGGAAGCTAAGCTAGGAAAATCTCAAAGGTGAAAAAAGAACAGGTTGAAGACGGGTTAAGAAGAACGACTTCCTGCTTTGATGTCGATGAGCGAGCGATGAGGGGTTGAGATCAGAAGAGATGTAAAAGTTGAACAACTCAAAATGAGTCCCTCTGATGGTTTTGTTTTTTTAAAGAAAAAAAAAAAAGACACGAGACCAACAAGAACAACAACAACAATAATAATAATAACAACAACCACGATAGCAACAACACCACCACTACCACCACTACCACCACCACCACCACAGACAAAGAAGTGAAAGATTGAAGATTGCGAAAACAAACCAAAAAAATGAGATGAAATTAGGACGGGGAGATGATGAGAAGAAAGTAGAAGAAATGGGTGAAAAAAAAAAAAAGAAAAGAGATGAATGAGAGAGATCGACGAAGTGCAGGTGAAGGGTTGAGAATTTATCAGACGAAGTGACGTAGAACAACAAGGAAAGAAGTGAAACCTAAAAAGACATGACCCAAAAACAAAAGAGAGACTGGTTTGGCTGGCTGACTGGCTGGCTGATGATGATGATCAGAAAAGAGTGGTGAAATGGGTCCAAGTCGATCGCGCTAGAGGTTAATCTCCGTAAACAATGACGATCATCAAAATCAGTCAGACAGACTAGACTCTATCGACTTCACGGTCAATCACATCCAATCCACCACCGAGCTTGAGCAACCACGATCGAGAACCAAAAAGTCTAAAACTCAAAAAAAAGGAACCGAACTCACACACTCTGGGAATTCCACTAAGGCATGATTTGAGTTTGGATTCATAAAGTCCAATTACTGTCCGTGATATGTAGATGACCATTTTGATTTGTACACCTCCACTTCGTTTATGTACTTATTCGTCCTGCTTCGGTCTTGATGTCATTTCTCAGGAAAAACAACATCAGCTAGAGAGTTGGGTACTTTTAGGCAGTCATCATTGTGATAACCCAAACCTTAGTCAAAAGCCTATCTCTCTCATTGGTCAGAACCCTGTCCGAGCTACCAATGCCTTTGACCAACTCAAGCTTGTCAATCCATCTGCAATAAGTCTGGCGAAGAGCTCAACACTTTTCGTACCATCGACACTATGTCCATCTTGATCATCCGCGAACTAGTCGCTCTACCTAAAAGTTACAAGCACAACTTGTAATTCATCCCTTCACTCAGGCCTCGACCTCACTTTCACTGCTGTTGAACCACATCACCAGCTCATGATAACTTTCCCCTTTTCTTTTTTTCTTATTTCTTTCACAACGCGCTATGAACCGACCGACCGCACAGATCCCTGCACTCCGAACGCTCACTTTCACTTTCGTGCTCTATTAAACATGGCTCAAGTCGGTCGGTCGGTCGGCAAGTCAGACAAGCTTAATTACACAGGCGTAATTATCTCATTCGATGTACGAAAACACTTTTGAGCTTTTCAGTCTTACTTCCAGTGTTTCTGTTTCAGCTTCTTGTCATTGCACTCATTTTTATACCCGTCCGGCATAACCGGAGAGTTTTCTTCTTTTTAAGAATAATAATAATGATGATGATGATGGGTGGAAATTCAAATTAATCAATCAATCATCTGTTTCTAGCCCCAATCAGATTTTCACAGCATCCATATGGGATAAACGTTCCTTATCAATCTGCAATGCCCCTGGCCCCCTCGAAGAAAGAATTCTTGGCGTACACAGGTTTGGGACCCAGATCCTTGAATTGATACTAGATGTGAATCCGTCCAGGCCTCGGAGCCCATGTAAGAGTTTACTTTGGTTGCTAGTCTCAAAGACGTATCTGTCCGGATTCCCAACATGAAGGCGCAAAATTTATCTCTTCCTTTGGTTTTTGACCCTTTGAGAATCCAGAAGCAGGTTTGGGATTACCACTGTACAGCGGACGCCCTGAACGTTTATCTAAACAAAAAAATGCAAAAAAATCGGGTTTGAGATGGGGATAGACCGATCATGCCGGCCGGGTTCCATCTCACCTCCTGCTTGATCGGGGTTTCCTTAGATAATGTCTAAGACGTGACATGTAAATACGTCTCAGATCGAGGCTGAGGTTGCCAAACGGGGCCGAGGTCCGACCAATCAGCTATTATCCCTCGATGCATGTCGCCTGTCATTTGACAGGTTGAATTTTCGTGGTGAGGTCCCTCGTTTAACAAAGTCGGGAGTTTGTAAGTTACAGTAGGATCGAGAAGTTTCTGAAGATGATCTGAGATGGTTCTTCTAGGTCAAACTTGGACGGCTACGAGACGATTAAGTTTTGTTGTGTGGTTGACTAAAGTCCTTATCAAGACTTTGATACCCTCAACTTCCAACCCTCAAGTACTCAGGTTTTGCATCCTCACAAGCGCACCGATCATCCAAGACTTAATGATGACGGCGCAATCAGATGAACAAAAAATGATTGCCTTCATCATGAAGTTACCGCCAACCGCCAACCCGTACAACTCTATTGCCGGTTATCTTGTACGCGAAACAGCGGTGAGCTTTCACATCTGCGAATCCTCCCTTTGACAGCAAATACAACCGCCGAGTAAATTAGAGCCAACCCGCTGGACCGTATTAATGCTTCGAAGCCTTCAAGTTGACCTACTCCTCATCTTCTCAAGCCCCTTTTGTTGCCTATATGGGCACGGATCGTGATGGCTGTCATCATGGCAGGCTACGTTATGTATGATCTATTCATGAACTCTCTCAAACTGCAGCTTTAACACACGCTGACCTCTTTTGCGTTCTGGAAGCATGTTTTTACAATCCCTTCATTTAATCTATATCAGGATTGTCACCAAGACATTCCGATTCCACTCATTCACCCGATGTAACTCTACTTCAATTTGTATCATCTGTCCTTCCCCCCAAAATACTGACATCTGTTCATGAGTCACAGTGGGCATTGTAAAGATCGACGTCCCCAATCTCACGTGCTTTATTTACTTCCTTTATTCCCTACGTAGGTTTACGTTCCCTTTGGCACATTTCAATTTCTGTTCAAAGTGAAACCTTTCAAGATCTGATGAAAACTACTATAGTGGCTCTGGCAGATTTAACATTCCAGCAACTCATGGATGCCAAATTGGTGTCTGGCCGACAAAAGTTAACTCTTTTTGGTTCAAAGTTTTCCATCCTTCTTGCAGGTTCTTGGTAAGTCGGTTCGTTTACCAATTCCAGATTCAATAATTGGTGTTGACTGAAACTCAGGATTGATTTCTGAACATGATATGCGATTTCAGGGGTCAGTCACGTACTACTTAGAGAGAGCTTTTTTTTTGCAGTCTAAAGAATACATCTTTAATGACTTTTATCACTTTTTTTTTTGAAGCCTATATATGGGTATGTTTTTGTCAGTGCGTATCGACTTTGTGGGACGAATCTTGGAACCATTCTATTCAGAGGCCTCGACTTTCCGCTCCATTACGTTGGAGCTTGAACATGGGTTTTGTTGTGGCCAGTTTTTGGGCCGTGCGTAAGTTTTTTTTTTTTTTTTTCAAGGGCCGTTTCTTTAGTTCTTCCACTCTATTAATGCCTCTTGTCATGTGATTTTTTTTCAGCAATTTTGATTCTGACATTTCTTCAAGCCAATTCGGAGTTCGAGAAACTACGCCATACTCTCAACATAATCCTCTCAGACCTACATCACCAAGCAACAACCTATAATGGTACGGGATACAATCGCATGGAGCTCCTTCTCAGATTACAACCTGCCTCAATGTTGGGAGTTTACAGAGTGGGTCTCTCCGATCATTTTCTTACTACTTTTAAGTACCTTCCGTTGACGAGCAAATAATTATCATTGTTAGGATCGCTTGGCTCTCTGGATCAGAAGAGGAATAATAGTTGGACTAGTTGACTTGATTATATTGGGAATAGTCAGTCATTCAGATTTTGATACCTTTTTTTCGTCATTCAGATTTGGGTACATCCCCATCCTCATTCGGCTCTCATCAACCTAACAAGCCCTCAAACCAATTTTCCCTTTTCAACAGATATACGCACCGCTACTGATTGTATCTATAGGCGCGCTTCGTAGGAGGACAGCACAGTGCACTTTTACCGCTGCTACCGGTACCGCTGAGGAATCGTTACAGTTCCAGAAGATAGAAGCCAGATTAAGAGTCGAGCAGCAAACGATTGTGATGCACGCTTATACTGCCTATGCGTTGACGGTGATCTTTGTTCCTGTGATGGCATGGCAAGTAAGTCGAAACTATGACGGGGGATAAGAAATGATTCAAGACCCTGAGCCCCGTCCTCCTTTAGCTTTCGTACAAAGGTTCCACATTCTTGAAAAGTGAAACCTGCCTCATCATAACGCAGATAGTATGTGCTGTGAATCCTTGAATTCAGCGGCAGTGAATGATGATGAATTGATTCAAAGCTTCCAATCTGCTCAGGGGTTACACGGCCCATTTGCTATAGGGGGTAACTTGTTGAGTCTTCATCTCAAAATACTGCAATATTATTGCAATAGCTCACTCTAATCCTATTCTGTATGTTGATGTAGTATCGAATGGCTCTTGAATCGACAAGCTAAGCGCTTGTTACTTACACATCAATCTATCAAAGCAGCGTGTGTACCGCTCGCGCAACAATCAACTGTAACAAAATTGGAAGCTGGGGCAAAGACTGAAAGCTTGGCCACCTGCAAGAAAGGCTAATATGTTTTTTTTTTGGACTGTTTTGAGAATAATGAGATGATATAGTTAGGCCTGCATACTGTAACTGCCTGTGATCTACATCAAACGAAATTGACTTTATGAAGGATAATGTATTTCGTGTTTGTTTACGTCATATCATCAGCTCTTCTTTAAAGCGAATGATGTTATGCACAGGATGTTAAGCCCAGATCGTAATTCTGCCTTTTGCTGTGTTCCTTCTACCAATCCTGTCATCGGGTTTGGGAAGAGTTTCATCTATTTATGGAATAGTTGTTTTCTCTCTTTCTTCCTTTCCTCAACCATTCTATTATTCTCTCGAAACCCTTCGCATCCACAGGTGCTTCTCCAACTTCATCACTTTGTGTTCCTCGTAGATTACCAGGACCTCTCTGTGCTGTCTAAGTCTCATAACCTTCTGAGACTCGAGGAAGAGTTTTTTTTTTTTTTTAAAAAAAAAAAAAAAAAACTTTATGAAAGTGTAACTTCTCGTTGTTTAAGTCCTTTATCATATCTACTAAGCTAGGAATTTTTAAACAGGCAGGCTTTTTTTTTTTGATGAACTCGAATTTTAGGGTTTATTAATCGATACTCAAAGAACCTCTCTAATTACTCTACTCATGTAAAGAGGCCTTTGCTAAATTTCGCGAAAAAATTAAAGGGACCGACCAAGCGTGACACGCAAGGGGAAACGGCCTGCCACTAGGCTTTGCTAAAAAAATAAAATAAAAATAAAAAGAAAAAAAATAGGTGTCAGGGAATAGCTTAAAACACAGAAAGTGATGTTCTGGGGGATCAAGCATAGACTCGAATACATTCAACATATCAGCGGGTTGCTTCTGTCAAGCTATAGCAACTGGCTAAGAAAGGCGGGGGCGGGGGGGGATTGAAGGTTGTTCAAAACCCAAAGATTAACCTAGAGAAAGTAGCACCTGGAACCCACAAATACTGATTTTTGAACTGGTGTTGATCTCTCTCAAATAAAGAATTTAAATTCCTTCCGAGTCTCTTAGGGTATTATACTAATGCAGGAGGAGCAATGAAGGATAGGCCGCCTTATATATGTTTCTATCTTCTATCCTTCTAATAATAATGCTTCCAACTCTCTCTCTCTTTCAAGACTATAAGTTTAAAGACACTTTTATGATTAATTTGGTTTTCTTGAATCTGAAAAAAATAAGAATAAAAAAACCTTCATTTGATGTCTTGAAATAAATTAGCAAAAAAAAAAAAAAACTTTTTTTTAAAGTTAACCTCTCGGAGGGGGACCGCAACCCCAAATTTCACTTCTTCATCCATTCTCATTGACTTCAACTTATACCTCACTACACCCATACAGTACACTTCACTTCACTTTGACTCAAACCATTACCTCACTCCATATACTACGCGTACGTCCACCTCACTTCTGCTTTGCCTCACCTTGCTTCGACTCACCTCACTTGAACATACACGCCATCGATCGGTAAATAGTTCCTTTGGTACGCTTTCTTTTGCGCTCTTCTCCCCTTCTCACTTGTTTCACATTTGGAAACCATAACGGACCACTTCGTTGACCAATTTCATCCTTATTTACCATCTCTCTCGCTCTTGCTCACGCTCAAACTGGTCAAATGATTTTATTTCATAGTCCACTGAGTTTTTTCCCACTATATATATCACATACACCTCTGACCTCATCACCCCTCAATTTGAAACACGTGTCATCACCAACATATTAATGGCTTGCTTGATGGTGGTTTTTTCTCGCGCACTTTCCCCTTTCTAATGTGCCCTAATGTAGTCCAAAGTATTCAAAGTTGAGACAAGTGAGCATAGGAGAGAGGAGAGTCCAAATGAGAAGAAGACATACTGAAAACCAGACAATTAATGAATTATGATGATGAAGTGACGTTTTGTTGGTAGTGAGGTTGAGTCAAAGTGAGATTGTGTTGGTAGTGGGGTTACAGCGGAAGTAAGTCGAAGGAGAAGTGAAGTGGACATACGCCTAGTGAGTGAGGTGAAGGGTCGAGTCAAAGTTGAGTGAGGTGTACTGTAGTGTAGTGAAGCAAAGTTGAAGTTGAAGTTGAGTGAGTGGTGATGAAAAAATGAAATTTAGGGGTTGCGGTCCCCCTACGAGCGCAGATTCCATACCTTGTTTGTTTTTTTGTTTTTTTTACTCACATCTTTTTTCAACACTGGTGGAACTAACTGGAATTGAAATGTTCTGGGGGAACTGTTGTATTGTTTTA
>MU167244.1:96705-112571 GCA_015951145.1 Cronartium quercuum f. sp. fusiforme G11 | reverse complement strand
TGGAATTACACTGCAATATGGTGTCAGAGCATTAGATACCGCTAGTAATTCCATCGCACCTAATCCTACTGACACTGCATCGCATATCTTGGGGTGATAGAACATCGGATAGGCCCATCCGATACAAATATCTTGGCAGTGACTACATATGAATATGGAACTATAGCATTGACCTTGTAGTCATAGAAAGTGGAAATAGGTGTGAAAATAGGTACAAATTGGGAACATGTGCCTAAAGAAAGCAGTTGTGATGGCTTAAATATGAAATAAAGATTGTTTTAGGGTCTTTTTTAACTTTCTCAAGATTATGGTTGAAGTCTTGGAAATTAGGAAAGGCTGGATACATGATGTAATGGGCTGTGTAGGCTGTAGAAGTGGGATATGAGATACCTGCAGATTGGATAGTTGTTATGTTGTTACATCAATGTGTCAAGGACTTCTTCACATAAACTGGAAATAAGTAGCTCTTTTGCATACTCAGGATTGATGTCAGGGAATAAGTCAAAAAGACTTGAGGTTTGTTTTCTTTTCTCTTTTTGGAATAAGTCATATAGACTTGCACAGTATTGTATTTGGAAAAAGTCAAAAGGCTTGAGCTTTGACTCCTTGGTTGATGTGGGAATAAGCCTTTTTTGGCTTGAGTATTATAAATATTTTTCCTTACAGTCTGAGCATGGGTTCTAGGATTTTTCTGTCTTCTCAAATTCTACTCAAAGAGAGTCACATATATATACATGTAAACCATGGACAGATTCCTCTTCTTCCTCACTGGAATTAAGGAATTTGTAAGTGTTTCTTATCATATTACTTTAGTACTTCACCATCTACTTACTACTCTTTATTTTTCCTTTCTTTTTCTCTGAGAATCTTTTATTTTTTCTT
Source organism: Cronartium quercuum f. sp. fusiforme G11 (assembly GCA_015951145.1). NCBI lineage: Eukaryota > Fungi > Basidiomycota > Pucciniomycetes > Pucciniales > Coleosporiaceae > Cronartium > Cronartium quercuum. The sequence continues at coordinate 111,689 of MU167244.1, read as the reverse complement.
CATCTCTTATCTCTGTCCAGTCATCCCTGGTGCCACTGGCATAGGTTAGCTATCTTATTGTTCACAGGCTACTGAACCTCTTTCAGGCACCTTGTACTGACCTGATACCCCAGGTCTGATTCAGCTCAACACCTTTTCTCACATGTTAGGATGTGTAGTGAAGTTCATAGATGGATCAGAAGTCTAGAGGCATGTTTGCATGACACATAAGAAGGATTCAATCATTGGTTGACATGAAACAAGGTTGGGATATGTATGGTCTTTAGAAAGTCAGTCATTAGGGTGCCACATTGAATATTTCACTTTCTGTTATACTGATGTGATGTGGTGTGTTGGTAAGTGTTATTTCCATTGAATATATTTCTTGATTTTGTGGTGTCTCTCATTAGAAATCATAGAGCTGTCTTCCTTCATCTCTCTGATCCTACTTAATATTTTTGACTCTTTGAGCATGCAAATCTCTCTTGAATAAATTGTTGTGTTGTTATCTCATCTCTCAGTTTATTGTCTCATGATTTCATTGCTTTTTTTTCTGATGGAGTCTCTTTTTGTAATGTAGGGTGATTTGATCCTTTTGTGCATGTAAATATTTGTAAGTGAGTGTGTGTATAATTTGGGGGTGTTTTCAGGATTTTCTGGAACTAAAAATTCATCATCAGTTTAGAAGGACCTTTAATTCATTGCCAGTGACCTCTAAGGTTGAGATCAATTTGCCTTTGCCTATTTTGATTTTGCGATTAACTCCATTTTCTGGTTTTGAAGCTTGCTAAAGGCTGCAGTTCCTTTAACAGGATCTTGGAAGGAAGGTTTAATGTTTGTAAAGAGTGCTAGCATCCCCTGATACAAAAATGATCCAAATGGGGTTGAGCAACTCTTCAACCCTGATCACTAGCTCACACTGACCTATAAGTCAAGTGTGGGATAAATAAACTCAGGCTGTCAGTGATGGGAAACAAGAAACAATATATATTCTGTGGACAGCCAGTTTTAAGTGTAGAATGAAAGTCAGGTACTTGTCAGAAAGAAATAGGAACAGAAGAATGGAAAAATAGGGAGAAGTTAAGCAGAAGGGGTTGACTTACTCTTTCCCAGCTATAATTGAGCTTAGGGAAAGAGTAGCTCTTGGATCCATGAGAAGGATGGAGTATAGCGCTGGAGGCTACTTAGTATTAGCATACTATTCTTTTAGTCTGATTCTACATGCGCAACTGCACTTTTACAGTTTGAAGTGTGATTCTACCATGCCTGGGGTGACCCATAGTCTTCTTAGGGCTTATCATCTACCAAGTTCTTGATTCTCAACCTTTATGAAGCTCTGTTTACCTGGTTTTGGAAAATTACTGATTACAGAACTCTCTTTTTTTACCATCTCACTAACAGTCTTTTCCAGCCCAGCTGGAAATGTTTTGTTTTGTGTTTTTTTCTCTCTCCTCAGCTCTGCCTACAGGACCCACGGTAGGAGTTCAACAGTGTTTGGAAGGACCTCAACCTTGGGGACTCTGGAGTACAAAGTGGTGGGTGCCTTTGACCCTTAAATGCCCCCAATGTTGAGGGCTCTCCCAATGGGCACTGTGCTGGGTAGTGGGGATGAGATTGCTCCAAGGAATATTTGTTTTGATTTCAGGGACTTCAAAAATAAGGAATTTGTAGCTATTTTGAAGAGAACAAAAACAAATTGTGTCACTTCATACCTTGAACCTGACAAACCTGTAAAGTTGAAAACTTTTATATCTCAAACTAAAGACAAATTTGAGGAAATATTTGGAGAAATCAGGAGTCTCTTGTGAGCCTAGTGTTTTTTTCAACGGCATCGGTAAACAATTGATCAACTTTTTTTTAAAATCCCCTCAGCCTTGATAGTAAAGTATATTAGGATGGGTTTGAGAGTTGAACTATCAATGTTGTGTTTGATGCTCTTAATCATACGTTTCATTACAACTATTGCATTGGCCCCTTCCCCAAAAGTAGACAATGTCTTGCAAAAAGGCAGTTTCCTCTAAATCATGTATTGGAAGTTGTGTGGCTTCAGAAAGAAACTAGCTCAGGGTGTGTGGCTGGAAAATAGGAGCAATCCTTTGGGAACATGACTCATTTTCAAACACTGATTTTTTTTTGATTTCGTGAAATCTGCTCACAAAACCGTGGATTCGACAGCTTACATGGGTATGTTTGTTGTAGATGCTTATCCTGAAAGCATCGCTATATATCAGATGACTAGTGTGTAACAGGTCAAATTAGGCACTTGACACTGTAGAATAACGCTTCAGTTTATGGGTAGATAGTTTTCTTCAAGTGTCTATTCAATGTATATACATGAAGGCCCAAAAGACACTCCCTCACGAGAGCGCAATTCCTTTGGGACATCAAGAACAACAAATGCTATTCTGCTTGGATTTTGTTCGAGTTCATGTTACAGTAATTTTCTTCACTCAATATCATCTATGGCTTCTGAGGCCTAACTAGGAAAGCAAGAAAAAAAAGTAGTAACAATGATTTGATAGCTGACACACGAAATTTGAAACAGTAGCCGCTCAGGTTGGGCACAACCCCAAGCTTTTAACCTTGTAAGGTTTGTTGCATACAGGCTCTGGCTTGCCTGATTATATCTTGCGGCTGATCCAAAGTCTTTCCCATCAAAGCCTTGAGCAATCTGCCAGTTCGCTGTCGCCTTGGCAATGTACCCAAAGGAAAACGGCCCACAGCAGGTCAGTCGTGATGCGGTCACATGAACAATCTCTTTCGAGTGCATTAACCTAGAATATATCACTCACTTCAGATACAGATCTTGTTGATGTGCTTGCTCTTTCAAATCGCAGGATTTTGCATGTGCGGTCTGTAAGATTGAGGGGGAAAAACCAGCAAGTCTAGCTACGTTGATCCCGTGACTTTCGCGCGCGACACCGGGGGTGAGTTTGTACAAAAAGGTGATGTCCGGAGTTCCATCTGTTCTATTCCTCTCGATGTAATTCATGTAAAAGCTTTTGGCCTCACAGGGATGCTAAATACAGTCGAGATGAGATGATATATATTAATAATCAGCCGATTCACTATCTAAATCATGAGCAAGCTGTAGGTAGAAGAGCCATCTCACGCACGGTCAGGGCAATTTCATTCATTTGCGGGTAATGAGTTATGAAAAGTGTCTGGGAAAAAAAAAAGATGAAATTTTCAGTTGAATAGTGCGCAATTGGAAGAGTGGAACATGCCTCACAAAACATTTAATTTGGGTGACGAGGTGATGTAAAACTGCAGAAGCAATTGCTGTGCCATCGTGGGTACTTGTACCATAGCCAAGCTCGTCAAATATGACCAAGGAGCGGGGTGTTGCAGCCTTCAAGATACTGGATGTGTCGTTTAGCTCCACCATGAAGCTACTGCGACCACGGCCCAATTCATCAGACATCCCCATCCGAGTGAAGCATGCGTCGAAGATACCAATGGTAGCATGTTCCGCAGGCACATGGCATCCAATCTTAAGTTATCAAAGGCAATCGAAGTTCATAAATTAGAGGGTAGTGCGGATGATGATACAGGCTGCTGTCATCTATCATCTTACCTGGGCCATAATAATGATGCACGCAACCATTTTGGATGTTATGGATTTGCCTCCCATGTTGTTTCCCGTTAGTATCATTGTCGACATATAATCTCGAGAGATGTAGACGTCATTTTCGACGAAAGGATCGTTGGTGATCTGTTCAACAGTCGGATGCCGAGCTCCTTTGACATCGACATGAGGGTAATCAACTATAACGGGTTGGCAATAATTGTTGTTGGTACTGGCTGTAGCCAGGCTGAACAAGCAATCCAATATTGAGATTTGATTGATGATGTTGCGTAAGTCCTCGTAATCTTCTTCGAATGAACATAGGAACGCGTGAAAATATTCTTGGACGTGTTGCCTAAGCAGGTCTCGATACCTCTGGCGCTCCTCCAACATCGCCTGAGCTTCCAGTGTTCGAAATCGATGAACAGCTACCACAAAGGTGACGGTCAAATCAGAGCCAGAAAACATAGTCGAGAGATGGTAAGCCTATAGCACAATTCATCAATCGCACCTTTGGTGCTGGTTATTTTGGTCCAATTGGTGGGTACGCTGGCAATATTCTTCGTCCGCTATTGCAAGCAAGGAGATCGCATATTCAGCAGTTGGCCACTTCCTGCGTTGGAATTGGCTCTTGAGCAATCACTGACAACTTCAAACAAGAGTTCATCTGAGCCGACCGTTAAGTACTGTAGCTTCGGATTGTTCAAGATTTCGCGGCACTTGACTAGGTGGTCGTCTAGATCCAGATCTACACATGCCAGACACTATGCAAGTGACTTGATCAGTAGCGGATGGCGTTCAAAAGGATCAGACACACTCACATCTTTCATCTCATTGATCCGCGGGTACTGCTCTTCCGCGTGGACAAACATGTTGGAAAAATCACCCTTTCGGATAGCTGGACCATTCAATTCTGAACGATATTGTAACAACTTGTCCTTCATACTGGATAGGGCACGGAACGCCCCTGTCAAGACATCAGATTGAAATTCTATTGATCCTGTTGGAAATGGTTCGGTGAATCGCAATGATATATCCAGTAAAATGTCTAGAAACTTCAAGAGCTCCACTTCTGTACACTTTTGACAGGGAATTAGTGATCGAGGGCGATAGAAGATTGTGAGCGTGTTCAAACTCACTTTTCCGTATTGTATCCGTACCAAAGATTTTTCTAGGTCCGACAGCCTACCTTGAAGGAAGTGTTTCATCCTGAAAAGAAGCGGATGTCCTTTATTTGACACAACTTCATGGACGGCTTCGCAGCGTTCTTTCAGCATGCTGTTACCAATGGCAGCAATGCGAGTTAAGAAATACACCCCTTTCGCGCAAAATTCGTATTCCATCCAAAAAGTACGTACTCAAAGTCAACCAAAGGCTTCCCAATCCATTGTTTGAGTAAGCGTTTTCCCATGGGAGTCTTGGTGTGGTCGAGGATCCACATGAGTGAGCCAGTCTCCTTTCCATCAGTCGAGTTTTGAAAGATTTCCACTGTCACCGAGACTTTCGTGAGCGATGTACACACCGATTAAATAGTCAAAATCATCTTACGGTTCGATAGCGTGTTGGCATTGAGGATCATATGGCTTTGACTTGCAAAGGACTTGAAACATGTTGGTTGACGAAAAACAGACTCCAGATGGTAAGACTTCATATGAAAAATCAGACCGGCCAGTGGCATTCTGGGTGAGAAATATACGCCGAAATTCATCAGGCTTCAGCTATGGTCTAGGTTTGAGAGAGGTCAGCGGACTAGTTACTTACAAAACTCTATCCGGCAATTCGATAATGTGCGGTAATAGTACCGCCGGGGATGATGAAACACACTCTGCATCAGTAACTCGAGACGGCTCCGAAGAATGTGAGTCAAAGCTGCTTTTCTTCAATTGACAATGTGCAGTAACAAAGGCGAATGCTTTTTTGAGGTCGAAGTCTTCTTCGATACTCTCAAGTCGCGTTTTGACAGGTACCGCGCCCCTGCTGACACAGTCGTGCGTGGGAGAAAATTTCATCCGTAAGTCGGGAACAGTGCGAGGCTGTGACGTTTTTTTGTAAGCAAAATGGACTGACTGACGAATGAACCAATTTATCAAGTTCTCGGAAGGGCGGCTTAATCCGTTCAAGGGAAGCACGATTTCATGAGGAGTAAAATACAACAGTAATGTCTCTAAACGGCTACGCATTCTGCCATCAATCCAGCAGTCCCAAATGACGTCACCACTCTGGGGACAAAGGGCTACCATGCTCATCTTAACCTTGTCTTTGAGAGCATCATCGCCACGCTTTTTTGTCCGCTCCTCGTACAGACTCATGATCCACGTCTGGTAAACTGATTGGCTATTGAAGTTGCCTTCCAATTGTAAATCGGAGTCGTTGTCAAATTCAGTCCATGTAGAAAGAGAATAAACTTTGCTCAGGTGACGTTCGAAGAGGGTTTTGTTGTTCTCTTGGTGCTTTTTCAAGGCTTTGGTCTCAGATTGTGTTATGATTCCAACCTTGTGTCCGGCCATCACAAGGCGTTTAAGATGCAAAGAAAGGCTTGTTTTTGGAAAGAAGGCGGATTCTAATTTGGACTTTGAGAGATGGCCAATGGATAGGACTTTTGAGGCGAGCACAGCGTCAGTCCCAAAGAGGCGAATCTAGCCAAACGTGCTTCATTAAAATACCCTCTAAGCTGAATGCATAGAAGATCATATGGCGAACACAAACATACCTTATAACCCACTTCCATCAACAAGACCACACCTGGGTTCTTTCGCTTGAAGTCTAACCATTGCTGTTCAAGTGGCGTGAATCCGCCAACAGATTTATCAGTGGCGGTGCTCAGCCTTGATGTTGAGGCGTTCGATGGACCAGGCTGGTATGTAAAAGGCGCCGAATCGTTCGAGGAATGCTGAGAGGAGATTTCTTCATCCACCTGACCAGGAGATTCTTTATCGCGATTGAGTTCGAATCCTGGAGCCCAAAGGGTTTCTTGTTGCTCCCACTGCGCGCGCGTTTGCAGAGGTCTAGACAACAGCTTTGCCTGAAATTCGGTAACTGAAGAAGTTGAGTTGGCACCCCTTAATCTTTGAACAACATTTGATGATGTAGAATCCCAAATATCGGGTTGTCCCGGGGGTGCAGAACGCGCAAAATGTAGAAAGCGGGCTAAGCGAGTCTTAGTAGATACAAATGGTCGCGCGCTTTGCGCTGATGGTCGCGGTTGACAAATTGATTGAGGTGTGGATGGATTCGGTGGGACAGTGTCTTCCACCGCGGCTAAGAAATTATGTCCTCTTGATGCATGGTCGCCGCCAATGGCCTCATCAGTGACAAGATATTTTGGCTCGCCCGGCCCTAATGAGCCCTGAGGGTTAATGGTCGACTGCATGTGGCTGGGCGTAAGGATTGGTGTGAAGGAAGACGCTGCTTGATGAGGGTTTGACTCTCCAAAGAAAAGTGAGGCGGCATCCGGCAACTCCACTTCTTCCGCTTCCGCAGACGGCTTGCCATGAATACTTACGAGAGATTCAAGTCCAAGGCCGGCTTTGTGTTTCTTCCACGTGGCAGGGCCATCGCAAGACCTTCGAGGACTCCGTTTAGAACTCGAAGGGGTGTTGGAGCAAGGATTGGTGAAATAAGGCGAAGTGCTCGACGACATGGCTAAGTAGAATGAAATATTTTCGATTAGCCTGTCGCGTGATGACTGACAACACCCGATGACCTGCGCAGGTCCTGGCCCGATTGTGATGGGTCAGCTCGACCCGAGGCAGGCCCGTGGGAGGCTCGGGCGGGCCTGGGTCTTGAGCTATGTAGCGCTAAGCGCAAAGCTCGCAATAGAAGCCATGGATTAGACTATAACCGAGTAGTGTGTGAAGTAGTCTTGTACTTTTGATAGTTGTATAGTGTGATATGCAATGGCAAAAACACTTTTTTTCTGGAAAAAAAAAAAAAAAACTCGCAATCACCGCCTCAAAAGCTGGAAAAATTAGGACTCCCAACCTTATGTTGCTCTTAATCCAGCTGAAACGTGTTGTTAAAATCATTTTGGGGTCTGGGTGTGTGCAGGCTTTACCCTATTTTACAGCTTCTAAAGCTCCCATGTTTTCTCGGCCTGCGTTTGGCGCGCAGAAATATTGAAGAGGAAGTGAGTTGGGGATTGTGTGTGGAAAGGTCTCAAGAACAGGTTTTCTTTGAACACGGAGGCAGGTTTCCTCATAGGAAAAGTATTTACTAAAGAATAAGTGATTTTGCAGGTCATAGCGACGGACTCACACGCCCGAACTCGTGGATACGTGGTAAGCCCCTCTGCAAGCATGCCAGGCCCAGAGGGACTGGGATGAGTCTAGAAATTCAACTTTGGCAAGGGCCGCTTGTCAATCTTGACCTGGGCTTGGTAAAAACTCAATGGTAATTTTTAAAGTCCACCCCATTCTATCATTCGAGCAGAACACTCTTTTTCAAACATTTTGTACGTAAGCACTTCAGAGCACCAAAAAAGTGATTCAAAGTGATGTATAGTGCGAGCTTGTTTACGCAAAATCTCCATCAAAAACTCAACTTGAATCCCTTTAATATCTGAAATTGGATATGGAAAAGACCCTCGCAGAAACAGACGCGACGAATAATCTTGCTTGCAAACCCGAAAGTCGCATTGCGGTCACCGAAGCTAAAGTATGTTGTATCGCAAGTTTCAGAGTGAAGTGTCCAGTTGATGTGAAAATTAACAAAAAAGTCTACACTAGTCTACAGCTGACTGGATCATCGAACAATATTAGAGCATGACAGCTGGATCGTCTTGTGATAGGTGCTGGGAAGCAGTGGTAAAACAAAACTTTAATGGGATAACAAGTTGAGCAACCTGCAAATGCGTTTGACTGTTGATTATGTTGCTACTCTGGAGTCTGCGTCTTGCCTAGATGTAACCTGTCTGTTCCAAAGAAAGGTGTACCTGATGAGGCTTCAAACTGAGAAACGACATAGCAACCCAAAAAGATTCAGTCCCATCTTCCCTGGCACGTATACCACTATCGCCGAAGGTCAAAGGGAAACTACTGACAATGCTCCTTGTAGAATTCAAAAGTGTAGGTGTTTGTGCTATGCTTTTTGCACTCACTTTTTAAAGTTCTTGCTAAGTCGCTTGGCCCACCTGATCACCAACATCAGGAAAAGATATCAGAAAACATCAAGACATGTTAATCGGAATCCTGGTCCAGGCATCGGGAGTATCTATCAAACACTTTTTTGTCACCCAGAAAATTTTAACTTACAGTAAAAGACTCCCACTTTACGTTTAGTCTTGGGTTGAAGACCGGCGTGATGACCTGAATTAATCAGCTGCCCCGCCGGTAGGAAGACGTCTTTGTCCCAAACTGGTCTGCCAAAATGTGTTCTTGATTTCAATCCGGTGAGCGCGTCGTATTCTGCGCCGACATCATTCAAAGCCACATTTTGCGCAGTATCAATGTCCAGCACACCAGTCAGGTACATGTCTATTTGCAAAAGATCGGATGACTGAATGCTTTCTTCGAGATTTTGGAGTAATTCCTGGAACCATCCAACCGCAGCTGCATGCTAACCAAAAAAAAAAGTCAGATCCTCGCGTATCTAGTCAGAACTTGCAAAACGCCACGAAAAAAAAAACAAAGCCTCCCCCCCTGTGTTTACAATCTCTATGCCGATTGCTTGATTTCGGAGGCATAGAGTACTGTATAAAGGGAAAGATGACGACATACCTTATTCAGCCAAATGAATTGCACCTTACGCAAAATATTCAAATTCCCCTTCTTCTGCATGTAGCTGGTAGTTTTTTCATAAATCCTACATCAGATGGCGTTCACAGAATGGGAAAGACCAAAGCAAGACGTGATATTGAAATCAAGGGATGAGCTCAACTAAATATTTTTAAGGATGCTTGCAAAAGGCGTAACACCAATTCCAGCTCCGATTAAGATGACAAACTCGAAGTTGAATACGTCCTCTGCAGGTGCACCGTAAGGACCATCAATTCTAATAACTGGTAGCTTGGGCGATTTTACTGTGGTGATGTCGACACTGCGTCCATTTCGTGCGTTTTTCCCTTTTATTCCTTGATTGGCCACCTTACTTATCTGGGCTACTAGTTTCGGTGTTGCCCCGAGCCGTCTTCCTACTGCCCGAGTAAAGTCTCCCACTTGGCGAACGTGTATGGATATGTATGGATCATCAGGTGCACTTGAAATGGTGAACGGATGCCATTGCCAATTGGATACTTCAGGCATCTGCAAGTAAATCCACTGGCCCGGAACGTATTTGAAAGATGGCTTTCGAAATCGTATATCCATCGTTCCCGAAGGATGAAGCAGGACGCCAAGAACTTCAGTTTGTCTTCGACTGGAAATTTCTCTCCAAACCCGTTCCAAACAGTATATCACACCGCCATAAACAGCATAGGTGATGGAATTGAACCCAATGCAATGTACCTTCTCCCCTGGCATGGCTCCTCTGACAAAGCAACCACTTGCATGACTATAAAATGCAATCTAAAGAGAGAAGAAGAATCACACATTCAGCACTGCACCGCAGCGTTTTTTTTTTTTTTTTTTTTTTTTTGGTACTGTATATATTCTTCAAGTAGAAACTAATTCGACAGAATGAGATCAAGAACAAACCGCCCAGAAGATAGCTAATTGATGAGTGTACCAAAAAGCTTCAAAGCATTGTTTACGTATACTATGGTGCTGCAAAAAATCATCACGGAAAGTATGTTTCAGATTGGAAGCAACCAGTCGACCACACGCTCAATGCTTTGTAAACTTACTGCTGTTGTGGCCATGATGACCAAGATGAAAACCATAACGTGGCCGGTGAATGGCCCCGTTTCAGTGTACATGATTCCCACTGCTGTATTTGGCCGGACTTGTGTCCGCTCCACGTTCAGCATGTTGACATAGTGGGCTGTTACGTGGATACTGTGATTGAATATATCATTGGTCAAGGAATAATGGCTGTTTAAATCGCATCAATTCTGAAAGGGAATGTGGTCCTCACAAGGAATAAAATATGCATGTGTATGCGGCTTGGCGATGAAACCAGATGTTTCTGTATAAAGGAAAGAAGGTCAATAAAAGAATACCAGGTAGAGCTGTACCCCGAACTCGCAGCCGATATTCAGAGTGTTTACTCACTCGTCCAATGGCATCAAACCCCTGAAGCTTGGTCTGAGAAAGGCAATAGTCTTTCTGCATACTTTTTACATCAAAATCAATTCGATGTTATCAAAGATGTATCGCCCCAAAGTTGGATAAACACCCGAGTCTCAGTCTCAAAGATGCGATGTGCTTACGAGGCAAGAACATCACAGCGCCGTCAAATGCAAGACATAAACCAGCCCCCCTCGAAGTCCAGACGGAATACTGAAGCAAGTTTAAAATCGCCAGCTTCTGGTTGCTTTTCTGAGCGATCCAACCGAAGGCAAACAAAGCAAAATGTATCCCATGCCAAATTACATTGAATACCAATCGTCGTCCGGTGAATTCGCGTTTTATGAATGCTAGACAGCCCATTGTTTTCTCCGTTGGTCTTGGAAACGAAAAATCTTGTTCGTCGACTGCCTTTACAAAGCCCTACCCACCAGTACTAGCGAGAGGGGTAGAACACTCTGGAAAAATGAACCAGGTGATCTTCTGTTGGCTTGTTCGGCGGTGAGATCCAGCGAGAAGTGGGAAGGGAGCAATGTGAGTCCAGCTCGGTGATTTGGTGGACCAGTGATTAGTTGTTCTGAAACCTTTGAAAAATGGGTCACTGAAACGAAGTGATGAAATAATTTTAGACTCTGTGTATGCCACATCAAAAGATGATGGATGCCTTCAACCCAAAACTTTAACCAGGAAGGAATTGGGATAGCCATGACCACACGCAAAAACAACGACAACCGCGATGAGTCAATTCGGTGTCCCCCGCCCGTGCCCTTGCCGACGTGAGTCCTTGCTACGGCTCAAGTGACAAAATTGCATTAATGTAGAGGTGCGGTAGGGTGCGGCATCGTCATTGGACAAGCTCGACAACCACGAGCGATTCCTCGAATCCGCAACCAAGCCCACGTGGAGGATGAGCAGGTTTTCTCCGAGGATCACCAAGTGAGAACAAGTTGACTTGATCTCCTTTTGCTCATTTACTTAATTAGCTAACTTAACTAAGTCCTCTCCAGCGTGACACAGATCCTCGCAAACTCGGGTGTCTGCTGGAGGGACTTACACATTACCGGCCTGGCCTGGTGGGCGAGCGGGACACCCAAATTTATCAGTTTGGCGTGGAGCTTTCTTCACCACCTCCAGTCCTCCCACTTCCCTCACTCAAATCTTTTACTCCTTGGAACTGAAGCTAGCTATACTTACTACAATTCTCCGAGCGAAGAGAAAGGCAGATGGAGAGAGTTGAGAGTTGTATTAATTGAATGAAATAAAACCATTGATCCTCTTGCTATTGCATGCTATTGCAAGAGGACTTCTCTTTGACCAATGATCTCTTTTCAAAGACCAGAGTTGGCCAGTTTGATAATATGAAGAGTTAGCAGTCCTCATCCGTTTTAATGCAGTATCTCCCCAACTACAGAAAATTTAGGAGTGTGTAAGAGTATGGCCTGACCGGGGCCAGTTGATTGGCCACCAAGAATGACAGGTAACACTGCGTGCAACCCACTGTAATCCCACGTGAAACATCACCTGGACGTTGTACATGGGGTTTCACATACCAGCTCAGGAAAATTCAAGGTTTTTCTCATTCCACTTATCCCTTCCAAGTCCCTTTGGTCCTGTTGACAATGGCATTCATACCATCCTCCGGGCTTCTAGCAACTCCTCATTCCTACACCCGGAAGGATTGGGAAAACGTAGTCACATCAGGTAAAGTTTGAATGGGCAAGGAAGAAGTCAAGGGACTTACACCTCATGTGCATTGTATCTTTCACTCAATCTTTGGCTTGGCTGTGAAACCCTGCTCACTACAGGTTTCACTAGAACAACACTTATCCTCTATGTACCCTAAGACCTAGCCGTGACTACTTGTACCCGGCCCTCACTTCTCTTCCCTAGCCCGGCAGAGATCCTAGGGCTAACTTTCCCTGATCACCTTTACCGAGCTAGTTGGTTTTGAAATATATACATATGGAGTTTGGTTCTAGAACATCTCTCCAAGACCTTGCCTTGTCCCTCCGGCCCTATCCCTTCTGAAGTCCTGTGAAGAGCTTCCCAGCTCTTACATTGGCCTCTTTGTGATGGGATTTTTAATGTAGAGAGATGTGAGGTTAAAATCCTGTTCAATTTCTCAGGACAAATTAGCTCATGAAATACTTGAAGAAAAGTCATCCAAGTGAGATGGAAGAGGATGAAGGTTACTATGTTCAAGTAATGGTTATAGAAAAGGATAATCACTTGTTCAACATAGTTTCACAATAGACTGGCTGTAGCACAACCCCCTTTCCAGGGATGTCAAACATAGTGAAAGGGAGAAGACTATAAGATGCCCCCAAGATGCAGTAATACATTCAAAGCACTGGGCGCAGTTAGAGCATTGGACAGGGTTGAAATTGCCCTAGGTTGAAGATATTGAGTGATTTGATTGGCTGTTTTGCAAGCTATTTCATTGATGTGAGTTACATTACAACTATGATGGTGGGAAAAGTTTGATCATCCACTTTGAGGTATGTTGGTCTTTTCAGTTGAGGTCTGAGTGGTTACCTCCAGCATAGTTGCATTCCATCTGAGCACATGACACAACATTACATTCCCAAATTTGACACAATAGGCTATTTCCAGGGCCCCTCCCTTTCAAAATAAGGTATTGAATCACATCTGGGCATGTGGTGTAATGTTGCATGCCCAGATGTGATGCAACTATGCTGAGGGTGGGTGTTTCTGGTTGTGGGAGTAGACAGGGTGAGGATTACGATTTTGGCACAAGTCAGGTTGAAATTGAAGCAGTCAGGGTACCAGTAAGGGTGGCTAACATTGTTGGGGATTGAGTTTGAGTAATTAGGCAAGGCAGAGAGAGGAGCTTGAGGGTGATGAAATTGGTAAGTGATCATATTGTAAGTCAAGCAGTGTTGTGCAGAAACAGAAATAGGCATGAAGGTTTATGTGAGACAATGTGTGGTCAAAATGATGGAGAAACTAACCACAGTGCTGGACTAGACAGGTATTTATGTAGGCATCAAGAGAGACACAAAAAAAATCATGAATTTGAAAAAAGAAAAAACACAGAAACCAAGTAAACTATGAAATAACAAAATATGAAAAAGAAAATATTCAAGCAGTCTTTTTATGAAATGTATGAAATGATTTTTCCAAATTCAACACATATTAGGGCTTAAAGAACCTACCTTGATATTTTCAAGACTGTGGATGGTCAACAGTTGTGTTGGTGCTGTTGGTACTTTTGAGACATGCTATCTCTGATCCTGTCAAGAGCTTCACAAATTGAACCCCACTATTGGTTTGTAAGCTCTTGGGGTAATAATTGTAGATTACATGTGTGTGTTGGTGTGTTTTTTGTAACTGTGATATGTGCTTGTGACCGGGTCTGTGATACTTGTGACAGAAAACAGGGGATAGAATATGTTCAGTTCTATCCCAGTGTTATACCTAACACTCTTGAGTCTCTCACCTGACATAAAACAGGGAATAGAATATGTTCAGTTCTATCCCAGTGTTATACCTAACACTCTCAAGTCTCTCATCTTGATCAATTAAAAGAGAAAAATAATTGACCAGTATTCATTAGCATAAGTCACACAAATCCAGAAATGAGAGACAGTGATTAGATGGCTAATGAAGAGAGACAAATCAAGAGAAACAAATAAAAGACATATGAGTAAACTAAATTTAAACATACCTGACAGAAAACAGGGAATAGAATATGTTCAGTTCTATCCCAGTTTTATACCTAACACTCTCGAGTCTCTCACCTTGATCAATTAAAAGAGAAAAATAATTGACCAGGAGAGAGAGAAAATCTCGGAGAGGGTGGCTTCTGTCAGATATATGCTCATGCTCATGGGCATTAGGTTACAAAGCATGAGAGAGAGAAACATAAAACATCTAATAGGTTTTCATGTGATTTTAGAAGACAGTGTACAGAAAAACAGAATAAGAGATTGTGCAAGGAAATAATGAATAAAGAAAAATTATGTAATAATTTTAACAACTTGAGTATATGAATCCTCCTGACTCTTGTTCCTATTTGGATTCTTTTCCTTATAAAAAGAATCTGTATGTCATTTCTCTGCACTCCCACCCCATCCATAAAATAACTGTTTCTTCCTATCACAATTTTTTTGTCTTAGTGTCAGATCTCATTTCTTCTATCCCTACACTCTATCTGTGTCACTGCCAAGATATTTGTATCGGATGGGCCTATCCGATGTTCTATCACCCCGAGATATGCGATGCAGTGTCAGTAGGATTAGGTGCGATGGAATTAC
>MU167244.1:59031-75850 GCA_015951145.1 Cronartium quercuum f. sp. fusiforme G11 | reverse complement strand
ACATTTCTTTGCGCAACCTAACTCATTTCACAAGACTACAACAATTTCAAGAAACAAGTCTTTACCATTGCAAGTGTCATTGATAAGCGACAACCCAATGGTAACATCTACTCTGCCTGGCGTAGAATTGCGGTGTTACCATTGGGTTGTCGCTTATCAATGACACTTGCAATGGTAAAGACTTGTTTCTTGAAATTGTTGTAGTCTTGTGAAATGAGTTAGGTTGCGCAAAAAAATGTAATGAGATTTTGGTAGTGTCAATTCCAGCTCATCAAGGCCATATTTATGTCTTTCGGCTTTGGTTACCAACACACCCTAAATTACTGGAAACTGTTTGAACCACCAAGGTTTCCACCTATGACTTGATCATACCCCCAACCTGTTTACTCATACTCCTCTAGTACAGTGGTTAGAGCAGGCAGTTTTCCCTACTTCTTCTTGGATAACCTTGTCCTCAATACATTCCCCATGCCTGTCTTACTTGCCCCAGCCAGTTTTTCCTGCTCTTTGATTTATATGTATCAGTTATTGAGTTTGTTTTCTTTATTTTTGTAGTTTTTTTTTCCTTTTCACTTGATTCTACACTACCCCATCCCTTCCATTCACCTCTCTCCTCCCAACTACACACTACACTACCCCCAATCAGCCCCATCCAATCTGTTCACCTCCCCCACCTAATGAGGAAACCAACTAAAGTGAGCACTGACTTCATGGTACATATGAGAGGGGTCATGGAAGGTGGTATTTGAATCAGAGAGAAAAGAAAACTCAAGAGACAGAGAAACTGGTTCTGGATAGCACAAATACATATAGTGGATGAGCATGGACTTGGTCAAGAATAATGGGAGGCTGGATCTGGTTGTGTAGATGGGTAAATGGCTTGATTTGAATTTGGTTGTAAGGATGAGATGATATGCATGGGAGATGAAATGCCAACAACACCTTGATCACTTCTCCACCACTGCCTCAACTTGATTCAACTACCATCTGTACTCAATCACCATCTTTGATCTAATCCATTTCACCTGACCAATTGAGCCAAAGAAAAATCCAATCAATCTGTCTGAACCAATCAAACCAAATTGTTCCAAACAATCTACCTCTTTAAACCTTAGGTATGTACCTTTCATTTATCTCATGATCTATATTGTTTTCTTGGTTTTTTTTACTACCATTTAACTGTTTTGATGGGTTGTTATCTACATACTGACATAATTATCTTTATATATATATATATATGTTTGCTGTAAAAAGTGTATGTTAAGTGTGATTTTGTGAGTAGTGAAAACAGAATTTCAATATAACTTTCAATATGCTAAGAAATGAATCAGATTAGGGCCATGCTGTTTGTGAGGTCCTATGAGTAAATCAATAATGTAATGTGAGTAATTTTAGTAGAAATATTGCTTCAAAGTTGCATATTAATCTTCCTGTTTTTCTTACTTTCCACATTTCCCAAGTACTTCTTTAACTAATTTACACATTTTAACTTGCCCTTGAATAAGTTCCAAGTACTTGATCAGGCTAAGATCCTTGATTGTCAAGGTCATAGTGAGATGGAGTTGGAATATGAATTCCAACCCAGCTCACTGTGCAAGTTTGAGAGTTGCATTCAAACCTTGTGAGAATTCCTTAGTCCTGGCTGAAATTAAGCACAGAATCAATTGCTTTTCTATCTAACCATGAGTGTTTGTGTCATCCACAGTCAGTTAATCAGCAACAACCTACATAGGTTGTGCAAGGTCCAGATAACATAAATGATTTTCATGGAAGCTTGTACTTGTATGAAAAATCCTACACTCTAAAGAAATGAAAGGAACAGAATGAGCGACAAGAATACCACAGGGAAAAATACCCAAAATATGACTAATATTTTCAATGGTTGCCATAAAATTTGTAAATGCGCTGCCCCCAGCAACAAGAAGGACTGTCTGGTAATGGTACAAGTCTATGTAGAACTGCCCATAAGGCTTGTAAAACAAGTTTACCTGTAGATGCAGAGCATCAGCCAAATTTCACAATGAGTAGGGTATCTTTATAATAAGCTACCAACCCTTCTATAGTGAGCAGGAAAATGGGTTCCTGATACACTTGACACTGAAAACTGAAACTTAAATTTAGCTTCTTGGGTTTTCTCATTCTCTCCTTTCAGCTTTTTAATATTTCCAAGTTCTATGGAGTACATATACCATTCACAAGAATTTCAAAATCCTACAGAAGAAAGTGCAACAAGGACAGATATATATATATCACAATTAACTTTTAAAGTCACCAGTAGCTTTGGAAACCAGTATCCGCATGTCATGATGTCTGAAGGGTGGATTTTATGAGATGAGGATATTCAGATTGATGAAGATCATTAATTAGCTCACCATCTTTGTGACTTATTGTGCAAGGAGGTTGAAGACATGCATAGCTGGAGAGATGCTATCTGATCCAATTACAATTTTGAATGGATGCTCAGATAAAATAAACCCCTTGGTTGGCAGCTGGTTCAAGATTTTCTTTTCATCCAAATGATTTCATCACCCACCTTCTGGAATACTTCCTTCCTGTACATCACACAGCAAAATATGTGCTGGCCTATTTCCATTAGAGAGGTATCTTGATCAGTGATGATATTTGAGGGCATGAAAAGCTAGAGGACTTTATCATTACCAGTGTGCCAACCATCATCAAGTTGATTGACTTCTACCTTGGTCATTCTACCAGGTATGCCAATTGTGGAAATCCACAAAAACATTTGAATTTTTATATACTTATACAAGTTCAGAGGCTCAAATTACAGTACTCACCCTTGACTCAAAAGTCTCTGTTTTAGTAATCACAGGTTTGAATGATATAACTTTATTAGCTTGTTATCCATCATAAAACTCATATTTTTTACTTCAACAAAGTCTTCACAGAGGCATATTTCTACATAAGTCAATTTACTGGTTTACTGAGAAATTCATTTTTCTTCTTTTCAAATATTCATAAGCCATATTTATTTTTAAGGGAAAAATTTCCATAGATTCATGTAAAAAGAAGAATAAAATGGTTATTCTTGAATATCAAAACTGAATAGTAAAGGAAAATTATTATACACTCACAATAAAAAAATAAAATAAAAGATAAGGGTAAAAATTGGTTGGGGTAAATTAGTGGGGGTAGATGGGTTGGAGTAGATTGGTTGAAATGATCGTAGGTTGAGGATATATGTGGGCAAGGACTTTTGGTGCAGGAAAGAAAAGCTTTACATTATTTTTTGATATTATAAGCCCACCTTTTGGGCAGTCCTCTTATCAGAAAATTAGATGCTTTATATATATAAATATTAGTGGGGTCCAATAACTATTCTTCCCCTTATAAAATCTTTAAGAAGACTCGAGTGCCATTTTTTTTTTCTTTCTTTTCCTTACTATTCTCATTATTGTTAGCCCTCTTGAACATTCAAAATAGTAATGAACTCTTTATCCTGGTGTCTTATAAACTCTACTTGGTCTATAATCTTGTTGGAACTTTTGGGACAGGGAAGTATCCCTAGTCTGAGTCAACAAGTGTCGGCAGATTGTTTCCTTCTAGAATCTTTATAACAGTCCAGCTCTGTGGTGTGATTTTCTCTTGTTTGGTTGCTTAGGATAAAGATAAAAGATAGTCAAGGTTATTTAGTTATAATGGAAGTATTTATTGTTATTTAGAAGCCTCCTTTAGTATAGAAGTGTCAGTGTTCAATTGACGAACAGACATGTCAGGATACAAATGATTGAAAGAGACGGAAAAACCGTGAGAGAAGAAACGCACGGATCTGAGCACAAGGAAAGAGGCATACAAATGTTGGCCTCATAAGCCCGAGACGCCCAACAACAACCCCAGTCTTCAACAGTCCCCAATAAAATAAGAGAACAGGCACGCAGGCGGATAAACCTAGAACGGTTTGAGTTTAGATCTCTTTCCCCATCTTGGGAAAGAGATCATTTGTACAATCCCCTTCTCTGATCAACTCTCCTATTTCTTTGTTTTCATGGGATCTTTCCTTATTACAAATCAGACTAGACGAGTGAAAATAAAAGTTGTTTCCCGTGTTCCAGCCTTTTATCAGTAACCTAAGATCACCATACTCAACTGTCCCTTTTGTTGTTTTCCCTGTCCCGCTCACTGTACCTCTTACCAGGTCAGTCCAGTTAGGGAAGTCCAACAGAAGGACTATTGTTTATGCGTACCTCTATCATCCCATCAGGTCCATCTTACTGTGTTCCAAGCATCTTAGACTTTCTCAAGGGGAATTATAACCCATTTTATGAAAGTCTTTATTAATCTAAAAGCAAATTACCTTTACCCTTATTATTAAAATTCTTCATTTAAAGCCCAGCTTATATTTAAGATTAGGCTGGTACTTGAGTTTTTTTCCCTAGATGACGTAATTGGTCATCAAAGTAGATAGCGCGTATGATCTCTAAAAAGCATTCTGTGCATGACGCAATGGTATGACATAGAACTGTAGGAAACGGGTTTATTAGAAAGAGTCTCTTGTTGTATTTCTCTCTTTCTTTTTCCTCACCGTTTCCTACCTTTTGCTCTTCAAGCAGGTTTGCTCTTTCATCACCGTCTGAGTTGTCAGTTCCTCAGAATGTTTACGAGATAATTAATCTCTTCAGTTGACTCTAGTCAGCACTATATTAATTTTTAGTCTTCTTATAGTCTGTTTACCTTTTACCTACTCAGTTTTTGCTAGATTTTACCTAGAGATCCCGCACCATGGAGAAACCAGAGCGGTGATGTGTCTTAAAACACACCTGACTACCATCAACCACGACATCAAAGGCTGCAATTGCAACAAACTTTGTTTTCAAGAAAAAGAAACAGAAAGAAAGAATTCCGCTTAGTCCTTTGCAACATTAGAGTTCAGAGCCAAGTACTTCAATACATTTACCAGCTTTAAATATCATCATGGAGCCAACCTGAAAATGGGAGATGATAGCAAAATTCAGTACGTAATCAGTGTCAAGAAAATGGTAAAGTAAATGTACGCTTATAGAAGGTCTTTAAACAAACTCCAATGACGTGTAAAGTAACAAATGTTGAACAAAAACAAGACCTGAAGAATCTCAATGAACTGATCAATGTGACCACAAAAGCTGAAATAGCCATTCATTAACCGGTGAGGACGGTGGTATCTATCTCAATTGATTTTCCTGATACAAGTTTCAGACGAAGCCACAACGCGCCATGTAAGACTCCTGAAAGAATGAAGCACAATTGTACTGAGGCAAGATAGTTCATAGCTGAGATCAGTAAAGGTAAGACAGAAATTCATGTTGACCAGAAATGAAGACTATTTGAACTGAGGAGGATGATTGATATACCAAACTTTTCCATGTTCATATCATTTTTTTATGAGTTCCGAATTACGTACAAACAAAACGGTGTATAACATCCTGATATTCGTGTCCCTTTCCAAAAATTATTATGGGAGTCTTTTTCATGGTGCAAATAAAGATCAGAAGTAAAAAAAAATACAGCTGCGACCCAGCCAGGTCGTTTGAAATTGCTCGTCGGCGCCAAAAGGTTCTTGTATAAGTGTCAAAAAATGAAGATACCTGATATCTCACCTGATTTGCGATATCCATATTAGCATTTGGTGGATTGATTGGGTAAGCTCAGAGTGTGGTGAACTCACGAGTAAGACTAGGAATTGTTCAACCGTAAGATTGAAAAAGGAAATTCCTCGCAAGAGAACGGTGTTATAACATCTTAGGAACAGGATGTGTGATGTATTGGACTGGGATACCTGCCCCTGGAATAGGACCTGAAACTATAGAAACATTCTTTCAGAGGGTACTGGTCTGTCACTTCTTTTCAATATCCAGACTTTCTTGAACCGACAAGAGACAATTTGTGCGTAAAGAACAGGCAATTGTACAAGCATTGCTACCTATATAAAACAAAAAAAGGGGAGTTTAAAATTATCTGTGAAGAATACTTTAGGATGAGATCAAATTTACTGCTAGCCAAGAATTTGACCTAAAGTATCAACATCAACTTCGTGGTCTCCTTCTCATCTTTCTACAAAATGGCCTTCATCACAGCCAACATAGCATTCCTAGCGGTCAATTTTTTGTCTTGGCATAATGGAGGCGGGGATGACATGGCGGAAGGAAAAGCGTGGACAAAAGAGGTGTGTATGTGTATGTGTGTTCTTGTGAGTCAACGTTCCCCAAAATTCTCTCTGGCGTCGGCTGTTTCTGTTTGGTTTGAGAAAATAAAATCTAGATTGTGGCTTTGACAAGGAAGATGAAGAAGAAAAAAAAAAACTTTTCTAAAAATCAACAGTAGAATTCTAGCGCAAAGGGGGTTAAGTTGAAATTCAGGATGCACAGCAAAATGACTAAATTATGTTGAAACAGAGAAAGAATTCTGTATGTGTTTTGCAAGGTTAGATGTTACATAAGTCAAGGTAATTTGAGACCTTTTTGGGTAAGATGATCCTTGATCTGAGTTACTTAGAGAGAGTAGGGTTCAGATTGAGCGTGGGACCAAATCTCGTGTGATACAAACTTGTCCACATGGCTTACTCATCATAAATTTCAACAGAGGCTGTGTTACTTAAGATCCCGGGCTTCGCATGTTCAAGCCACATACTGTATCTCACACTTAATGCTTCTATCACGTCATATCCTTATATCTGGTTCGTAAGTATCATCTCCTTCCTTTCTCCGTCGCCTGGTGATCTAATCTTTTATCTTTTCCCATATCACCACACCAGATTAGGTCCAACTCTATTTCTCTGTGATACCGTGCCTATTATCTGTCTCATAGACTTCTCA
This sequence comes from Cronartium quercuum f. sp. fusiforme G11, assembly GCA_015951145.1. NCBI lineage: Eukaryota > Fungi > Basidiomycota > Pucciniomycetes > Pucciniales > Coleosporiaceae > Cronartium > Cronartium quercuum. Next base: position 69,044 of record MU167244.1, on the reverse strand, counting down.
CACACAGTGTTTGTTAAGCTTCTCTGATCTGGTGTGAATTCACATCATCGCATTCATAAACTTGGCTCTCAGATAAGCTACCTCATGGGCCGTGGTCAAATTACCTTCCTTACACCCCCCCCTTCACGGTTCCCACTGCCCAAAATGTGATTTATCAGACTAAACCTCAAAGCGGATGGATGCGCGAAAGAAAAAGCAGAAAACGGAGAAGATCGACTAATTCTGCCGACAAGTCTGGGAGGTTTCACGAGGGAGACTCTGACGCATATTCTTAGCTTACTGCAAGAAATACAAACAAGGACGCCAGGATTTACGAAAAACACTGAAGAAATTGAAGATACAAGTCGACCCACACTCCGCGGGGGCGTGATTGGACAACCCGAAGACCTTCCAGCACCTAGCAACATTCATTCAGAAGACAGGGAGAGTCACCCATCTAAGTTCTTACATGGGAGATTAGACTGCTATGATCAATTATGCCTGAATTACGTAGACAACTCTCTTGAATGTACATACTAAATTCCTTTTTCCTTTTTCTTCTTTGTCATCTCTCTGAACTAGTACATCTTCAGAAGACCTCTAGTCCAACCCGTAGAGGGAACAAACATGGAAAGAGTAGTGCTAGCTTCACCACTAAGATTACAGATGTACATAGTGCGAAATGTCAAACCTAATGCACTTGAAAAAAAAAACAAAAACAAACAGAATAAACCCACTTTGTCATCAAAATCAAATCCCACGTCATCTTCAATTCACCCGTTGCTTTGCCTATTGAAATCCATCCTCCCACATTTGACAACATGGCAAGAATTCGAAAATTTACCAAACATGGTCCATGGTGAGGGTGACATGTGAGCCTGGCGTAACTATCCTCTTCCTCTCTCCTACCCCTTGGTGGACGTTAGTACTGTTAGACTTCTACCGGTCTAGACTTCAACGTTATTCTCCCTTTAGTTCGGCCAACACCAGTCATAATCTAGAGGTATCGTCAAATAAAAGCACAGCTGAACAGTTGCGCAGGACCTCCGGTCGACTTCCTCAAACGAGATAGATTTATCCTACAGAAGTTACTTACTCCACGCCCCACTTCCGGCCCGCCTTCAACTCCGCGTACCCCGAGCCTTGCTTTGGCCTCATTCAACCTCGTCTCCTTTGTTTTTCCAGCCCTGCAGGCCCTCGATTTGGTGAGTTACTTGATACATGTTTCTCTTTCTTTCCTTCTACTCGTTCCCATCCCGTTTGCATTCCAAACAATTACTTGTTCCACCATTTTTGATTGCATATGCCAAGGTATCAGAACTGCAGTGGAAGGTCGACCTTGCGTGGAGGTCAACTTGATGGCGGTACCTTTAAGCGTGTATTGAGACTTTACTTGTTAGGATCCATGCTAATTTGCATCAATGACTTCTCATGCTCGCTGGCAAAGTCTTTTGAGACACCATTTATGTCACATGTGCTCTGATCAGCGTCCAGCCAGACCGCCTTGTTGAAAAACAGTTCCGACCGTCAATCGCAGCGGTGGTGTCGCCGCTTCCTCCCCGCTCATATTGGGTGATTATGCTCTCTTTGCTTCCGTTCGCCGTTGCTGATGATGTTGCATTCTTGTGTAACACCTTAGAGACCTAACTCGTTACCAGAACTCTTGCTTGTGCTCAATCACCAGTGAGTCTTCTGAGGCCCTCATGTGCGTACTGCATGTGCTCATCAACGCGTCTACTTTTTTTTCATGACTGTTTCATAATTGGTTTCGGCCTTACATGTTTTCATCAACGGTGGTCTTCATCCAACCACTTCTTCTTCAACAGACTTCGTCCATCTTCTTTGTACCACCACAAGCACACACTTCTCGTGAATCATCTATTTACTTTCTATCCACACCGCCTCGCGCACAGGTGCTTCCAATTCAGCACAATTTCCACTGTAGCCTACACCCCAAAAGATCCATCTTCACCATTCACAAACTTTACTTGTGCGGCCTCGTGTTTTTATTGCACTCAAAATCTCACATTAGCCTAGAAAGTCGCAAAACAAATTTGGGTTTGTCAATCAAATCATCTTTCTCATCATGGCTAGTCCACCACCGCGAGCACCAGCGGGCCCTATGGCAGATCTCAAGCTCGATCATGACCTTGCCTTCTTTTTTGCTTATGTCGTTTTGGCTGGATTTGGTGTCAGTCATCTCGCTCATGATTTCTTATGATTGTGCATCATAACCTCCGTTTCTTCTTTTCTTTCTCGAGAAGTGTACCATACCGTTCCGCTCTCAGAAGGACCCAGAAGCGGCAGGGTATACAAATCCAAGATTTAATACACAATGGCCGCTTCATCAAGTAGATTTTCCTTCAAAGGAGATCCAAAGCACTGACTTTTTTTTTTTTTCTCTTCTTGATTCACAGCTTACGGTTCTTTTCCGACTGCCAAGCTTTCTCCAGCACGCGCGCAAGCAAGGAAAGTATGGTTACATTCTCTCGCGACCAAAGAAAATTCACACGTCCCCTACCCCAGCGCCACCGTTACCTGCGACAAATACTGGAGCCTTATTAAGAAATAGCGCAATCAGACGTGGTTGGTGGTTTGTTAGAAAAACTTTGATGATACGCATCCCTCTTACCAGTGGATTGAGTGTTGGGAAGATACTAGTCATGATGGTCAGTTCATCTCTTTCATCATTATTCAGCTTCACGAGCTAATTCGGGTTTGTCTATTAACTCACTTTATCATACTCTATCATCTTGCACGATCCTTGAGATAGATCTATATCGCGTTGGGAATCACCTTATCACTTTATAAAAATTCAGGCAATGCTGTTAGCTTGTCAAACTTTCAACGCTTTGGTTTCTTGGCTATTGCTCAGCTTCCTATTACCTTTGGGTTAAGTATGAAAAACTCACCATTGGGATACTTAATTGGTGAAGGATATGAAAAGCTTAACTTTTTACATCGGTTCACGGGTCCGTTTTTCCACTCGGGGGTTTTTTTTTTGACCAGTCTTGTTTTAAAAAATGCCATATCAATGATCTGTTGTTATTTTTTCTTCACAATTACGTTAAATATTAATCAGGTCGACTTATGTTTCTATTTGGTAAGTGATATAATCAGGGTTTATAATTAGGCTTTCTAATATGCGTGGCTAACCAATGATCTGTAGGCTTAATCCATTTTGCCTTGCTGATGAGGATTCAAGTTAAGAATACTGGTACCATTCACATCGGACATGCACCGCATTATTACGGTTTTTCTGCTCTTGTATCCATGCTAGTCATGGGACTCATGGGCTTCCGAATGGTGAGGCACTGGTGCTACCAGCTCTTCTTGGCAACTCATGTGCTCGGGTAAGTCCTCCTCATTTTTTCTCTTCTTCTTTGTGCTTCGAAAAAATTATAGGATTTATAAATTGGGAGCTAGTTACATGAATATTCACTAATAATTTTTTCTTACAACAGATACATCGTCGTTCTTGTCACACTATGGAAACACTCCTTAGCAAATCATCGAGTTAAGCTCACACCCACTCTCTCCAAGTCCTTTTAACATGGAGGAGGAGGAAGGGCATATAATGTACATCTATCTGATACACGTTTTTTTTCTTTTTCGGTTTAATAAAAGTATGTTTATGCCGCCATTGCATGTGTTGGCGTTGATCATATCTTGAAAGCTATCAAGACTCGATATAGCGAAGCAACAATGTCAGCCATGCCAGGTGGTTTGACCCGAATTGAGGTGCATGGGGTTAATGATGGATGGCGAGCAGGTCAGTTAAAGCCTTTTTCAGCTCTTTCCCCGCTTTTCTTCCCTGTCAAAACTTTCTAAACTGAAAATGAGCTCTGTGAATTTCTTTTTGTCCTTGACACTCTTGCTTACAAATTGGCCTGTTTTTTTTTTCTATCGCTTATATGTTACATTACAGGCCAACATGTCTTCCTCCGAGTGCTCAACGGTAGAAACGTGCTTGAAAAGGTGAGTTGAGCTCTCTTTAAAGTTTTGGAGTAAGTTTGATCGGCTCTTCAGGTCTATGTTAGTTGATGTTGTTTCTACTCTTTACTGTAGCACCCATTCACTATTGCTAATGCGCCCAGGCACTCTTCGCTCCACACGTAAATGACTCTTGGTTACATTTCATCGATTTAAAATGAACGGACTTCATATTTTAATATACTGATCTTTTCGAATGCTCTGATAGGTCAGATCAAGCGTTGGTTTTAGTGGCTAAGGCTGCTGGTGATTTCACTCGGGTGAGTTTTCTCAGTCCTCGTTACTTTCTTTTTTTTTTTGGACTATTGGTTTTATTTGTACCTGTGTACCATCAAATTTATCACTTTTGCTATCTATCATTATCAATCTCAGAGAATTCATCACATTGCAGGTAGCTCTAGTGAGACTTTGTTGGAAAAACGAAAAGACTCCGACATGTCTTCCCTTCCCCAGGCTCAAGTTCGTGTCTTGGTTGAAGGGTGAGTTTTCTGAATCAGAACATTTTAATGATATTTCTTCATACACAATTGATTATGTACCAAAATTCTACGTGAAAGGAGAGTTGACTAATTAAGTACTTTTCTGATTAAAATAGTCCTTATGGTGCATTTTTCTATAATTTTGTCGAGTATGAAACTGTCGTACTGGTCAGTCATTCTGTTTTTTTTTTTGTTTTTTTTGTTTTTTATGAAAAGATATGGAATGGAGTTTAACAAAATATTACTCACAGTGTGCTGGTGGAAGTGGTTTCTCTTATTGTATGGGTGTACTCGAAGAGGTTAGCTTTCCTTCTTTGTTTATCTACGATTTTCTACTTTTTTGTTATTTGATTCTGAGCGGATTCCAAATCTTTAGATCGTTGGAAAGGGACTGCGAGGAGAACAAATTTTCACCCAAAACATTGAAGTAATATGGGTACTACGTGATAGTCGTGAGTGACTTTTGTCAGGTTTATATATATATATATATATATATATATGTATTCTCCGTTGATACAATTTAGCTGCAACGATTGATGAAGTTTAATACTTTTTTTTTGGAAAATAAAAATCCGAATGTTCATCAACAGATTACGCGGAAGGCTATGAATCAGCTATAGGCGAAGTCATCCGTGAAGCTGCAGCTCACCTTAAGATTTCTATACATCTTCGACTCTACCTGACTACAAATACTCAAGAAAGCAAAACCCCGATGAAAAGTGTATCTTTTGATTTCAAACAAGGCACGCGACCAGACTTCAAGAGCTTAATCGGTCACACCGCTAAAAACTCGACCAGTCTAGCCGTTGGTGTTTGTGGGCCAATCTGTCTTGTCGATTGCGTCCAAGCTGCCGTGAGGGGGGTAGATGTAGGAGGATTGACTAAGATTGCTGTACATTCGTGAGTCGGGTTTTATATATAAACATTAAATCCTCTTGGATCTTGGCACTAGAATTCTTTTTGAAACGACTTTAAAAAGAGATTTGACTGACCTGGATTTGACTACATTATCTCTCAGTGAACGTTTTGGGTGGTGATTCTTCATTGATTTTAGAATCTCACTTGCTTGTGTACCTCTCAAATTCCCGAGCAAGCAAGAAAAAAAAAAAAAAAGAAAAGAAAAAGGGTGCTACAATTTCGAGATTGTCTTGCTTTTTTTTGCTTTCTTTTTTTTTTCCTTGTCACTTGATATAAACAAATGTTTCTTGTGTGGTCGTCCTTCAATGCTTTTATGCCCTTACTCTAGAGGCCGACCTCTTTCTTTTTTTATAACTTATTTTCTAAGAATCGGGCTAGATCAAAAGTTAACATAAGGTGGAGGTAAGTTGTGTTGTTTATGCTGATGTGTTCCTACACTCAGCTTTTTGGCCATCTTTTTGAAAACTTGTCCGGTTCATCATCTTCAATTTTTTGATCATTGTGTGTGTATGGTGGCAATACATGTTTTTTTTTTAAAAAAAAGAGAGCTTCAAGAGGTGATGTGTATGAAAGATTGAATGATATCCTGTAATAACAATGACCTTTACGGTGAAGGTGTATGTTTTCACTTATACTAATACAACGATTCCTACTTCAAGGGCGATATATATGAGTTACAGTATCATTTTTATGCTATCCTTGAAGACCATATTACCAATTGTGTGATTCCAATATATATTTTTATTCTTTCAGAGTGTTTACAGCCATTAAATATATATATAGATCAAGTAGAGGGACTCTGACACATACTCTGGATAAAAACTCGGTGAATCATGCTCAAATTGTGTAAGTTTATCATATTGACTTGTTTTTTTATTTATTTATTTTTCTCAACATGTTTCTATGAAACTTTTGGAAAGAATTAAGAATTCAAAGAGTTGAGACTCACGAGGTTCTTGTGTATGACTGATGTGAAGAGTGATAAATTTTACTATTAGAGAGAAATGTTTGTGTTATGATGATGAAAGCAGTTTGTTACGAATGAAAAATGAATTAAGGTTGTAAGTTCTTTATACCGGGTACTACATACTAGTGCGATTGAATGGCCCTGGAGATGAAGTTGCTGAATGCTTGAGTGACAAGGATTGGAATGAGTCCGTTCGAATTGGTTGGTTGTCAACAGTTGATAGGCCATAAATTAATTAATTAATTAATTGGGTTCAAGTAGACGACGATTTAAACTCAACCACACCTGATTACTCAATCAATCCAACACGGCCAACGGTAACCCACCTCAAAAATCTATACTCATCGGCAGTCGATTACATTCTGCCCAGTCAGGCCCATCACAACTCAATCGGATTTCTAAAACACGTTCTCATTGCTTCAGGTTAAGTCCTTCCAAAATGAAGATATTCGAGAGGCTTGATGTGGGTGCTAAGACATGGTAAATCAATCAATTCTCATTTATTTCCTTCTTCATCTTGCTCGTCTGCCCTCTCTCTTCCTTTTTTTTTTTCATTCAAACATACATTGGCCATCTTGATCATTTGGAGCCAAAGGATATTTTACAAGAGAAGTGGATCGGTTTCTCCACACCAGAGTAAGATGCTTTCTTATACGTACCATACTCAAGCCTAGATGAGTTTGGGTACGAATAAAGAAAAAAAAAAAAACATGTCATCCACATCCTGTCTCTCATCTCCCGTGATCACTTTGAGGAGGTCTATCTGATATACAAGTCAAGTAAAGGGCACTGGTCCTCAGACTATGAACTACAAAACTTCGGTTTAAATAGTCGGGTGGTTTGAAAGCTTGGATAAACATATACGGTACCCAGTCTTATCCCTATTTCATTTTCTGTTCTCTTTTGTGTTTCTTCTACAAACTTTTTTTGTGATCGAACGCTGACTCATGCTTGAACCGGTCTCTTTTCTCCCCGACACGATGACTGGCAACCGAAGGCAAGCCAATCCATCCACGAACTTGGTCGGTTTGGACTCCAGTTCCAAACAATCCGCTCAACCGATTCGTAGGACCCCTTCATTCTCTAGGCTGAGCAGCGATCAACACAAGCAACTTCTTGATGAACACCATCGAAAATTGCAAGAACGTCGTATTGCTGAACTGACTGCCCAACTAGAGTCGACCATCATTCAAAATCAACCCGAACCATCTCAATCACCACAATTTCAGCTCCCTTCCACTCCTACGCCACATATGAAAACTATCAGACCGAGTAGTGCTACCAACGTACCTGAGCTCCTAAATTCGAAACCACCATTGGTTTCAGGTCCAGGGCCCCAAGCTTATTTCACAACCAAGCAGGAACTCTTGCTCTGGCGCCAAAAGCAAAAGGAAGCTGAAGAGCTCAACGCGCGGATCGACACCTTGAGACGCTCAGGACTGCCCCAAGATCAGCTCCCAAGCCCGGTTCGATTGCCTATCACGCCGCTGTTGGCCGATCTGGCCGAGTACGAAACTGGGAGCTGGGGAGCGACGTCCGTCGGTCGCTCTACTCGACCTTGCTCTCCCTTAGTGAGGTCTGGATCGGTAGCCCAGCCCCCCTCCGGGCTTGGTTCCTCGACCCCAAAGCGTACACCTTCGAAGCCAATTGGACCTACTCCTCGGACCGTCGACCAATCGCCTGGTCTCATCATGACAGCCGCGTCCGGGCCGACGAGCGTTCCTGATCGCGGCCACCTATTAGGCCCCTCGCATGATCAAGCTGCATACTTCAATGCACTCAAAGAAGCCGAAGATGTTATCACTCGACTTCGCTCCTCGCATGACGGATTGCTCATTAAGGTGACTGAGCTCGAGAGTCAGTTAGACCAAGTCGAAGCCGAGAATAAGAACTTGCGAACTCGGAATCAAAAATTAGAGGATTGGTTATCCGAAGCTGAGAAAGAGAAGGCGCGAGTCGAAGCAGACGAACGTCAACGCGCGAAAGCTCAATTGGCTGCGGAGGCTCAAAGCCAGAGGGAAGCTCAAGCCCGTGCGGAAGCTCAAGTTCGAGCGGATAACCAGGCTAGAGCTGATGAACAGGCTCGGGCTGAGTCACAAAATCGAGCTCATCGATCAACTCAAAGTCACATGCCCCACCACTCTCGTCCAAACCCGGCCCCGCAGTTTACCAATCAGGTCAACCAGCAACAGAGCCGGGAGGCTCAATTGCGAGCCAAACTTCAGCTTCGAGACATTGAACTAGGCAAACAGGCTGTCCGGCAGCCTTTCAACCTCGGTTCTCATCCCGAGTTGACCTTTGCCAATGGACCACCATTAGCACATGCTGTGAGTGAATAAGGATAAATTCCTACTATGATTCTCTTTAGTTGATCCAGTATGATCTTTTGTTGCCCTTGAACGGTTCTGATTTGAATATTTGTTTTAGAACCAGAACACGTACTACGAACCGATGGGAGTTGCGAATCCCATGGGCCAGCGCCTCAAACGTTCCACATCATTTTCTGGCGCACCACCTCGCGCCTTCCACGCCTACCAGGGCCTATCGCCCGAGGAGGAAGCACTTCAGATAGCAATGGAGAAACACCAAGAGGCACTAAAACGCGTCCAGGGGATTTATCGTGAAGAAGTGTATGGAGAAATGGAATGGCCATCAAATGAGGCTGCTGGAACGAATTATGCTCCTGGTACTGTAGATTCTTACCACGGAACCGAACCTATACCTAGACATCACTGAAGAATTGTTGTAGTAAGCGCGCGTCATTTTTTCATAACTCACGATCGCGTCCAATTTTTTTTTTCTTTTTTTTTTTTTGATACTCGCTTCTCATATTGGTTAGATAGCTCAGATTCAAAACTTGTTCTTATCTTTACCTTTTTGTCCTCTTTTCATTTGCGTGGCTACTATATAAGGGTGTAAAAAGGGATTTCTAGTCTAATTTTTTTTCTTTTTCAAGATCTCCCTCTTCTTTTCTTTGATACGCACATGAATGCCCAACAACTACCATATGCCAGTCTTCTATCTTTTTCTCTCTATGTGTATGTGTGTGTGTGTGTGTGTGTGTGTTGTATGCTAGTGTTTAATGTACGTATAAGCTTTTCTGTGTTGCAGTGAGGATACCATGTCTTTTATTTTATCCTGTACTTATGAGTTTATATCTACACATGCCTGTCTTTTGCTCTCTGCTTTTATTTAATCCATATGCACTAAATTGTTATTGTATTTGTTGTTTAGGTGTGTGTATGTGTTTGTTGTTCACAAAGAAGTGTGTGTTCCTTTGATCCTGATTTTCAAAGATCATCTGGCAATCATTTTAAGATAATCTTATGCTTAGTAACTTTTTATTCTACACCGATTTGGTCACTGAACTGATGAGGGTGTGTTTAGCCTTGAAAAGTGGTATACGTAATAGGGGTTTTTTTTTTTTAAAAAAAAAAAAAAAAGCTTATAAACCCATCATGTAAGCTTCAATCTATCTCTGGGTTGTGTTGGTAACACTACGGGCAAGGAGCTGACGCATCCTTGATGCGTCACGTGCTACACCACACTCAACTTCTCAGCATCAGCAGAGCAGCGTCACTTTTACATACTGTAGTTTGCAAAAAGTTTGTCATCAGCTCCTCGAGAGTTGTTGGGAGATGGTCCGTGCGCAGCACCATCCCAAACCTTCTGCAGGG
>MU167244.1:12735-25763 GCA_015951145.1 Cronartium quercuum f. sp. fusiforme G11 | reverse complement strand
CTCTGACACCATATTGCAGTGTAATTCCATCGCACCTAATCCTACTGACACTGCATCGCATATCTCGGGGTGATAGAACATCGGATAGGCCCATCCGATACAAATATCTTGGCAGTGCTTACAGTAACCCATTTCCAATCTATTCCCCCCATAAACATCACTCCTCCTCTCTCTATCTCAATTTCTGTTATCACAAGTGTTGACCAAAAAGGATGTTCTTTTCTCTCATTTCTTTTTCCTATCTGAATTGTCACCAGTTTTTTCTTAACATGCAGATCACAAGCAATCTAAAAGGCTCACATCATCCACCCTGCTTATTTTCCCCCACACTACCTAATTTAGGTAATAGAGTCTTCACAACTTTATCTCATCTGACATTTCAACTGTACTGCATTTCTTCTTTCTTTCCCACATATTAAATATTTTCATTCCTCATCCTTTTTCATTATATCTTAGTAATCCCTTAGCACAAGCAGGTTTCAAGAAGAGGACAGAGCCTCACTCAACTTACTTACTATCATCAGGTAGACCCCAGTTCTCAAACACTCACAACTTTCTTCAGTACTGTAGAAGAGAGGAGGCTTCATCCTGCCCTGTAAGTATGCAAGAGGAGCAGTCATGGCTTGATCCCTCCCTCCAGTACTTAAAATGGAGAGAGGGGGATCCTCTCTCTTGGACCTCAGCCACTGAAAGCCATGTTTTAAAAACTCTTGGGAAGGGTCAAGATTCAGCCAAATCTTTGTTGATATTTAATTGGCTGAAAGAGGAAAGGAGAGTAGCAAGAAGTATAATCATCAGGTGAATAAAATGTGTCAGAGAATGTGTGGTCAGAAATTTTAGTGGTAGATACAAAATCCTATTAGAAGGTACCCCAATCACTAGTATCAATTCAAGTCTACATACACTATTAATAGATTAGAACCATACTTCTCCCAGCTTTGGAAACCAAAGCACTAACCATTTCATAGTCTTATCAATTTCATTATATAGAAGTGTTTGAAGTTTTTGAAGGATTTCTGTTTTTAGTTTCTGTTTCATATCAGTTTTTCATTTCACCAAATTCTGTTTCACTTAGCCATCTATCTCTCTTTAATTGCAGAACCAATGTACCAGGTAGCATTCTTTTTTTTTTCCCCTCAGAATCTTTTGTGACATTCTGATCTTGAGAATTGTTGTGGTTTAGGTCAGAATAGTTCTGTAGAATGCACAAGGCTGTCAACTATATACTCACAAGTTCTATTGCACATTATCAGGCATTTGGTGAATTACTATATGTGAGTGTCTTGGAACTGGGGTACCTGATGATAGTAGGTAGGTTGTTGAGTGAGGCTCTGTCCTCTTCTTGACACCTGCTGCTAAGAAATTGCTAACCTAATATTAGGTAGTGTGGGGAATGTGCAAGGTGGATGAATGTGAGCTTTTCTGATTGCTCTTGATCTGCATATAGGGCAATAGGTCTCTTTTCACAGATAGTACAAAGGTATGAAGGGAAATGACATTGTAAAGTTTTCCTTACTCTAGCTATGTGAAAATGTAAAAGAGGAGAATGACCTGATACAAGATGGTCAAATATGGGTGAGCAACTCTCTAACCCAGGACATTGACCACACACACTGACCTAAAATTGAGTGTGGGGTACAATCAGCCTGAGATACTTCAGAGAGTAAAATTTCAAAACTTTCCCTGCTATTTCTAGTATAGGGAAAAGACATGAAAGCAACATAAGACAGCCATATCACACTTCATATAAGATGGTCCAACATGGGTGAGCAACTCTCTAACCCAGGACCTTGACCACACACACTGACCTGGGAATAAGGAAAGAGGGGGTTAGAGAGGAGAACAACTGAGTGAGATTCCTGGTACATCCTATCTAACCTAAAAGTGAGTGTGGGGTACAATTAGCCTGAGATACTTCAGAGAGTGAAATTGCAATCTGGGAAGTGAAATTCAGGCTTGTCAGAGTCAGGTGAGGTAGATATGGCCAGAGTAGAAGAGAGAAAAATGAAGGAAAAAGGAAACATGAAGAGAAATGAAGACTCACTCTTTCCCTGCTATTTTTAGCGTAGGGAAAGAGTAGATTGATTTGGCACTGGTTCTCTGGTGAGGTGTTGGAGCTGTCCTAGTATAAGCATAAGTGGATTTACTGAGTTAAATTGTATCTCCCTATACGCGCTCCACTGTAGTTCGACAGCAGAATCTCAAGTCTGATTTTGGCTCTAGTTGAGGTTTTCTCAAGGTTCTCTTACTTTCTCATGTGCTCACCTACAGCCAAAATGGGACTTCAGATCTTGCGAGAAAAATCTCAAGATAGTGGTTTATATCCCATACTTCTATAAGTAACTTACCGGGCCGGGTTCTGTCACTTTGTGTGCCCCCTGTGTGATCCTTGACTAGTCATTAGCCTGGTCCCAAAAAACCTATCTAGGCGATGGTAGAGACCTGTTATACTCGTATCTAGAAACTACTCAGATGAGTCAGGTTTTTCCAAATATTTTTAATCTGAAGCGAGGCTCATGGGTCCAGACCATCTAATCTAAGAGATCATTTTTTGTATTCCTTGATTTTCTAATTACGAGATATCTATTGTCATATCACAAAGAGTGTCTTTGAGAGTGGTGGGTCCCAAAAATACCAGGAGGGAGATGCGCCGCCTAGTATCTAGCGCCGTGGAATTTCTTCTTGCGGAGAACTAGTTGAAGACACGTATTCCCCAATCTCTGACGGAAGAGGACACACAAGGTGATACAGTTGGCGGTGCAGGGAAATCGATTCCATTTCCACCCTGGGTACCCCATTGCTCGTCGATAGATTGCAAAGGGGGCTGTTTGGAAGCTGTTTTCAGATAGAATGAATATGTGTGTTGACGAGGTGGGGTTGATAGAGAAAGTGTCCACCGAAAACTGTGAAACGCAATGCGACTGGCGTGTCACTCTCACCAAAGAGAAGGGATGCATGAGTACTCGAACGACTTTGAAACCTAAGCCAGAAAATCATTAATGGTGATATAAATAGGTGGACTTGAGTGGGGATGAGCTGTAGGTTGATAAAGAATGAGAGAGAGATCGTTGTTGGAGGAAAAAAAATCACAATGAGCATACGGGTGGAGTTTTGTTGATCATAGGATCGTGGGATTATATTCAAGAGGACCTTTCAGTTCGAATCTGCGTCTAGCCTGAAGCCTCGCACATCTCACCAAAAACCACGATTTACAAAAACTGTTTTAATTTCAGCGCCCCAACTGCCAGAGCGTACAAAGATTACTTTGTCTGCGGTGAAGATTTCCACCCGTGACATGATTTCGGAGTGTTTATTAGCTCCTTGTTTGTTCGGATTCATTTGTTATATATTCCTACTCAAGGGAAAGAGATTAAAATGGCCCGCAACACCCCGAGTTCCTGTCGTAGGCTCAATACCATTTGTAAACACCAAGAAGTTTTCTAAATACTGCCTCCGCTGGTCAAAAACTTACGGGCAAGCCTGACTTCGTAACACTTTACATTCTACAACACCGATGATTTAACTATGAATTCAGTTCTGCTGGCCGATTTTCTCCTTCAAGAATGGATTGGCTTCTGAGGTTTCGATTATTTGTGGTGCGGATCTGGCCAAGAAAATGTTTATCAAAAATAGTGGTCTTTTCGACGGACGATTTAGGCCATTCTTTTGCTCTCAAGAACTAAGATTGATGGAACCTTTCGTAAGCACGCTGTTTCGGAGCATAAAGGATTCCGAATTTTTCCAACAGAACTCATCACTTTTAATGGCACATTGCAAGCGTCTTTTCCAGATCCCTCTCCTTGATAGTAATTTTGAACCATGAGGATGTATCTGACTGTGTTAGATACATACAATTCAGCTAGGGAATTAATCTAACCATAATCTTTCCTTCGTCACTCAAATAGTTCTTATGTGATGTGACGGGTTGGGGTTTCCTGTTTATTTCCCTTGACTTAGTTGGCCATGTATGTTGCCACACTGCGCAATTGATGTCTTCCGATGGCGAAATTCAAGGGGTGCCCAAACGAACCTTTCCTCACACCTTCCGAAAACATAACTCGGCCGCTACCAAACAACACATGAACAAGCTCCCCTGTCCTGTCCAAAAAGTAGGCCCAAAAGGGGCAGGTTGTGTGAGTAAAATGAGTCTCTCTTTACATTGAGCTTCCGCCTAACCTGAGCCATAAGAATATTTCAAATCTACCCTCCACAAAGATAGAAAGCCAGCAAGAAGAAAAAAAAAGAAATAAAAAGGAATTCCCTAAGCTGCTGCTGCTGCCGTTATCCTTATTCTGTTAAAAAAGCCAGAAGAGAAAAGAAAATATTATACAAGTGAAACAATGTTAACTTTGTTCTTGTCTGCTCTGTTTGTCGTTCCAACTTTCGTAGAGCTCATTGAGTCCCAATCCATAAGCAACATTCGTCTTCTGCGCGTCTTCAGCTCACACACATACACACTATGTACACTGACACACACATACACAGACAATCCAATTTTAACCACCCACTGATTACCTGATCTCTACGTACCGGGACCGGATGTTCTTCTTTGTGCCAGGCTTCTTACCCGGCGGTGGGGATGGACCAGCAGAAGAGAGCATGTTGGGCGCCGGCAAGAGTTCGGCACTACCGCCCAAATCGGCAGCAGATATCGAGTTCCTGAGAAGTGTCGGCTGCGATAGCCTGTTCTCGCTCTTGCCTGCGCCGTTGGTGGAAGGTACATTAGAGGACATACTCCGGCTGATCGGTGGCGGTGGAGCATGCGAGTTTACAGACGAGGGGGGTGGTGGTACCCCCTGTGGTGAGCGCATGGCGCTCGTTGGTGATGCTGTCTGTGCACGTGCAGGCGGGGGTGGCGTGGATGATGGCGCAGCAGAGGATGGCGCAGCTCCAGGCTACATTTAAGAGTTAAAACATCATTGAGCAATTCCCACGCCGAGGCCAGAAGGGAAGATCGCACTTACTTTGCGACTGACCCATCGCTTCGTCTCCGGGTCATAGACGAGCGAGACCTCTTCACCAAGATTAGCCTTGACCGGCCCACTGCCCGTCGGCTGAGTCCCGTCGCGCTTGAACCAGCGCCCAAGCCACGAGCTCGAAGGCGAGGGCTTCACAGCTATGTCCGCACGCCCATCAGCGATCCTATCCTTTGCCGCCAAGGTGTTCGAGAAGTGACTCACTCTTATCTTCAGGCTTCAGACCCGTACCCGTTGTCTTGGGTGTCGTCTCGACCCCTCCACCAGTCCTTTTCTCCCCGGAATCTTCTTCTCCATCTTCGCTAGCCCTCGCTTTGCGTCGGTTAGTATTATTACCCAGTCCGAGATCATCATCATCATTGTCATCGTCCTTGAACGAATCCTGGTTGCGGTAAGTCGTGAAATCTGCCGTTGAAGCCCCAGTCGAGAACGTCGGAACTCCAAAGGAGGCCATTGGGTCAATGAAGCCCGAGGTATCTTCGGAAGTCGACCCACCCTCGAAGGAAGTGAAGGTTGCGGAGGGAGAGTCGTTTATCGGAGTGCTCCCGCCTGAGGCTGCATCCCACCACCCACCGCTTCCGCTTCCAGTCGCGGCGATAGCGGAAGAGGAGGTCAAAGTGGTTTGTTGTTCGCTGCGCTGGATCAATTGATTATCCATCAAAAGCGGCTGAGTGGGACTGGCAGGATTGAGATTCTGTTCGGCGTGCGAGTACCAGCCCGCGGAGTTATAGCCCGACACCATTGCCGACGTCGATCGCTGCCGCGGGTCTTTGTCATCAGTTGTCGCCGTGGACGAGAACCCGCCACCAGACGCTGGGCGCTGGACCAAGGTGCCGTGCCCAAATGGACCCCCGGACGCAGCCGGATACCCGCTGGTCTGTGTATTTCCGAACCTGAGATCGCACGACGACTGCGCACGCGAGAGACTACCTGACGAGCTCGCAGGGGAGATAGAGCTGTAGTGCGAGAACGGCCCAAGCGCGTTCGCGCTCGGCACGTTCAAAACCGCCCCACCAACGCCGATACTATTACCGGCTGCGCCCGACTCTGGCTTGCCCTCGTCATCGTCACCGGCCACAAACTTGTGCACCCTGCCTTCCAGGCTCTGCCACACATTGTCAAGCGTAGGCCGAGGCATCTTGCGTGCGATCCACGAGGTATTTTTGTCGGAGGGTACAGGCGCGGCGGAGAGCCGACCCGAGAAAGCCTTGACCTGTTCGATGAGCGTGGGGGGATAGAATGTTCCAGGCTTAGTCGCAAGCTTGAGCGTAGCACCGATGGCCTCACAATATCTGCCAAGTCGCATTATTAGCGTCCGCCAGCATGTAGAAAGGGAGAAGCTGAAAGACTGAACTTGTAAGATATGGTGACCAATCCAGCAGTCGCATACTCGTAGCCCATCGCAAGCTTATAGGGTTGCAGATGGGGGATACCCATGAACGCCTCCTGGCCCTTGTTTACTACTGCGAGCGAGAGCGCGAACTCCAACACTTCCGTCAGCATCACAGCCTCAACGTCCAACCCGGGTCCGACTCTAGAAGGCCTTGGATCGCTTCCAAGTAAGCAGATCCGGGCACCATTTTCCAGGCTGACGATGGGCATGAGTCCATTGGACAAGAGGTAGCTAAAAACGATATGGCGCTCAGGCATCAGTAACATGTCCCCGAACACACCCAATAGTCTACTTGATGAGGAGTTGGAGACGTCACTTACCACGCGTGGGCAGCATAAATTCGATCATTACTCAACAACGTATCCCCCAAGCTCAGCAAGAAAGCCGCGGTCCCAGGTACGCGATTCGCAATCGTCAGTGACACCGTCGCTCTCCACTGTTTCAAGACGTCCGTCGGTACCTTCACGCCCGGATGCCTGGGTTCAGGCTTGGAAATTGGCACCGGTGACGAAGCCCTCGAATTGACGGCCGAAGATAGGCCATTGATGGGCGCATAGGGACTCGGGGCGAGCGAAGGCGCCGAGGGCGTGAAAGTGGGACCAGATAGGAGTGTAGGTGGGATGAACTCTTCCACTGGAAATAGGAAGTCTTTCTTAGTCATCCTCGAGATCCCTGATTGGTTTTGTTTGAAAAAAAAAAAAAAAAAAAAAAAAAAAAAAAAAAAAGATAAGCTTACTTGCGGACGCTCCGGCTCCAGCAAAGAGGCTGTACAAGGTCCGCAGACTCTCCCGTCCGCTCGATGGCTGACCGCCCGGACCGACCGCGTTCGAGAGCTCGGATCGTACAAACTCTCGCACAGTGTCTCTCCAAGTCTCGTTTCCAAGACTGTTAGCGATCACGAGCGCATGCGCCCACATTTGCTGATCGAGCGCAAACTTCAACGCCTTCGGACGATCGCCGTGAGAAAAGAAGTTTTGGAGAGCATCTAGACTACTGGCTCGAACGGTATAGCTTGCAACGGTGTCGGGAGAGGCTGAGGGGGCAGTAGGATCGGTGGTGATGAGCGAGTCGATGGGATGGGATGAAGAACCAGTCGACTCGGATGGTGAGCGGATGAGGATGGATTGTAACGCGTTGCGTACCGCTTCGTCAGTCTTGGGCCTGAAACATACCAAAGAGGAAAAATTTAGCTCAATGATTCGAGGATCGGCAACCAGCATCACCATTTGGACTTACGATCCGCTCAACTTGCCCTCATTCTCGATCAAAATCTTCAGCAACTTCAATATCAAGAGCTTGTCCTGTGCCTGATCTACCTTCAGCGTATGAGCCTCCACCACCGCAGGGTCTTGATGGGCGGTCTTGGACACATGTCCATTGCTTTGGATATAAGTGCATTCCTTCTCCGATTCGTCGATCTTCGTCTCCAACCATTGCAGAATTTCTTTCCTCTTCTTCCCAATCGAAGACTTACTTCCTCCCTCCATAAATAGCGGGCCCGGAAACGCTTGCAGATCGGCAAAAGGGATCACCTCCGACAACTTATGGATGTGTACCGTCGTACCCGACGAGGCACTTGCAGCTGAGCCATAGGGATCTTCATAGCCACCTGATTCGAAACTCGAGCTCTGACTACCGCTCGGGAACACGGTCAGTAACTTACCACCGAACCCGAAGCTGGCCAAGGCAATCCTAGATTTCAAGCGCTGTAACATTGGGTCACCATCGCGATCTCGATCCGAAGAGACTCTGGCCGATTGGTGGTGACTATGGGGCGCGTAAGCGTCGAGCTCACTTGGGCTGGCCAGATGAGCGTTGTCAGATGCTAGCATTCGGCTCGACGGTCGGCTAGGCTGAGCTGGCGTGTCTACGACAGTTTTTTCATAAGGCTCGGTACCAGCTGCTTGAGAACAATCAGACCATTCATCATCAACTGCTCAGTCATACCTCAAAAAAAATAAAAAATAAAAAATAAAAAAATTATTTTGGAAGAAACTTACTTGGCTGATAAGAATGAGCAGAGTAGGGGTCATACACATTATGTTCTCCGCCCGGCGCCTGTTGACCATGATATCTTGGCGTCGATGTAACAGATTGGCCATAAGAATCACTGTGAGAGCCTGCCTGAGGAGCATACGAGTCTGAAAACGTTGACGGATGGCTGAACTCTGGCGTAGACTGCGGCTGGTAGCTATCGAATGGCTGTTGAGGCTCACCCGGGGTTGAATTGAAAGTCTGATGGTAGCCATATCCTGACCCGTAGTCATAAGGGTCAGACTCTTGGGTAGTCCCGTTTGCGGGCGCATATCCGTACGGAGATGGGTCCTGGCTCAAATCTTCGGACGGTCTGGCTTGATCGAGATCGGCCAAGATGTCGAAGTTCGTCGTTGTTGGTGATGGCTCCGATACTTCCGTGACTAACATCTCTGGCGTTGCTGGTTGTATCAACACCGCGGGCACAGCCATGAAGTTATTGGAAGACGACGGGGGATCAGGGGCTACCCATCCGCTCGAATGGGATGGATCCGGTATCAAATTCAACTTGCCCACGTCGGTGGTGCCTGCGCCCGATTCGGAGTTGTAAGTTGTTTCGTTCACATGCGGTTCGGTGGCAGTCGTCAAAGTAAGACTTTTAGTTGCCTCAACTAGGAGGTCATCTACTGATTGAGATGCTGTTGAAACAACTCCATCAGGGTTCGGAGGCTGGCTGTCTCCCGCAAGATGGTTGGTCAAAGTCAACGTATTGTCTGATTCCTCATCCACAGAAACAGCCATCTTGAGGGGACTACTCCGCTTAGGCTTTCGATCAAAGGAAGTAGCGATCGAATTCACGCCCGTCGGACTCGGGGGGGCGTGCCCGAGCTTGGGACTAGTGGAGGCAGAGATCGGTTCAAACTGGTAGGGACCGATCGGTGGAGAGGAAGTCGCACTACGAGTTTGGTCCGACAAGGGTGATTCTCTGCCATTGATATGAGGCAACACGCCATATGATGATCGACGGGATTGGGGCTGCGTGGCGTTATTGGACGCATTAGGGTCATTGGGATGAGTCATAGCCTGATAAGATACACCGTTGTGATCGGCTACTGCATAAGGATCATCATTTTGGGCGGTGGTCGAAACGGCATGCTGAGAAAAGTAGCTAGAACCGTTGTGATGAAAAGTAGTAGGTGGTGGGAAGCATGGATTGGGATTGTAAGGATGGAAACTTTGACTCTGGCGCCCAGTTCCGTTGGAGTACTTTTGAGGCTCGTAAGGACTGTCTCCGATAGGTTGAGGATCAGTGTTTGGGCTCGGGCTACTCCACTCTAAGTTAGGCGCATGTAAGGTCTGTGCCTGTTGGGGACCGTCAGCAGGCTGATATGAAGGTTCATACATGGATGGCTGAGGTGAGTCGGGTGTATATGCTGACGCCAGCTCAGGCTGGTAAAAGTTTGAACCGGGTGCAACCGGAGCTTCGGCCGGACCCGATATGCTCCGCTTCTTGGGCGGTGGGGGAGGGGTCTGTGCAGGCGGTGGCGAAGGGAAACTTCCAAAGCCAAATTGGTTAGCCTGTCCATAGCCTAGGGCTGGACTCGAAGGTAAGCTGGCGGCAGCACTAGGTGGTATCTGCTTCTTTTTGCGGATCGGGGGTGGGTCGTACGCGTCTAAAGCCTTCGGCCGAGTCAATGTCACAGCACTTGATTGGTGGGTCAGAGCCGGTTGAGAACTTTGGTGAATGTGAGAGTGTGAAAGCGCTGGCTGATTTGTATCAGGTAAACCTGGCACAGGCTGATATCCGACGGAGCCTGTACGTGGAACGTTGGGCACGGGATCGTAGGGATTAGCGCTTGGGCCCTGATGACTAGGGACGGATGGGCAGCTGTTTGAAGTGTTGAAGGACTGGGAAAGGCCGTAAGGATTGTAGTCGGGATAGGATGTTTGGGGATGGTGACCAGGTTGTGGCGGCGGTGCATTGGAGATACCCAAGCCAGTTTGTGTTAAAAAATTGGGGTCTTGAGCGTAGTGCTGGTCTGGATAAGCATCGTATTGAGGATAATCGGCGTAGGTGGGAGCCACTTGGGAGACGCTGGATTCGGAGACGTACGAAGCGGGCGAAAAATGACGGAAGGGCTCGGTTGAGGACTGTGACAAGTTGGGGCTGTACGCTTGGGAGGTGTTGGAAGTGATGGGGTAGGAGTGACGATGGGATGCTGAAGGTGCTTGAGAAGGAAAGGTATAGGGATCCTGGCTGATCGGGCTTACACCAGCGCCTTGAATGCTGTAAAAATCATCGGACGGTCCATTGGGAGTGCTTTGAGGTGTCTGATCAGTGGACCAAGAGAATTGGGCGTTAGCGGCGGATGGATCGAACTCTTCTCTTAGCGTTGCAAAGCCTGGAGGCTGGCTAGGATGGTTTGAGAAAGAAGAGGATCCGAAGAAGTCGTCCAATCCACTTCCGCCTCCACCGAACAACTGACTCGCATCGCCCACGCTGGGTTTCCGACTCTGATGAGTTCGGCCGGTCGGGGTTGTACCGGAATCAGCAACTTGAGCCGGAGGAGCGTCGAGGGTGAGGGGGGAAAGGTCTGTAGACATCTGAGGGAGAATGAGAACTTTGGGTGGAAGTAAGACTGGGGATGAGAAAGTGAAAGAGAAAGAGTGAGAGTGAGAGTGAGAGTGAGAGTTCTGAGAAATAGAGGAATCAGGATAGTGACACCAGGAAGTCAAAGTGGGCCGCAGTTGACACACCGAGTTAAGGTCCGAGTCAACACCCGAGCCCATGACAAACAGCACTTCATCACACACAACTGTATTAATGTAGACTACAATGGAATACACTTCCAACACAGGACAAACTTGTCCTAAAAGTTCTCACACAAGGTTTGTCCTAGTTTTTTTCTATTTTTTTGGCAGTGATGTATGTTATCATTGTTTGGCATGTTTTAGTAAATGGTCACTTTTTACTGAGTAGGATGCTGGCTACTTCAGTGTGTAATGCTATGCAACACCGCGCTTGAAAAAAATCACTTGACATCGTGCTCAGTGGTGCTCTAACAAAGCTTCGGAGGACAGCTGTGGATAGATCTAGACAGCTCAAGCGGTCAAGAGGGAGTATTCAAGCTGCTTTGAGTAATAAGATACTAGTAACTGTAATTTAATAAGACTCATGTGCGCTGGATATGGTTCAATTACAAATCTGGTCTCACATTCTAGATGAAATGCAACATGGCTGGTATCAACCAATGATATTTGAAACATTCAAATCCTTATACAAGCAACTCCCTTTGAATGCATATGGTTTGGCGCGTTTTTCATGCGTTCAACAGTTTATGCAGTATAATATGAACCTCTCTCTCTCTCTCTAATTACATACATATTGCATGAATGAAACACATAGGGTACACAGAGGGTAGATTGTTTGAACTACTTATGGATTCATATTCAGGAAAAAAGGACAGGCAGCTTTTCAGAAAGCATATTTTTCTTGTATTCAGCAAAAAACCATAAAAACAAAACACTACAACACTCTTATACTGGGTTATTTGATTTGAAAAGATTTGATACTGTAGTTTGTTTTCTCAAAGCCCATTGGAGAGGCACTGTAAAGTGGGTACTGTGTCATCTACAAGGCCTTGGTCAACAAACCTACAAAAGACACCAAAAGCAAACCAGGTGAATCATCAAAAAAAGAGAAAGTGTGGTGGACATGGGAACTTGGACAACCTTTGAAATGGGAACTGCTTGGTCTTGGGGTAATTTGAGGTGTGATGGAGATCTCTAAATGATTAGAAATGTAGGAAGCTGCTGTTTAATTCTATCTCAAGCTTGACTCAAGATAGATTAGTGTCAGGGGAGTAGCTTCTGTTAGGCTACCTCCTGGCTGAAATTCAAAGGAAAAAGGGTCTAAAGACTGGTCCCTTCCAGGGAAAACTCAGGCTTATTAGTCCTGATAGTGAGAGTAGCTCTGGGAGGCTACCTCTCCTGGGAAGGGCTTGTAGAATAAAGGGTTCTGGGGTGCCCTTATTAACAACTTAGCCAGTAGTCTTGGGAATTCCCCAAGTACTGACTGCAGCTAGTTGACCTCAAAGATGAGGATTTTAGGAGGACTGGGTCTGGGATTTAAATCTTTCACTCAGGGATCAGAGTTACAGTTAGGCACTACTAACACCCCACTCTGATCCTTCTTTTACAAGCCAGGGTGCTCTTTTCCTGCTTGGGTGATTCTTTAGCTCTAACCCTTGAGAGTCCTCATGGACAAGGGTATCAAGGAGCAAGGTCTACCAGCCTATGGGTGAACCCCTTATACTAATACCTCTAGCACAGTTGCACTATTGAGCAGATGACTTATTTAAAAGTATCCTCAATGTTGTGTTTCTTGTGCTGTTAGGTATGTTGGTAAAAAGTTGGGAAAATGGACCAACTCCTGGCCAGAAGGGAGAGTTCATATATTCTGTTCTCAGGCCTATCCCTCACTATCAGGCTAATGGCCTACTTGTGGTTGGTTGGGTTGCCATGACAACCCTTGGTCAACTTGTGGTTGAGTACTTATTACAGTGTTGTGTATCCAATCCTATTGTAAGTACATACACCACCAAGAAAATTGCATCGCATAGAGGCATGCTATGTCACATAGCAGGCCAAGATGCGATGCAATAGGTCTATTTTCCAAGGTAGGG
>MU167243.1:459018-471368 GCA_015951145.1 Cronartium quercuum f. sp. fusiforme G11 | reverse complement strand
TGAGCCAATACTCGAAATCGGGTACTTGAAGTTCTGCTTCGGGTTCTCCCTCACCGTCACCCGTCACCCATCACCCTCCCCTCTAAACGTTTCAGCCCCTTCGACTCAACCCGATCCAGCTCTCTCCCATCCCTTTGAGGCCAAGAAACCATGGCTACGGAAGTTCCAGATACATCTGGATCCCAGTCTGGCGATGAAGTTGTCGATCCAACTGAATTCCAGTGTGAATTCAAGTACAACCTGTTCTATAACCGTACATATTATTGACTTATTTAAAAAGAAAGACATGATGTGAACAAACACTTGTATACTACTTGGCCCATTTGACAACTCAAATTGTAACTAGTTCCTCTTAATTTCTTTTTAAAAAAAAAAAAAACAACTCTAACTCATAACCTCTCAAAAATATGACCGTACAATTCATTGATTGCTGCGGCGAACCCAGCGAGTCACCGGCTCGTTCGAGGGTGATCGACCATAGACTCGAATGAGATCACGCTCACAAATAGCGCTCTCATCTGGTCATCATCAATGTCAGTATGTCTGATCCAAGCATGGGCAGGAAAGTAAAGAGAGAATGGAGTAATAGAAAGTTCACTTACCAGTGAATACAAACATCTCTGCTGGGATGTATCGAACCAAAGCTTGATATACGGCTCTTTGATAAACATCCTTGCGGATGTTGGAAGTTTGAGCCTTCTTACACGTGATTCCTAGGCGAGTGGTGAGTTCCAGGTGGACAGTTTCAAGACTGGGCAAGAGACCAGTCTTGTCGTAGATGGCTTCCCGTATCTCATCTAGGAAGAGCATTGGATCTTCAGCCACCAGCGCACAGATAATTTCTCGATCTTTGTCGCAGAAGAAGGTGGGTCTTCGTACTCGGCTGGATCTCGAATGACCCGCCTAGTTCTCTCGTAAAGCGCTACCCAACGATCAATTGTTTTGTTGCATGGGTTATCCGCTATGGCTGTGCGGACCTCAATGTCAGTCTTGCCATTGAGGATCAGCAGGACAGCCATGACCTTGGTCTTGGCATTGTAAAAGACATAACCCATGGTGGATGGGAGAGAGCTGGATCGGGTTGAGTCGAAGGGGTTCAAAGGTTTGGAGGGGAGGGTGATGGGTGACGGGTGACGGTGAGGGAGAACCCGAAGCAGAACTTCAAGTACCCGATTTCGAGTATTGGCTCACTAGGTTTTGGCTCAAAAGTGGGTTTAAACCTCATACACTTTTTTTTTTTTTCCCGGACATTGTTTTATGCAAATCCAGTATATATCTAATATATGAAGTTTTATATATATATTATCAAAAAAAAAAAAAAAAAAAAAAAAAAAAAAAAAAAAAAAAAAAAAAAAAAAAAAAAAAAGGTGAAGGAATCTTTATAGTTAATTTTTTTAAAATATAGCTTTTCTTTTCTTTTTCTTCTAGTTTTTTGTGTTAAATGAAAAAAAAGAGGAAGAAATAGAGAGGATTTTAAGGTGAATGAAAAGACTTTAATTTTATATATTTTTTTTTCGGGAAAATTCACAATACTTGAAATAAGGGTTAGTTAGTTAAGTATGCAGAGGGTGAAAAAGTGATATCTGATGAAGCAAGTCAGAGGTCAGTTTCTGAGGCACTTCTCTTGTCTGTCTCTCTGATATATATATATATATGGCCAATCTGAACAACAAAGTGAGACAAATTAAGCTAGAAAGAGAAAGAGAGAGAGAGACAGTGAGGAAGACTCAAGAAGGTAGGAAAATGTGTATCTACCTAAAAAAAAATAAAGATAACAAAACAAGAGAGAGAAAGATGTGAGATGTGCATGCATGTGATTTTTTTTGATTCAAGTACTCCTGATTAGCTAAACAACATGAGATGGTTGGAGTACATCAGTAAACTCTCAGTTCCTTGACATTATAACACTTGAGAAAATGACTGAAAAAAAAAGAAGAAAAGAGATAAAAGAAAGGGAAATAGTGAAGTGGAGGAGTCTGTACAATCTCTTTCCCAAGATTGGGAAAGAGATTTGGGTACATGGATGTTTAGACTATATATATATACATGTGCTTTAGTGTATGTGGTCTCTGCTTATTCATATTAGATGCCATGTTCTGTTTTCACACTTTGGGATGAATTGATTTATCCATCTTAGCCTCTTCTTCTCTTTGTCTTCTCATCTCCTTCCTTGCTTTCAGTTTCACTGAAACTGTTGATTGGATACTGACATTTTTTTTCTGTTCTAAAAAACAGATTAACCTCCTTAAAGAATGAGACCTGACTCTGAAGTAGATGGGTCAATCAACTACCCACAGTGTATATTTTTCAACATGGGCTATTTGGGAGGTTAAAACATCCTTCAACTTGCTTCTTCTTATATCTTGTTGGCCCTGAACATAAAAATGCCACAAGCTAACAAAGTAACTTACAAATCATACTCAGTTTCAAGAGTAACAAGAAAATTGTCCACTTAAAAACTGAGCTTTGTTATTGCAGAACTGGTTTCTATGTGTAAAATTACATATAGTTACTAATTACACCTTTGACAGAAGAGTTGTAATTCATACTGTAAACACATGCATAAATGTATTACACTAACCAGTATACATGTACTGTCATGTCAACTGTGTGTCATTGGTTCAGAAATGAATTCTATGTATAAAATAACATACAGTTACTAGTCACACCTTGCACAGAAGAAGTAAAACTGTTACTGTAAACCATGTGTAAACATGATTACACAAACTTGTACATTTATTACTGATATGTAAGACATGTAATATCATAGCAGAATTAGATTCTATGGACTAAATAACCTATAGTCTCATTTTAGAGCCAAGTAATAACTGTAATACTTAACAAGATATAGTACAAACAATATATCTTAAGCATAGTAACTGAATAACTTTACACTCAAGTAGCTAGTGTAGTCTTTGAGATACAGTTGAAATCATAACACTTTTATCAATTAAACACATGTTTTGCTTTGAGGAAAAGTGCTCAGTCAGACTGTAGCACTATTCTTGACATGTGTAATACAGTACTGGCACAAGTTCTCACAGTCCCTTGAGTAAATTTGATAATCACACATAGTTGATCAACTGACAGATGAATCAATTCATTCAATGAATAAACAGCTTCCCCCATGAGAACCTTTCCCACAAACACTTTCAAAATAACACACTGTACAAACAAATGAATCCTTAACTCAGTGTATCAACTACAGTTGAGATTGTTTGGTTCCATGGATCAATAAAGCAATTGATACCCTATGGATACAAACACACTACAGGTTTTCATTCCATCCTTGGCTTCAAGTAATAAAAGGTTTGTTATTGGACCAAACAAGATACATCAAACCTACTAGTTGATCCACTACTGTAACCACAAGAATATAAATCAAACACACTCTACAGGAACCTTGTTATGTAAGAAAAGGTGAGTTTTACACCTGGGGTATCAGGGACAGAAAAGGTCTCCTGATGGTATACAAGCCAAAATTCTGCTACTGTGAGCTAATAACAAAGACACACCTATGCACACAAGGCAACAGGGAAACAGGTCAGAGAGAAAATGATGAAAGACCAAATATGATTCTTTATTCTAACCAGCATCAACAAACAGTGCATACCTGGGGTATCAGGGTCAGCAAAGGTCTCCTGATGGTATACAAGCCAAAATTCTGCTACTGTGAGCTAAGAACAAAGACACACCTATGCACACAAGGCAACAGGGAAACAGGTTGAAGAGAAAATGATGAAAGACCAAATACTAGAGTAGAAAAGAAACAATCAGAGCTGACATAGAAGAAAAAGGTAAGGAAAAAAGGAATCTGAGTTTCACAGTGAAGCATTTTTATGAAATCAAGCTACAGACCAGCTTATTCCCAATGTGGCATTTACAAAAAAAACTTGAAACTCAAGCTAAGGAAACAGCTTATTCCCCAATGTGGCACCTACAATTGTTGAAACTCAAGCCATGGAGACAGCTTATTCCCAAAACTTCAAATTCAAATCTAACTGTTTCATGAGAGTACTCAAGTGTTTCATGTTTCTCAAAAAAAAAAATTGAGACAGGAGAGATTGAAATGGGAAGAATTGCAAAAAGAAAAACATGAGAAAACAATTTACTTAGGTAGGAGAGAAAAAGAAAAAATTTAAGGGAGGAACTGATGTCCTTGACACTTAACTGGTTTTGTTCCTTGGCTGCTACTACAACATGTTATTGATTCAAGCTGGATACACAAAATTGAGAGCACCCTCTAGGCCTCAGAAGATCTATAAGAGAGAATTCCTTTTTCTCATGATATTTCCTCATCAGCACTTACCACTTCAACAAAGAAATAACATACCTACACAGTATTTAAAATTACCATACTCCTCTTGCACTCTATGGAATATTAGTAGAGTTGTCTGTTTCATTTCTAGAAGTCTAATTTCATGATAACCCTTCTTCTTAGACTTATTTTCATTGATATCTTTCTTGGTTAATCCTTTAGATCTCTACACATATCCAAATCCTTTCTCCAGAAGTAAAACAAGAGTCAGTAGGATTTGTTCACCTTTATCTCAAGTTTTAGGTATGTTTCTGGATCAAGTACTAACTACTTGGAAACTCTATCTCTATCAAGTATCCTGGGTTAATCAATCCCTGCTACACTAACTTGGTGATCTCACCTAGAGTAATTGCCATGGCTAATAAGAGTCAGTGAAGAGAAATACAATAAATATTGGTTTCTTTCAAAGCCTGATATATTCAGATAAGGCTTGAAAATTAAGCTTGTGAACATATTCACACATAAAAAGCTATTCCTTAGTAGCTAGCCCTGAATTTCATGGTTATTATACCCATTCTTTTGGAGCTAGGTTGACATATTTAGCTCAAGGTTTACCATGCTATTTAGTGAGTCTTCTACACAATAAGATATTTTTGGTGTTCAATTGACACAGTACATTACATACTTCCCCACTTCCCCAATCCAATAACCCTAACCCCAACTACCAAAGAAGTCATATAGAGCTTGAGTCTGAACATGTAAATCTCTTTCCCCATCTTGGGAGAGAGATTGTATGTATACACCACTTCACAACTTCTCCATTTTCTTTTCTCTTATACCCAACTTTTTTTTCATACATTTATCATCTGATGATAAATTGTTGATTGTGTTCTTGATTTTTCAGTGTGCTATCCTAAGATCAACCCTCCCTCATGTCCACTTCACTTTCAATTACTTCACTTGCTGTACCATGTATCAGGTACTGGTGTTTCCACATTAGATCACTTTTCTTTGATGTCCTAACTTCCATCTTTTAAATTTGGTTGTTAGTTCAGCATTGTATCTGAGAGTCAAGCTAAGACTGTTTACTTAATTGTGTTTCATACACCATATCAGGTAATGATAATTTAATCTTGGGCAAGAGATTTGTGCTATCCTAAGACCAACCCTCACTCATGTCCACTTCACTCTCCAATACCCCACTTGCTGTACCTTGTACCAGGTCAGCACTCTATCTGAGAGTTGAGCTAGGACTGTTTACTTATTTGTGTTTCATAAACCATATCAGTTGTTAGTTCCACTTTACTGTGTTCCAAGTATCTCAGAATCTCTCAGGGATCCTAGTGAGAAATAGGATTCTAGGCTCTAAACACTCTGAGTTGAATAATCTTGGTTTTATGTACATCTACAAAATCTAGCACTAGTGAGCTGGTGCTTTTACTAAAAGTTACCCTCAATATTTGTGCTTAGTGCTTCTTATCTTAGGGTATGTGGTCAAAGGTGAGGAGAGGGACAGCTCCTGGGTAGGAGAGAGGGGTTTATATACCCATCAGGGTACCTCTTCCTCATTGTTAAGATATGAACTGACTTGTGGTTCCAACTCATGCCATTACATGGCCACTTAGGCTAGCCTGTGGTTGTTGTCATGGAGTGGCTTCTGTTAGACCCCTACCTGGCTAGAAATCCAGTCTAAACTTGGTACACCCAGTTATAGACTACCATCAAATGACTGCTGATGAGAGGGTTTGAGAGGACTGGTCTTTCTTAGGCTAGTTCAAGTGCCAGAAAGAGCTACAGTTGTGCACAACAACTACCTAGCTTTAATCCCTGTATTCCAAGCAGGCACTCTTATTTTTGCTTTTTTTGGTTGTTTATCTCTGCCTTTCTGAGTCCTCACTGACAAAAGGTCTTTACAACACTAAGGTTTACAAGCCTGGGTGGTGACCTCTAGTTACTCACACCTATAACCTTTTGCACTATTGAGTAGACAACTTTTATGTAAGTATCCTCATAATGTGTGCTATTGGGTAGTTTAGGTGGTTGTGGTAAAAGGTGAGGAGAACAGAATTATTGTTGAGCAGGAAAGGGGTTCATATACATTTCAGCTTGCCTTCTCTCTCACTATTGAGCTGTGGCTCAAATTGTGGTTGCCTAATGCTATCATCTTATCCTTGGTTCAACTTATGGTTGGTATTATATTTCTTATTTGCAAGGCCTTTTCATAAGAATAATTTACTTATGACTTGTGATACTGAGCCTGAGATGTAACTGTTACAAGTGTATTTCTATTACACTTGTTCTTTATGTGTTATCTTTTGTTATTAAAGTGCTAATTACATATTGACTTCATGACTATATGTTATTACTTTATAGACAGTCTGTGGGACTATTGAACAGGCCTTAGGGCTAACAGTTGTTTACTCCAATTATAGGGCCTGCTAGTTGGCTCCTGTCATGAGGTTATTATGCTTATGACTCTTGAAACTGAGTCTGAGGTGTGGTTTCACTGTTACTCTACTTATGAAATATGTGTTACATATGTAATACATTTATGATACACAAGCACTGCCAAGAAAATTGCATCGCATAGAGGCATGCTATGTCACATAGCAGGCCAAGATGCGATGCAATAGGTCTATTTTCCAAGGTAGGGACCTTGAAAAATGGTCCATAGTATCACATGAAAGCATGCTATGTTACATAGCAAGCTTCCATGCGATGAAAATATGTTGGCAGTGAAGTTACACTATGTTCCTGCATATGTATACTATGTATTACATCTACCCCACCTGATCACTATATATATTCATGTCTTGTTTCAGTCTATGGGACTTCTGATAAGTTCCATGGGCTGACAGCCATGATCCTTACCTTACAATCCAATTCCATAAGCTTTTTGATCTTCTTGCTGTCTGACTATCAAACAGACATCCCATCACAAAAAATTCATTTTAGAATTCCGGCATAAAAGTCTGATTAGTGCCGTATATCCTGTATATTTGAATAGGAGTTAATGGGTTAAAATATTACCACCTTTTTTTCTGATCAAGCACAAATCAAAATTCAATTGAAGATACATATGCCAAGTTTTTTTCTTAGAACTTTGAAGTCTTCTTGGTAGCCTGATGGTCACGGAATCCTGTGGCTGTCGCGACCCTTAGCTGCCAATAACATGGTACTGGGAGCGCCCGGGAGTGATATGAATGAAGTCCAGTTCCCAAATTTTTATAGAACAGCAACAGCATGACATGAAAGTTCTCACGGAACAGTGCAAATAGGAGTGGTTGGAAATTTACAGCTTTTATTCTCAAATATGGTAGTGGCGTACATTCATGAAAAAAAGAGAAGCAAAACTGGAGGACGAAAACATCTCACTATGTATGGAGATCCAGTTCCTTCTGCTACTAAACTAAAATACTCATAAGCCCACAAAAACATGCGATATAATAAATGCTCATAGGAAGACCGACAGGTGAAGTTTTTTTTTTTTTTTTCGAAGTACAAGCCAGTCGTACGGGTGGTAATAGTCAGGTACATCATTTCGGGATTCAAACTCTAGACGCTGGAAGCCGTGAGGTCTGTTCTGACTCAGATGCTGGCTATGAATAAGAACAGAGACATGATACTCAGTCTCCCATTTCATTATTTGTGAGATTCAACGAGAGAAAAAAAACGCTTACTATGCGGTATGAATGAATGCTCGTATTCGGGATTCAATCCTGAAGCATGCCATCAGAATTCTGGCTGTGAAGAGGATACAAAATGCGCCTTTCGATGTCGGTGTGAGAGTTTGTAGCACAGCCAGGAATGAATGGCAGCGATAGCATTCCAGTTTCCGTTCGATCAGCAAAAGTATTGGTTGTTTCAAATGAACTTGAGGAGCTCGGTGAGTCTGATTGAGCTTTCAACCGCCAAGGTAGCGGAGAGGATAGTTCAAATTGCTTTCCAGTAGGGATGGGTAGAGCCACAGAGAGTGCTGGATTTTCCTCAACCCTAAGCCCTCCGAGCCAACCGTTCTGCGACGACAATGCTTGCGAATAATCGAGCGCGCTGCTGGAATGTGATCGGGTCGGTCGAGCGCTCGAAAGCATGCTCGTATCATAGTGGGCTAACGGGCTTTCTTGTTTCGATGAGATAAGTCTATAAGGCGCACGTGCTTCAGGTCTGTACTTCAGCGAATCACGATTTGGCGAATGGAAATCAAAGTTGATTATGGCGTTGGGATCATCGGGCCCGTCGCAGATGCATGTCTAAATCACAAGAGGAGAAACTTCAGAATTGCTTCAGCTCTGATTAGATGGCACACAATTACCCACATATTTCCCTACGATTTTAGCCAACGCAAATTCTAAGATACCCCACGGAAACACCTTGATATCTTTTTCGATATTACGAGGTTTAGGGTTCTGAAAGCTCATTATGCGCTTGAAAAACACCTCAAAATCTGGCTTGGATTTAGTCACGGTAAAAGGCTTGAAACCTTGAAGGTTGCGACGTATCCTGTTCTTCTCGGCAGTTGGAAAATTCGTGCCAACGAGCGATTCAATGAGAGAGATTGTATCTACGGATGTGATATAACAGCCATCCGGATTGTCTCGATAGATACATGAAACAACGCTAGACCTGTTATCGGGTTCGGATGTATGCGAGGGAACGGCCTTGAAACAAATTGTAAGTAATGATCCTGAAAGCTTTCTTTCAAACTGAACCAATCTTCGACCAGATCTCAGCTCTTCATTCGTCCACCCGCGCATCATGTCGCTCAACGATCCTTCTAATTTCATGATCAATCGACTTTCTACCCGGCTTTTTGAGTTCAAATTCGGGTACTCAAATTCATGAAGACGCATAGGTCGTGAGTCGGAGTGAGACTTGCTCCTTGCAGTGCGTCCTACCGGTGATGCACCTTTAAGAGCCAGAATATGGCTTCTGAATTCGTGATTGGCTGGTGCTAAGGGATATATGTGACTCAGCTCAGAGGGGGATTTGACGACCCCCGCTTCGTGGAATTCCATCGCGTCAGATTGAAGGCAGCTGCGCGCGTGCCGGTTTTCGATGAGGCGCGAAGTCCAGGGACATTCCTGAAACCCTGGATCGTTGGTGCCCGACAATTCCAATTCCGTATGGCGACTGGGAGGATGAAGACTGAAAGACGAGGGTACAGAAAGTGACTTGGTTGAGACAGATTCTCGCGGGTAGACTAGCTCGTCTGGTTCAAGGTACGTATACTCCCCGACGTGAATCATATGACAAGATAAATTCGGATGTTCATGAAAATCCAAAGAAAGCTTGACAATAAAAGGATGAGGTGTAACAACAACATCTGATCCGTGTCCGTTTCGAAATTGAGGAACCGTGCAAGTGACTGAAGCTGATTGCTGGCCTGAGTTCGCCTCAAATTTTGCAAAATTTACCTGCGACGCAATTGGTATCGTTTCTGGCGTGAACCTACTTTCCAAGAAGATTTTCGCGGCGATGGAGCAGCTGGGGTCGACTTTTGGAAGTGAGATTCTCAAGGTGAGAGTCGTGCCTGCTGTTCCCGACGAGGGACTCCAGTCTATCACGTGGATCGAGTTTACGAGATTTGAATTGATCGCACGCGTTTGTGGGCTCGAAAGCGCTAAAGGTTGTAGTGATAGTCTTTGAGTCGGAGAAGTAGGTTCGGAGGTTGAATAAAATGGAGATAACTCTGTAGAGAATTCTGGGGTATCAGCAATACAAGAGGTAGTATTGTGAACTGCCCATGGGCGTTGATTACCGTTAAACATGGTTGGAGAATAGTTGTGGTGGACTCGTCCGTGATATTTTACACCCTCGGGAATGGATCAATCAATTCTGTAGGAAGGCAGCACCTAGGAGGCTGTAGTTAATGGTACAGGAAACAGGAATATATAACCCAAACAGACAAAACTTGCAGTTTTTTTTTCTGTTGCAGTATGCACTAACTATGCTATCATTTATTGTGAGCAAATCCGCGTAAAGGACACTTCTAAATATACAAAAGGCGGTATCTTGATGGAGAAGCAGAAGAGCCTAGATTTGTATTTGAAAGAGTTTCCGTAAGATGACCGATTGTTGGCGGACGTAAGGCTCGCGTGGTTCGTGGCACAACAGACGCGGAAGAAGTGATAAAAAAAGGTGGCTTGCAAACCGTCGGCCCTCAAACCGGTGTCTGGAGAGCTACTTGTATGGAGTGTGAACACCCGCTCGTCTGGTCCAAATACATTGACCACTCAGCGGAGAAAGCCGACGTGATCTGAAGCCGATGAGAAGAGTAGCGGATTGAGTGGGCGGTGGCTATTTCGATGCCCTCTTCTTTTTGATGAACGAAAGTAAGTATTGTGGACTTGCAATCTGTTGCATGGATTCTTCGCAGCAGCAGACGCCAGCAACGCCGTTCATGGGATCCAGAGCACCGTTTCGCGTTCAGAAAAGCTGACCTCATCGATGGACATCTTCCGACCCAGTCCTGATGTGTACATCTGCGACCCCCCCATCGACGCTCGGCGACTGAACGCTCATCATGAGCACCCATCTCGGCGGTAATCAACAGGCCCAAAATTCAGTACGGTAACAGATGCCAACGAGGATCATCCACGCACGAACGAGCAGGTAAGAAGCCTTTCGAGCAGGGCGGGCAGGTACAGTGGGCCACTTGAAACCTTTGGTTGGTGTCTTTTGGACCTACATGCGCATCATTCAATGTATACAAAGGGCCACAGATTCTTTGTTTCCATGCAGGGTAAGTACAGCCAATGTATCGTAGCAATGCTTGAGATTAAATTCAACATCCATCCCAACCATAACAACTCCTGAGCCTTCGGTAGAGGGCCGCTCGAGAGGAGACGCGGTGTGACGGGGGCGGTTGGGTGTAGGCTGGTGTCCGTAAATATGTGTATGGGATCTATGGTGGCTTGGAGCATCTGATGTTGGCACTTATCTGCTGTTGATCAAGAGATGCTCTCAGAATATTATAATCATGTAAGATATTTTCCCTTCCTAAAGCCCAGTCAAAGCCACCCAGATGTCGAGTGCTGCGTCGGGGTTAAATAGGTGGGGGCAGTGAACTCCACAAGCCCACCAATCGGGTTCGCAATCAGTCATCCTCCAGAGTCGTGTAAGACCGGCTTCTGGTGTTGATGAGGGTCATCCTGTGCTTTTTCATCATAAACACCCTGAGCGCGATGGTCAAAGCATTTGTCATAAGGGTGTAACCGAGTTCTGACTGTCTGGGACAGGCAAGGCATGTGGCTTCCTGTTGTGAAGCGGAATGCCTACAAAGCTCAAAGTGAGGACACAGCAAGTTGGCAGGCAGAGACTGGAAGGGACTCATGCTTGATGTCCCTCGCGGCTCCTGGAGTTGATGCACTAAGTCCCTTGTGATTCTTGGCCCTCCAAGAGTTGTGAGAGACTTGGGTAAGTTTGGCTAGAACTGTGTCGGCCCCTGAGTAATTAACAAGTACCATGGGACTGCAAAATGTAGTCACACTTCTTTGAGATGTGGTGCGTGTATTTTGGCTGATATGTGGATGGGGTTGGGCAAGTGGACAGGTTTGTGGCATGCCTCTATTTTTCCAAATCTGGTGGCAGCCCCTGGAGCATTGGGCAACAGGGGGTGCCACTCACTGCCAATATATTTTCATCGCATGGAAGCTTGCTATGTAACATAGCATGTCTTCATGTGATACTATGGACCATTTTTCAAGGTCCCTACCTTGGAAAATAGACCTATTGCATCGCATGTTGGCCTGCTATGTGACATAACATACCTCTATGCGATGCAATTTTCTTGGTGGTGACTGCGCATACTTTTTTGTTGAGATTTGAAGATTGACCTCTAAATTTAGTGATAGAGGTCAACCACTGTGGATGCTCTAAGTAGCCATCAGCATGGATGGTCACACTGTGTTTGCAATCCTGGGTTTGAGTCCCAGCAGGTCTAGCCCTTATCTCCCACCATACGCATACCCCCCTACACCACCAAAAAAAGTGCATCACATAGAGGCATGCTATGTCACATAGCAGGCCAAGATGCGATGCAATAGGTCTATTTTCCAAGGTAGGGACCTTGAAAAATGGTCCATAGTATCAC
>MU167243.1:431458-446270 GCA_015951145.1 Cronartium quercuum f. sp. fusiforme G11 | reverse complement strand
TTTTTTTTTTTTTTTTTTTCCCCTTAGGGAGCTCCTCAATAACCCAAAGTGTGGAACATGTTTCCCTTGAACCTTCTTAAACATGCAAAGCTCTATCAAATCCCAATTTTATTATTGTGGGTTTGTTGTACCACCATTCTCACTTTGAACACAGTAACGACAACACTTCCAGTCGGCCCAAAACCTCAAGAAGGGAGGACAATGAGCTTTGACCTCAAAACGGATCAAATGAGTACAACACCTCAAGGAATGGTTTCTCCGATGGGTATCAGTAGCTCTCAATTTCAGAGTACAGATCGAACATTAATCGAACCGGAACTAGGTATGTTGATAAACCCCACAGTCCCATACAAAAAAACTTTGATCCGAGTCCTAAACATTTTCACTGAAGAAAAAAAAAAAAAAAAAAAAAAAAAAAAAACCTGTTCAACTGGTAATATTTTGGGACCCTGGGCGCAACTTTTATTAGAACCTTCTCTACCAACTTTAGGATCTCTGGTACCTCCTTTCCTACCTCCTGGCCCTCCGACTATTGCAGTCAACGAGCCTTCGACTCAAATGATTCAATTTTACAACATCACCAAAATTGCAAATGTCAGTGAGATGGCAGGAAGCCTCTCTTGGGGTGCATCAAACCTTTCATTTCAGAGCGGTGCTGGGGCCGGGATTAATTGGAGGCCTGGTAAGTTCACTAATTTTGGGTGACCAGTATGATATTTGAAAATTTCCGGGGCAAAGGTGGATGGATATCATACTGATAGAAAACCTGTGTCTGATTGGATTCAAACCCAATAGGTTTCATTGGAGGAGGTTTCAACGCTGGTAGTGAGAAGCCTGGGAGCGCGGCCATTGGAGGTGGTTGGTCTATAAATGAAACTAGCATCGACTGGGGAATTGGTCTGAAGTGGGACAACCAGGTCTTGGATGTTTCTATCAAGGGCACCAAAGGTGGAAAGTTGCAGGTCTTGGTTAATGGAGAGGTGATTGAGATTAGCCAAAGAAAGTCCAAAAGAACTGTCGGTTCAAAAAAACCTCGTCTTTGAGCCTTTGTCCACAATTAAATAAAGCACTCAGATGTGAACTCCTTGGACAGGTTTGATCCAAGCAGTCCTCAAATCTTTTGTTTTTCATTCAAATAATTAAATCTCCGCTTCTCTGAGTGTTTTTTTTTTAAAAAAAAAACTCCAATTTGGTTTTCTTGTGATGTACTTTTATTAGTGACTCCTGTATAAATTTGTATATCATCTTTTCAGACCCTAATATCATACTGGATTTGCATAAAACAATGTCCGGAAAAATAAAAACTGAGTGAGGTTTAAACTCACTTTTGAGCCAAAATCTAGTGAGCCAAGACTGTCAGCCCTGAGCACCAAAGTGCCATGTGCTAACAAGGACAATTACAACTCATACTCAGTTTCAAAAGTATAAACACAATACTGTACTTAACAACTGAGGATTATTATTACAGAAATGGAATCTACATGTAATATTACATACAGTTATATATTACAACTTAGACAGAAGAGTTGTAATTCATAATGTAACCTAAGTGTAAACATGTTCCATTAACTATTACATATGTTACCCATATGTAAACTACATATTATTATTTCAGTAATGAATTCAACACATAAAATAAACTATAGTTGCATGTTACAGGAAACACTGAAAAGACATAAGTCACACAGTAAATCATGTGTAAATATGTTACAAAGTGTGTACACTTATAATGAGTAAGTAATAGATGTAATATTATTTTAGATTTGGATTCTACGGACCAAATAGCCTATAGTCTTATTTTAGAGCTAAGTAATAACTCTATTAATTAATTAAGTTCATATATAATCCATATATTTCAAAGAATTGTACTGTAGAACTTCAATGGAGCATAGCTAGTGTAGTTTTAGAGTTACAGTTGAAATGATGACAGTTTTACTAATTAAACATGTGATTTACACTGAGGAACTGTCATCAAATATACTGTAGCTGTAATAATGACATGTGTAATACAGTACAGTAGATCATAGACAGATCCTCAAGTAATATAAAAGATTACACATAGTTGAATCAGTGACAGACCATATATCTAATATGTAATTAAACCTCAAGGGTGACAAACACATGTGTGTGAACCTTTCACACACTGTACAGTAGTTCAATTAAGGTTTTACACATGGTACATACAAATTTGACATGAGAAATAACTTAAATACAAATAAGCATGAGGAAGCTAATCTAGCTTGTCAACAAATACACTACAGATGTGTATTCTATCCTTGGCCTTGAGTAATAAAAGATTTATTAATGGACCAAACAAGATAGATTAATATTTCCTATTCAATAACTACTGTAATCATGAAATAATGGGATCAAATGTACTCTACAATGAGAAAGTGTTTAGATTTAATTGAAAACTCAAAATTTTGAGTACCTTCCAGGCCTCAGAAAATCTATAAAAGGTCATCCCCTTACTCATGGAAATAACTCATCATCATTATAACACTTCATAACAGAAATACCTATATAAAATAGTATATTTTATAACATATCCCTCTTTTATTCTAAGGAATTATTAGTAGAGTTGTATGTTTCATTTATAGAAGTTTAAATTTGTGGTCAACCTTCTTTCACTGAGTTATTTGATTGATTTCTTGCTTTATTACACATACTAGATCTCTACCACATCAATTTCTCTAAATTTTGACAACTATTCCCTCTAGAAGTAAAAGAAGAGTCAGTTTATTTGTCATCTTATTTCTATATCACTTTAGACGTGTTTCTGGATCAAGTACTAACTACTTGGACACTCTATAACTTTATAATATTCATTTTGGGTTAATCAATCCCTGTTACACAATTGTTGTATACTGAAATTTCACCATAGAGTGATTGCCATGGCCAATAAGAGTCAGTGAAGAGAAGTGCAAGCATATTTTGACTTCTGTTAGAGCCTGATATATTCAGATAAGGCTTAACAATTTATTTTGTGAACATATCCACATTAAATAAAATAACCACCTTAGTAGCCAGCCAGAATTTCATGGTTTTATACACTTTTCTTTAGAGCTAGGCTGACAAAGACTTGAAATCAAGTACAAATTAGCTCATGTTTGATTCCAGCCAGGGAAACTATTTGAGTCGCAGCACATCTCTCTTTTTGTAGAGGTCATTAAATCAAGAATTCATCTATTTACCCACAACTTTTCTTGACACAGACTCATAAATTATCTCAAATTAGTGGTGGTGGTGGTATAAAAGTAATATCTCTTCTTTTTTCATTTTCATGTCTTAGTTGCAATGTTCTTATGATGAGATAGCCTTTGAATGCACAGTAACCTGACACAAGGAATGCTTGGACCTCCTGCATCATGGGACAAAACTTTGGATGAGCCCCTAGACCTGATGTTGTGAAACTTGGGTTTACAGCAAGGGAAGTGGGGTTGGGCTGCCTATGGAGGCACCTGGAAGTCATGAGGGTTGATTTAAGTGTAGGCTGACAAGAACACTTCTTCTTGCCCTTAGTTTGAGTGGCAGGCAGGTTTTGATGGTTGTGTACAGTTGTTTTTAAGTGAGAAATGTGAAAGGTGATATGTTGAAACCTGATATATGAAATGTTAGTGGTGCATATTGTATGGTGGCCAAGACAATATGGTAGACTAACATAGTGTATTCCAGGTTTTGACATATCACATTTCACTGTTCAGCCTAAAAGTGTACTGTATGGTACTGTACAGACACCATACAGCTTGACCAATACCAACCCCTGCCTAGCAGCCATCCATCCTCCCTAGCCCATCATCACCACCAATCCCACTCCACCCCTTCAGTTTCCTCCATGGCCAACTTTGAGCCCACCAAAGACACCACAGAATACCCTTATGATTTGGATGCTCTAAGAAAAGCTTGGCAAATTGTGAATAGGTGAGTTAGTTTGATGGTTTTGAATGCACAAAGATTGAGTCAACTGATTGAAGGATACATCTTTGTAAATCACAATTGTTAGGATGAGTCTTTAGAAGACACAACATCCCTCTCCAATCTACTGTCAAGCTACAGCTCCTATGTGTGTTTTGTCTGTGTGTGCTTCCAACATGTGTGTGACATGCTCTTGTGACATCCCATTTGCTTCCCCTTCCTCATGTAACTGGAGCATGATGAGTGATGGATTTTTCTCTAATTCATCATCTCATCTGTTCAACCCATCCACACCTTAACTCCCCCTGTCATCACTGCCAAGATATTTGTATCGGATGGGCCTATCCGATGTTCTATCACCCCGAGATATGTGATGCAGTGTCAGTAGGATTAGGTGCGATGGAATTACACTGCAATATGGTGTCGGAGCATTAGATACCAATAGTAATTCCATCGCACCTAATCCTACTGACACTGCATCGCATATCTTGGGGTGATAGAACATCGGATAGGCCCATCCGATACAAATATCTTGGCAGTGGTGTGTCTTGGTTGTGCTCCAGACTCATGACTGTCTCATGATCTATGTACTCCTCAATGGTAGCAAATTAAATTGAGATTGATCATTAGCTGACCAGAGATGCTGAGCATTGATGTGGAATGAATGCACAGAGTTTAATGCTGCCTTAGATTTACAGCATATGCAAAATCTTGGTCTTTTATTTAAACAATGGTAAGCAACTTAATTTTCTCATTCTTTCTGATCATCTCCTCAAGAAGACCATAACCAACTAACTTGGCTTACCTTAATGCACTTTTGTTTGAATGTATACTACAGTTTCAAAGGGAGTCAATTCATAGTCATGTCTTTGAAAGAGGGACTCTTTACTGATCCTAATGTGTTCTCTTCCTGTCAGCCCTGAGCACCAAAGTGCCACATACTAAGAAGGGCAATTACAACTCATACTCAGTTTCATGAATATAAAAACAATACTGTACATACCAACTGAGGATTATTATTACAGAAATGGATTCTATGTGTATTATTATATATAGTTACATGTTACAGCTAAGACAGAAGAGTTGTAATTAATACTGTAACATGTGTGTAAACATGTCACTATAACTAGTACATATGTTAACCTTATGTAAACTACATGTAAAATAACCTATAGTTGCAAAGTACAAGAAATACAGAAAAGACATAAGTTACACTGTAAACCATGTGTAAATATATTGCACAGATGTGTACACTTACAATGGATAAGTATTAAGTGTAATATTAAGTTAGATTCAAAATGTATGGTTTAAATAACCTATAGTCTTATTTTAGAGCTAAGTGATAACTCTATTATCTAAATAAATAATAATACAAACAATGTCAGCCTAGCATTAAAAGAAATGGGTGAATAACCACAAAACTCTGGCTAGCTACTATGGAAAATAGTTATAAAGTGTGGATATGTTCACAATCAACTTTGTAAAGCCTTATCTGAATATATCAGGCTTAATAAGAAAACAAATCTATTTGTATTTCTCTTCACTGACTCTTATTAGCTGTGGCAAACACTCTAGGTGAGATTTTAGTACACACAGTAGTGTAACAGAGATTGATTAACCCAGGGGTAGTTGAGGGTTATAGAGTGTCCAAGTAGTCAGTACTTGATCCAGAAACATGTCTAAAGCTATAGATAAAAGAGAAGACAAATCAACTAACTCTTGTCTCACTTTTAGAGGGTGGATTTGTCAAAATATAGAGGATTTGGATGAGGTAAAGATCTAGGATATGTAATCAAGCAAGAAATCAATCAAATAACTCTAATAAAGAAGGGTGATCACAAAATTAGACTTCTAGAAATGGGAACAGACAACTCTACTAATAATCCTTAGAATATAAGGGGGGTATGTTTAATGTATACTTGTAAGTATAGGTATTTCTTT
This sequence comes from Cronartium quercuum f. sp. fusiforme G11, assembly GCA_015951145.1. Classification (NCBI taxonomy): domain Eukaryota; kingdom Fungi; phylum Basidiomycota; class Pucciniomycetes; order Pucciniales; family Coleosporiaceae; genus Cronartium; species Cronartium quercuum. The sequence goes on along the minus strand of MU167243.1, from coordinate 440,414 downwards.
GTTGAAGTAGTAAGTGATGATGATTAATTACCACAAATACAAGGAATTTTTTTTATAGATGTTCTGAGGCCTAGAAGGTACTCACAATTTTGTGTATTCAATTCAAATCAAGGACTTTCCCATTGTAGAGTACATTTGATTTCCTTACTTTGTGATTACAGTAGTTATTCATCTAGTAGTTTTAATCTAGCTTGTCTGGACCAATAATAAACCTTCTATTAATCAAGGTCAAGGATGGAATGAACACCTGTAGTTTTTTTGGTGACAAGCTAGATTAATTCCCCTGTGAAATATTGAGTTTGGGGTATTTCAAATGTTATTTTATATGTACTATGTGTAATTCTTTATTTATACTACTGCATGTGATGTGACAGGTTCACATGAATCACTGCCAAGATATTTGTATCGGATGGGCCTATCCGATGTTCTATCACCCTGAGATATGCGATGCAGTGTCAGTAGGATTAGGTACGATGGAATTACACTGCAATATGGTGTCGGAGCATTAGATACCAATAGTAATTCCATCGCACCTAATCCTACTGACACTGCATCGCATATCTTGGGGTGATAGAACATCGGATAGGCCCATCCGATACAAATATCTTGGCAGTGAATGTTCCTGTCACCCTCAAGGTTGAATTACATACCTAATAGTTGATCTGTCAATAAATCAGCTGTGTGTAATCTTTTACAGTACTTGAGGATCTATATACAATCAACAGTACTGTATTACACATGTCACTAGTATAGCTACAGTACATCTGATGAAATTTCCTCAGAGTAAAACATATGTTTAATCAATTGAACTGTCATTATTTCAACTGTAGCTTTAAAACCACACTAGCTAGTCTGTATTGAAGTTTTACAGTACATTTCTTTGAGATATGTTGTTTGTATGGTTAGTTATTTAGATAATAAAGTTATCACTTAACTCTAAAATAAGACTATAGGTTATTTAACCTGTAGAATCTAAATCTAAAAGAATATTACACTTAATACTTATCCATTATAAATGTATGTGTCCTTGTAACATATCTACACATAGTTTACAGTGTAGCCTATGTCTTTTCTGTGTTTCCTGTACCAGGTAACTATAGGTTATTTTACACATAGTTTTCATTACTGTAATAATAAGGTGTAGTTTACATATGGTTAACATATATACCCATTACAGTAACATGTTTACATGTATGTAACAGTATTAATTACAACTCTTCTGTCTTAGTTGTAATATATAACTATATGTAATCTTACATGTAGAGTCCATTTCTGTAATAATAATCTGCAGTTCTTAAGTACAGTCACTGCCAAGATATTTGTATCAGATGGGCCTATCCGATGTTCTATCACCCCGAGATATGTGATGCAGTGTCAGTAGGATTAGGTGCGATGGAATTACTATTGGTATCTAATGCTCCGACACCATATCGTAGTGTAATTCCATTGCACCTAATCCTACTGACACTGCATCGCATATCTCGGGGTGATAGAACATCGGATAGGCCCATCTGATACAAATATCTTGGCAGTGAGTATTGTGTTTATACTCTTGAAACTGAGTATGAGTTGTAATTGCCCTTGTTAGCATGTGGCACTTTGGTGCTCAGGGCTGACAAACAACATATCTCAAAGAAATGTACTGTAGAACTCCAATACAGACTAGCTAGTTTAATTTTAGAGCTACAGTTGAAATAATGACAGTTCCATCAATTGAATATAGGTTTTACTCCAAGGAAATGTCATCCAATGTACTGTAGCTGTACTAGTGACATGTGTAATACAGTACTGTCAAGTGTACACTGATCCTTGAGTAATATAAAGGATTACACATAGTTGATTTATTGACAGATCAACTAGTAGATGTGTAATTCAATCTTGAGAGTGACAGGAACACTCATGTGAACCTGTCACATCATGTACAATAATATAAATAAAAGAATTACACATAGTACATATAAAATAACATTTGTAATACCTCAAACTCAATATTTCACAGGGGAATTAATCTAGCTTGTCACCAAACAAACTACAGGTGTTCATTCCATCCTTGACCTCGAGTAATAGAAGGTTTATTATTGGTCCAGACAAGCTAGATCAAAATGACTAGATGAATAACTACTGTAATCACAAAGTAAGGAAATCAAATGTACTCTACAATGGGAAAGTCCTTGATTTGAATTGAATACACAAAATTGTGAGTACCTTCTAGGCCTCAGAACATCTATAAAAAAAATTCCTTGTATTTGTGGTAATTAATCATCATCACTTACTACTTCAACAAAGAAATATCTATACTTACAAGTATACATTAAACATACCCCTCTTATATTCTAAGGATTATTAGTAGAGTTGTCTGTTCCCATTTCTAGAAGTCTAATTTTGTGATCACCCTCTTTTATTAGAGTTATTTGATTGATTTCTTGCTTGATTACATATCCTAGATCTTTACCTTATCCAAATCCTCTATATTTTGACAAATCCACCCTCTAGAAGTGAGACAAGAGTTAGTTGATTTGTCTTCTTTTTTATCTATAGCTTTAGACATGTTTCTGGATCAAGTACTGACTACTTGGACACTCTATAACCCTCAACTACCCCTGGGTTAATCAATCTCTGTTACACTACTGTGTGTGTACTAAAATCTCACCTAGAGTGATTGCCACAGCCAATAAGAGTCAGTGAAGAGAAATACAAATAGATTTGTTTTCTTATTAAGCCTGATATATTCAGATAAGGCTTTACAAAGTTGACTGTGAACACATCCACACTTTATAACTATTTTCCATAGTAGCTAGCCAGAGTTTTGTGGTCATTTAGACTGTCGAGAAGCATGTCTCTCAACAGGACTGTTACTGGTCGAGAGCCCAGCTTTTGACCAGCTCTCGACGGTTTTAGTCGACCATCGAGAGCTGATCAACAGCTGGGCTTCTGGCGAGCGTTCGACTGAAGAGCGACCCGACCGATTTGAGACGGTCTTTCGCTCAAAAAGCCCCCCGTGGTGTACATATAGGAGGGGTTGAGCTGTATGGTGTATGTACTGTTGTCCGCACAGCTGTCTGTACAGTACAGTTTTAGGCTGAGAAGTGAAATGTGATGTCGAAACCCGGAATACAACACGTTAGTCTACCGTATCGTCTCGGCCACCATAGGTTATAGTATGTTTCGCTTCTTATTTAGATAAGATTGATCAGAGCTTTAGATGAAATGATTTAGTGAAACTGAAGGATGGATGAACTAGTGAGACAAGCTGGTCAGTTCGGGTTGCAGATGTTTATCAGGATCATGGTTTTCCTTCGTCCAATCTTTGATTGAGTTGATAGTCTAAACCCTTAGGGTCTGGACTAGAGCGTCCACTTGTCCACATCTTGCACAATTTCCTACTCTTGCTCCGCCCGGTCCGGAGTTCCTGTCCTCATCCTTCTTTGACGGGATTTCCCCAACGAGTCGGGCGCGCGAGCAAGACGAGTGAGGAGAGACTTAGCTTACCTGACTGCTCTTACAGGGGCAAGCACAAGAAGATGAGAAAGCGACCACAGCAAATACCATAAACTACATTTATTCACCCAGCTTGAGTTGATGTCAGAGTGGATTGAACTCCGCGACGGGCTCAATTTCCTTTCCAACAAGACACTGTTTCATCAAGATTGAATCTGGGCTTCACGCTCAAGAAGTCCGAACCGATTCTGTAGATTTTTTTTCTTTTTTTCTTTTGAACTCTTCAAAACTTGTCGAGGTTCAAGTTCAGGAGTCCAGCTATCTCCCATCACTTTGGTTGTTGTTTTTCAAATTTTAGTTGAATTGATCTCATCTCTCTAAGATTTTGGAATCATTATGATGAGCAGAGGTTTGCTTTATGTGATATGGTGTCTCTTTCCGCTATCTCGCATATTTCAATCAGTCATAGCACTTTCAGCAGAGGCAGTCAGCGCAAATTCAATAAGAGATCCAATCAATGCCATTCGGCCTCTTAAAGATCGCGAGCATCTCGATTCAGCGACCACCGAATCTGTAAAAGATCGCATTGCTTGTTCACACTCACGTCTTTGTCGAAGGATGGCTAAGAATATCTGTAGTTGTCTCTCCGGCCCAGCGACTGTAGGTGACGATGATGACCATCCAAGGGGCACAGCAACAAGTCATCCAACAGTACCATTCTGTACGTTGGTAATCTCCCTTTCCTCAATTCATGATCATGAGCATGTGTTGTCTGTAGAAGATTGACTTCAATACATTCCAAACTCCCAAATAGCTGATGAATTACTAAATTCCCGTGAGCGATTTACCACGAACTTTGATTTCATCCTCCACGTTTCTTGCTGAAAAAAAAACACATATCTCATCATTTACTTGGAGAAATCTCTTTATCATCTTATTTTAGACCTTGGAATTCTCGAACAAGATATCGCCCTCGCTATTCTCCAGCACTTTCAGAAACAGGATACACAACCTCTCCCTAATGCAATTGTAGCGATATCAACCATTCGAACAAGATTATCAACTGACTATGGCAGTTATAAAGAAGACGTAAAAGACTTAATAAGAACTCAACGACTGCCAGGAGCTTTAGACAGTCTTCGTAGAGTTCTAGATGACACTATCGACAAATTATACGATTCGGAGGAGGGAGATACCCGGAATGAAAGAATTAGTCTACTGAGTAATTTTTTTAAGGCCGAGCTCGCGGATCCTCAAATGCATGACGAACTGTCTGTTCAATACGAAAGAATGGGTAGACTTGATTCTTCCATAGAAGAGATAAAAGAAAAAATGTCAGGTATGTCAACGGAAGAGAGCTTAGAATTTCTCACAGACTCTCTGGGCACGTCTCAAAGAGGAGGAACCGTATCTAGGTACAAGTTTTTCCAATGGTCAGGCTGTCAGTCTTTGGTCCTATCTTCTTCTGCCACATGTCAAATATCAAGCGATTTCATCTAAAGGACAGAGTCGACTGAGTTTTTTTTTTTTTTTTTTTTTTTTTCTTTTTTTGATGAATTATTCCTCCCTGAATATGTAGACCATGCATACAGCGAAATGGTATATGAATGGTTCGAACCTCCGAAATTAAGTTCGATCAACACCCTAAAAACCTACCTTGATGGTTTCTCGACTAGAACTGGGGGAGGAGGTTGGGATGATCCTTCAAAAATCGATGGTAATGCGTACAAAACACTTGAGGAAATTGATCGCCTCAGGAAACACTTCATTCAAATGGCTAGAGAAACGGTTTTGGCTCTAGTCCGTCATCGGCATCCCAAAAAGCTGTTAGCGACTTGGACATCGACACGAATATGGGCCTTGATACTGTTAGTGATAGAAAGTATGAGTGGACCTCATTCAAAAGAAGCATTGGGAGCCCTTCAATTTTTGGTTGAACAGGAACCCAGTAAACTTTCTAAAGAGGCCTTGAAAGTCGCAACACAGTTTCAAGATAAAACAAAACTCCCAAATTTTAGCATTATGAAGATATTTTTATTATTGGAGCACCTTCCAGACCCAAAAGGAAAATCCTCCGCGGTTCGGGGATATACTTCAGAGCTAAATCGGCTCAACTTTTTTTACTCAACCAGATCAAACTTTAAATAAAGAAAGTCGACTTTCCCAACGTGCTAAAAACTCTCAAGATATATTAAGGGAGCCAACTAATAAACGTTGATTGGAAAGAATGCAGTAAATTGAGGAATTACTTTGATTATCGGCTGATATTTTCTCTCGAAATTAATGTTGTGTAATTAAATTGTGACCCTCTCTAGTTTTCTTTTCATCAGCATATATAACTAAGAGAATCATGATCAAAATTTCCCACAGTTTTTGTTTTTTTTTGTTTCTCTATTTCTTTGTCAGATGATTTACATTTTGATTTCTATGTCCATACTGTTTGTAAATTTCGTAGTACTGTATTTACAAAGGGACAAGAAGAAGTAGTCAATAAGGATGCAGTAATTTTTTGTTATATATCTAGTAACATTTTCTGTCAATTTAAATTCAAAGTTGAACTCATTTATGTCAAGAGTTACTAGAACGGTTAGATTCGGAAACTGTGCTATGACTGAAGACACGGTGGTCAGTACTTTGATAGCACTGGTTACGAGAGAGAAAAAGAGTATAGCAAAGTACCAACTCGAGGGCAGAGGTACAGTATGAAGACGTGTATGAGTTAGTGTGTGGCGATGACAAGGTGAGGAAAAAGGAAAGACAAAGTCATCGCAGAAAGGAACACTATTTATACACGTCTTGTACATATTCTCGACTCGAGTACCACGCAAGGTCTGTTACATGATCAGGCCAAAAGGAAAGAAAGAAACAAAGAGAAGAAACTCGTGATTGAGACTAGACCAAGTTAGGGTAGTTGATTGAGACCATGTGTTGGTCAGAAGGGACATTGGTTACCCAAAGAGGGTAATGATTGAGACCATGGGTTGGTCATGGTTGAGACACTAGGCTTCTAAGGGAAATAGTTCAGAGGACGTATAGTATGTTTGTGTAGCAAAGTTGTATCATATCCAAGACAGTTCTCTAATGTCATAGAGCATCTCCACCGGGAGCTTGGAAATAGGCGCTGGACACCAAGAAGTGCCCAGGTTGCAACGCTTCCAAGCCCAATCAATACCAAAAAAAACCGTGAGGACCCAGAGCATGTAAACTACCCGAACTCACCGTGCAAGCTCATACACAGGCTTGGCCTTTCATACTGGTGAGGTGGTCTCTATTGGCCATGTCCAATCAAGACCAAAGGCAACACCCATTCATCACTCCTTTCCTATACATTTGTTCAAATCTTGATCCCGCTTTCTGTACGTTTCATACGCTTTCAAATTAACTTCCCAATTCTTTTTTGATGATTTCCATTTGAAACTAATCCCAACACAGTGAATTTAAAGCTCCTAACAAATGAATAGGAGTGTAATGACTAGGGATGTTACGCTTGCGATGATCCACGAAGATCTCCGAGAGCAAGTACAAAATTCTTATTTCCTTATAACCTAAGCAAAATGAGAAGATATATGGAGGAATAAACAAAAAGATTGGATGAAGATTAACATTACGACGATGTGATCCGAAGAGTATATCAATATATGTGAAATTTTTTAATATAAAATACGAACAAGGCACCCGAGACGCGTTCCGGGGCTGGGTCGGTCCAGAATGATTGTGCTCGCAGCTAGGGTCTCGCAATGACTCGCTCATATTGGCTAGGCTGTAAGACCGTGGCGCCGCCGCATGTATGTTGTGGTGATGTCACAGGTTAGGATTGTATTCTGCCATGGTTGTGTTGTTATGTCACATGATTTGTATTGCATTGGTTATATTTCTTCTTCTTCTAATTCTTGGTACTGCTGTGCATTCCTCTTGATCATGTACAAACCTAACTTAGTGATACCCAGGAGTTCTCCCATGTAGTATATCTGTCAAGTCAGCCACTAGATCCAAATACTCCTTTCATCATTACATAGGACTATTTGGATTCAATAAAGATTGAGAAGATGTTTAACTTAACCATCCTTCTCTGGCTGACTCACAGGTTATGAGCGTACATGGTGCTGTTTCTCTGACAAGCTATTCATCTACGATTCAATCTTGATTAATTCAAATGTCCCACAATCCATTCCTTTTATGAAGTGGTAAGTGATGATCTGTAAATACCATGAGCTAGACACCACAAAGAAAATTGCATCACATAGAGGCATGCTACATCACATAGCAGGCTAAGATGCGATGCAATAGGTCCATTTTCCAAGGTAGGGACCTTGAAAAATGGTCCATAGCATCACATGAAGACATGTTATGTTACATAGCAAGCTTCCATGTGATGAAAATATGTTGGCAGTGAGAGGGTGCTCTTTTATAGATGTTCTGAGGCCTAGAGGGTACTCACAATTTCATGTATCCAATTTAAATCAAGGACTTTCCCATTGTAGAGTACATTTGATTTCCTGATTTTGTGATCACAGTAGTTATTTAACTAGTAGTTTTAATATATCTTGTTTGGACCATTAATAACCTTTTTATTACTCAAGGTCAAGGGTGGAATGAACACCTGTAGTTTGGTTGTTGACAAGCTAAATTAATTCCCTTGCCAAATGTTGTATTCAAGGTATTTCGATTGTTATTTCATATGTACTATGTGTAATTCTTTATTGGTACTACTGTACATAGTGTGACAGGTTCACATGAATGCAACTGTCACCCTCAAGGTTGAATTACATACTTAATAGTTGATCTGTCAATAAATCAACTATGTGTAATCCTTTATATTACTTGAGGATCTGTATATAATCAACAGTACTGTATTACACATGTCACTAGTACAGCTACAGTACATTTGATGACAGTTCCTCTGAGTAAAACATGTGTTTAATTAATGAAACTGTCATTATTTCAACTGTAGCTCTAAAACTATACTAGCTAGTCTGTATTGAAGTTCTACTGTACATTTCTTTAGAATATATTGTTTGTGTTGTTATCAAATTAGATAATAGAGTTATCACTTAACTCTGAAATAAGACTATGGGTTATTTAACCCATAGAATCCAATTCTACAATAATATTACACTTAATACTTATCTATTATAAGTGTATGCATCTGTGTAACATAGTTTACAGTATGACTTATGGCTTTTCTGTGTTTCCTGTAATATGTAACCATAGGTTAGTTTCCACATAGTTTCTATTACTGTAATAATGACATGTAGTTTACATATGGTCAACATATGTATTGTTTACTGTAACATGTTTATGCTTATGTTACAGTCCTAACCACAACTCTTCTGTCTTAGTTGTAATATGTAACTATATGTAATCTTACACATAGAATCCACACTGCCAAGATATTTGTATCAGATGGGCCTATCCAATGTTCTATCACCCCAAGATATGCGATGCAGTGTCAGTAGGATTAGGTGCGATGGAATTACTATCGGTATCTAATGCTCTGACACCATATTGCAGTGTAATT
>MU167243.1:419962-431358 GCA_015951145.1 Cronartium quercuum f. sp. fusiforme G11 | reverse complement strand
GATGCAGTGTCAGTAGGATTAGGTGCGATGGAATTACTATCGGTATCTAATGCTCTGACACCATATTGCAGTGTAATTCCATCGCACCTAATCCTACTGACACTGCATCGCATATCTTGGGGTGATAGAACATTGGATAGGCCCATCTGATACAAATATCTTGGCAGTGCCATTTCTGTAATAATAATCCTCAGTTGGTAAGTACAGTATTGTGTTTATACTCTTGAAACTGAGTATGAGTTGTAATTGTTCTTGTTAGCACATGCACAACCAAGAAAATTGCATCACATAGAGGCATGCTATGTCACATACCAGGCCAAGATCCAATGCAATAGGTCTATTTTCCGAGCTAGGGACCTTGCAAAATGGTCCATAGTATCACATATAGACATGCTATGTTACATAGCAAGCCTCCATGCAATGAAAATATGTTGGCAGTGATGGCAATTGGTGCTCAGGGCTGACATGCATTATCTATAACTAAGATTGACTTTTCTGCTGGATAAGCTTTCATTTCTGGTAGCTAAAAAAGAAACAGATAGACATCAGGACTGAAAATGTACATGTTTGTTTAATAAGTTTCCAACTCACTAATTGAAACCTCAGGAAGTTTTCAAATCTATCTCAATTAATAATCCCTTCTCAAATTGTCAAGGCCAAGATCCCATGTAGACCAATCACTGGAAGCAGAGAGTTGCATTTCAGATTGCTGCAGCAAATCCAGCAAGTCACCAGCTCATTCATGGGTGATCAACCATACACTCATATGAGATCATGCTCACAAATAGCACTCTCATCTGATCATCATCAATGTCAGTATGTGTTGAGATTCAATCAACACATAATATGCTTTAACCCAAATATGCTACAACTGTAGCCCCCCCCCCCACTTGATTTTCATTCAAATTGTTGAGATCTTCTTACCTGTCTCCTTTCCTCATCTGAAAGGAGATGGTAAGCCCAACTCAATCCTTTTCTTTCTTATTTTCACTTGTCAACAATCAGACATGCTCACTAATTTCCCATTTATTCCATGTTCCCTTTTCTCTGGTCTAGCAGTTTGTCACCAGCCTCTGATCCAAGCTCACTACCCATTGTTTGATCAAAACTCACCTAGATAACTGTGTTCCAAGAATCTTCACAGTATGTCTGATCCAGGCATGGGCAGGAAAGTAAAAAAAGTAGGGAGTAATACAAAATTCACTTACCAGTGAATACAAACATCTCTGCTGCAATGTATTGAACTAAAGCTTGATATAGCACTCTTTGATAAAAATCTTTGCAGATGTTGGAAGTTCAAGCCTTCTTGCATGTGATTTCTAGGTGAGTGGTGAGTTCCAGGTGGACTGTTTCAAGACTGGCCAAGAGAACAGTCTTGTTGTAGATTGCTTCCCATAACTCACCTAGGAAGAGCATTGGTTTTTCAGCCACCAGTTCACAGTAACAATACAGATGTGACATATCAAATTACATATGCAGGACATATGTAATACATCAAGTTACATATGGTAGAAACATGTAACATAGAAGGTTACATATGATGTACATATGTAATGTATCAAGTACATATGTAACAATAAATAATCACAACTCTGGCTCAGTGTCAAAAGCCATTCACAGGTACACTTACAGTAAGGCCTTTGTATTAGTCCTTGTAACTAGTACAAGAACCACAACCCAGCCCAGCATGACCAGAACTAAATAGCTGGACTATGATATCCTTGTATTGAGGGATCAAAGGAAGAACAGGTATATAAACCCTGCCTCCTTAAGCAGGAAGCTCTTTTGTTCCCTCAACTTTTTTACCACACACCAAATTGAATAACACACAAATTGAGAATATCTCTTATAGAATATCAGCTCAAGAGTGTACCATTCATTAGGTGAAGAAGTAACCAGGCCAGGCTAGTAGCAGCCTTTTTTGCTATAACCTTCACTAGTTGGGAACTAGCTGTGAAGTAGAGATAAAGCACTCAGATTAGAGGAAGTCATAAGGGTAGACTTTAATAACAAACCTCTAATCTTCTACAAGGTCACTCTATTCAAAGAGCCCTTCAACAATATCTACAAGGAAGCCTATTCAAAGGCCCCTTCAAAAATAGTTCCCTGGTCTCAAACCCTCTTCTCAGAGGTCAATTAACTGGAGTCTGTACTTGTTTACCACACTACAGACCCCTTAAGACATCTGTCTTAATTTGTCATAGTGAAGAGGAAGGCCTAAAAGAAGCCTTCCCCTCACAGCAAGTGTCACAAATCCCATGGGCTGAGCAGCTGCAACAGCATATGAAAGACCACTATCTTCAGACAAAGAAAAGTTTTGGCATTGTTACAAAGGATCGCTGACGGCGCGTACCGTGAAATACCAATATCCACGGTTCCAAGTATATGGGAACTGATACGGGAAAATCTGAGCGACTTGACCAGCAAGGAATAAAAAAGCTCAATGAACTTCTTAAACTGATTCAATCGGTTGTAAACGTTCAAGGTTTGAAATTTTGTACAAACTATCATGGCCAGAGGGTTGAAATTTCCGTGACCGTGTTCGTTGTAAAGTAGCAATGCAGTCTGGTCAGGTTTAATTGGAAGTTTCCAGTAGCCTCAGCTTGGCTCCAACAGATTTTCTTGGTCAGCCATGTTGTCGCTTTCGATGAGATAGTATTTTGAGAAAATTTGCAGCTGGTCATCGCTGAGTTGTTTTTACGATGAATACAGCCTTGACTAGATCTTTCTATCTGAGTTGCTGTGATGGAAAAGATCTTGGGTGGTGACTCACAAGATCTGACTTTTCAAAGGGACGGAGCCAAGGGGCTTGTTAGGTTCAATTGGGGGCGTTCGCATTCTTCGTAGTTCCGGAAGCTGACTGCATTTATAAAGTTACAGTTATTTTCAAAGGGATATCCAGGAATAGTTGAAAAGCAGTTAGTACGTCAAAGAACGTAAGAGTGATGTACATACTCACATATATGAGTAAGCTGTCCATCGAGAGGATTCATTCCCAAGTCCAGTGATACCTGAAAGAAAGGTTAGTCAGTGAAAGAGGCTGAAATGAATGTGCATACTCAAGTGGGTGGACAGCTAGGAGATGACTTGTACGATCGTTGCAATGTGTCCGGCAGGAAGGCTCCCGACATTGGGGGCTCTCAAAGGTACAAAAGAGATATCCTTGTACCCCTCAGAGCCCCCAACGTAGGGGGCCCCCTTGACAGGACCAATGTCAGGTTCGGAAGTCGGCCAAGGTTCAGTTCTTGATGAGGATCTGAATCACGTTCGAACAAAGAAAAAGCAGTGAGCAGTAGAGGATAAAAGGAGAACACACCTGTGGTCCAGGCTGGCTAAGTATGATCCCTGCTTACATCCAAGAATATTTTGTAAGCTTTTATGATTCAGGGAGGGATTGGATAAACCGGAGGCGAGCCTATTGAGCGAAGAATTGTGGAACAGAGAATCAAGGAATCGAAATAAAGCCAATCTATGTTTTGGAGTTGATAGGGATAGAGACGAGGAGACTTGCCAAACACCTCTGGGGATGAGGAGATATTCGGAAAAGGATCCGTGCGCACCAAATCCAGAGTGTGGCTCACTTCGAGAGTGAACTATTCAAAACATCCTACTGAGCGAAATTCATCAAGCAGCGGTTCAAAGTAACAAAATCTTTGAAACGATGACACAGGGTTAGACTTCCAACTGTTCAAAAACACATACGTGGCACTTGAGTTTGGGAGATATGCCTCTGGGTGAAATATGATCATGCGCGGTGCTTCCTATCCAGTACGGCCACTTTTTTTCCCGACGAAGTGCCAAGTCCATCGGACTATCAAGAAAGAACCTGCGGAAAAAATTGTCGAGCAAGTGGAATTCAAGACAAAAAAAAATCGCGAACCTGACCTATGACTGGACTACCAGCTAGTTAAACAAATCACGAAGCTTCAGGCTATAAAAGCCGGGTTCTCGAATTCGAAAGCAATGCCTAGGTGACCGTTTCAAGAATGCGTAGAGAAAAGTAAAAGAGAATCTGACCCAGCGGGGTGAATATGTACTTGAACATATCCTGAGTGACAAAAAGTGCTAATCTGGCCTGTGAGCATACGTTGCTCGGTTACTCCGTGACTCTGGAGTTTGTGAGGTACACTCCTCTGAGAATGATATATGATCATATGTGTTGCTTTCTGATCAGTGTGAGCGAGTCCCTAACAATAGCGACAAGTCCCGGGGCTACCAAAAAACAACCTGCGGAACAAAATTCGGCAGGCAAGCGGATTTTAGGGTAACAGATTATTTGCGAAGCTGACCTATGATTAGACTTTCAACTAGTTGTAAAATGTCCGAGTTGACCTGGTTGTGAAAATCGCTGATGAGCTCTGGTACTTCGATTTGAAAGCAATGCGTAGGCGGACGCTTGAAAAATGTGTAAAAAAAAAGTAAAAGAGCATATAGCCTAGTGGAGGAAAAAGGATGGGGATGTATGTACTTGAACGTACCCGGAGTGACGAAAATGAGGCTAGGAACCGTGTTAATATGGTCTATGAGCATATGTTACTCGTTTCCTCCGTTTCCGTTTGTTTGGGAGAGGTCAGTACAGCAGACAGGCTTCGGTCGTCCTGGTTTTCAGCATGAAATAATCTACCCAAGTGTTTGTGTCGAAGAAATATAAATTTTGAAGAAATGACTCACGCGACAGCTTCAAAAGCGACATGGTAATAGTTGTGTCATGCGTTCAAACCCTACGTTTAAAGGCTTTTGAGAGCAATTCAAAATTAGAGAAAATGGAGCAATTTATCAAAAGTACAATTGAATAGACCGCGTCGATGCTTGTTGGGAAAGGGACTAGTAAAGGGACCGCGCAAGACGTACATTCGGAGATGCGCAGACGCATATTGAGAAGCCAGACGCTGCGTGAAGACGGCACCAGATCTCATCATCGCCTAGAACTGCAGAGTCAACCCTAGAAACAATGGCACAATCCATCAAGGCACGGTGCATAGACGCGTCTTATGCGAGTTGAAAAAGTGCTGTCAAAGCGAAAAGCAAGCTTAATACATACAGTTCACGAGGGCAGATTTTTGGCTAGATAGATCAGCCCAAAGTCGATACCAGGTTTGGTCATCAAAGATAGCTGGACGCGACGGTGGCGTTACTGGAACTTGGCTTGGTTCAAAAACGACTATCTAAACCGAGAAAACACGTGTCAGTCAGATCTGTTTGATGTTTTGAGGTATGAGGAAGCTCTTCTAGACGGGTGTGAGGAGAAGTTTGATCAGAGTGCTTTGTCAATGCGAACTGGAGGGATGGATAAAGAGAGGATCTATGTGGATTGGTCTTCTATATATACCCTTTTCCACTCAGCTCAGCATTGGGTAGCGCGTGTTGCTTTTGATGACTGGTAACTGAGGCGGAAAGCTGATCAAGTTGAGAAACGGTGATAAGCAAGCAGTGTGTGCATTTATTACATTTACAAATCACTGGCCCTGATATGGCTCAGCATCTCGAACGTTTTTCGATTCCGCCTGGATGGGTTCAAATCTACCGAATGGTCAACTTCAACTCGTCGTCTGTCAAGGAACATACTGAGGTCTTACTTTTTGTAAATCCAATAATTGGCTCATCCACCAGAATCAACGGTGATTTGGGTCATGAGGGAATAAGCACAACATGTCAAATGCTGAGAGAGTAGTAAGTAGTAAGTACGATGCTTATACTGTGTTGCTATGGATATCCTTATATGCGTTTTGCTCATCCAACTCTTTGGGTGCTATTGTAAGTAATTGGCTTATTCTGCTTTTCTCTTCCCTCAGCCCTGGTTTGCCACTCCACCAGGATGCTCCGTAGCTTACTCTCCCCTAAACAATCATCCAGTGTCTCCTCCCTCACATCCCTCAGACCACCCACCTCAACTCTTCGATCGCTCATCTATTTCACTTGCCCCTTTTCTTCTTCCGCCATCTCCCTCATCCATGGTCAACGCAAGCCAACGGGAGACAAGAATTTCAAAACATACAAGCCAATCACCCCCGGCTTGCGACATCTCCGATTACCCCGTAACGATCACCTCTACCCTGGTCGCTGTCATCTGCCACTCACCATACCCCAAAAGCGCACCGGTGGACGCAATAACACTGGCCGGGTCACCGTTCGCCACATCGGAGGAGGCCACAAGCGTCGAATTCGTACCGTCGACTTTCACAGGCGTACACCAGGAGAACAATCTGTAGTCCGAATCGAGTACGACCCCGGTAGATCCGCGCACATCGCCCTCATTCGTCACAAATCCACTTCCGAACTATCTTATATTCTGGCCCCCGAAGGTCTACGTGCAGGAGATGTAGTTCAGAGTTTCAGGACAGGCGTTCCACGTCGATTACTCGAGTCTGACTCACTCGATCGTCCTTCCAAGCCTAATCCAGACACAGAAAGCGCCAGGAAAGAAGAACTTGCAACAGCAGCTGAGGTGGCCACATCCCCACTTGCACTTGGTCTCCTTCGTTCGCTCACTATCAAACCTGGAAACTTCCTCCCCCTTCGACTCATCCCTCTCGGAACGACCATTCACGCACTCGCACTGAGACCAGATGCAAAGGCAAGCATGATCCGTTCTGCGGGTACATTTGGAAAGCTCATCTCTCTCGGACATACCCCACGTGGAGGCACGAGCGAAACCGAAGGTGGTGGTCAATATGCTCAAGTGAAACTTCAGAGCGGTGAGGTGCGATATGTGCACATGGATGCATGTGCGACTATCGGGGTGGTTAGCAATGGACATTGGCAGGGACGGAAGCTAGGCAAGGCCGGTCGACTACGATGGCTCGGACGTAGACCACGAGTGAGGGGTGTGGCGATGAACAAGCAAGTCCAATTTTTATTTTGCTATACATCTCCTTCACATCCTACGAGCTCACTCTCTCACTCTTATTGTTTTGCACGCAGAGTCGATCATCCTCTAGGTGGTGGAAGAGGAAAATCGAAATCAAATAAACATCCAGTCTCTCCTGCAGGTTTGAAAGCCAAAGGTCTAAGGACACGAAGACCAGGTGCTAGAGGTAATCGAATGGTTGTGAAACAACGAGCCAAGGGCAAGCATGTAGGCAAATAGAAAAAAAAAACAATTACAAACTATTTGGATATAAAAACAGAACAAACTATGAGATAGTCTTTCAAGTCATCATGGCATGATTTTATTTCTACGTTTGGACTTCAGGAATCTGAGGTGATTTAGATGATGAATTGAGTAATATGGGTCAAATAGAATTTTGCTGTTTCAGTGTAGACTGGTTTAATGTTGACTTACTTGTCGGGATGATAATACTACAGCACTCCGCCGTGCTATTATACCCATTATGAATCTAAACTCCACAGGTTCCACGGACACTCATGATTTTTCAGGGGAATCTTTATCTGATCACTAAATAACAGTTATAAGGTTCATGAATATCCATATATATCCCCAAATTCATTGACATGATGGCAATATACACGACAAAAGCTTGAGAGTTCCATGAACACTACCAGTCATTCTGAAACCAACGACTTGCAAAAAAATAGACTTGGGTCTCATTACTTTGTTTTACAGTTCTTGTTTCTATCACAGTGTAATGCCTTGCCTTTTTATTTATTTATTTTTGATTTTCTCAGATATTTACAAGTGCATAGACAGTCATGCTTGTTCAAATATTGATTACTTGCTGGTTCCATATACTTACTTACCTCTGACAAGACAATGCCTCCTATAGCCTTCAGTTTGATTTGGATGTCCACAAACCAGACCTGTTGTTGACAAGAGAACTCACTATACCATCCACCTTTCGCCAATAATTCTTAATTTGAATAAAAGTGCAAGATGTGCACCTGATAGAAGAAGTCTTTTGCAGTCTTTCTTGCATGAGCTGTGTGATTCTTGCTTCAGGAAGACCAACAAGTTGCGCGTCTCGAATCCCGGTCCCGGCGCCGTGGCCACGTGTGATCAGGGCCGTTCGACGGGTCTCGGTGTGTAATAAAATCTGACCATCACCATCTGATCCTGATCCTGATCCTGATCCTGATCGCACTGCAATCCACATCAGGTTCAATCGAGTTGTCTTCAAAACACATTCAAGACTTTCAATCAAACTTTTCAACGTTCAACACTCATCTTGGTACCTGAATGGCCTCTTGTTTTGCATGAGCTCTGACAGACGAAGTGTACGATGACAGTCACGAAGCGAAAAGCGTCGGATCGAGAGAATGAGACCAAGTCCAGTGGGTGGCTCCACCTTTTCTGTCACTGTCACTTACACTCAAAGAAAAAAGAAAAGAAAAGAAAATATCGCCGAAATTCGAACCACTGATCCTCGAACGAACTCAGATGACACAGCTGGTGTCAAATACACCTGTGATGGATGTTCGGCCGATATCTCTCATAGCGTCAAGATCCGTTGTGCTCATCAACAGACTGTGACTAACACGGTGGCTGGCCAAGTGCATACCTCGCAGGCATTGGTTTGCGAGAACTTTGACCTGTGTGCTCAGTGTTTCTGCGAAGGCAAGGAGGTGGGCCGGCACAAAGCCTGGCATGATTATCGGGTCGTGGTAAGTCAGTGAAGGACATGACGATTTCGGGTATCAGCTACTACAGTAACTCATCTTTCTCTCATCTTCTTACGTCCTGTTCAGGAACAATACTCAACACCCATCTTCGTTGACGACTGGGGCGCGGACGAGTAAGCGATCGAGCCTCAGCATTGCGTACCCTCAGTCACTTTCTAGCCATAGGACTGAGCCATCCAAGCCCACATCTTTTAATCATTGATCCGTATCGCCCTTTTCAGAGAGTTGTTAGTCATCGATGCATGTCAAACCTACGGTCTCGGTAATTGGAGCGATATTGCCGATCATGTCGGCAATGGACGAACGGGCGAAGACGTCCGGAAGCATTACGTTGAAATCTACATCGGCAGTGACGACTATCCTCTCCCAGTCAGTCCCTCTTTTATTTCACTGGCTTCCGACCGATCAGTGCTGACCCCGCTCATGTGCCTTGTGGGTTGTATTTACATAGCCTATGGACGTTAGGCTTGACATCACTCAAGATGAATTTCAGGCCCGCAAGAAACAGAGGCTAGAAAAAGTCCAATCCCTTCCTTTAGGTAAGTTTGAGTTCCGCCCCACATGATACATTTCGGGCAAAACGATTCCGAAGCTAAAACGGCTCATGCTTGACACTTAACACATTTGTTTTTTTTTCTTCTTCAGTGCCACCAAAACCAAAACCATTGGCATCGGGACCATCTAATCATGAAATTGCCGGTTTTATGCCTGGTCGGCTGGATTTTGAGACGGAGTGGGAGAACGAAGCCGAGAATTCGATCAAAGATCTATCTTTCGGAAGAGTTTACCGCTTTGGTGGCGATTCTCAACCTGAGCGAGCACCTGATGAAGAAGAAGAAGCGTCAGAGGCAGATATCGATTCAACGACGGTCGAAGGCCTTAAGACAAGTCTCGATGGCCAGACGGCTAACGATACAAGTCCGGTTGAGGTCAAAAAAAAGCGAGGGCTTGGATCAGGCGCAGGGAAGGTAACTCAGAGGAAGGACGAGAACGTGAATCCACTGGAAACCATCGAGGAGGATGTTGGGGAGGACTCGAATTTGGATGCTGCCGCAGATTTGGCTGTGTTGGAGTCTAACATACGATCATCATCTGAGGATCCACTTCAGCTTCCTTCCACTTCCTCTCAAATCAAATCAAAGATCAAAGAGAAGGAGGAGAAGAAAGCCGAAGAAGCCATCGAAGCTGATGAAGAAGTTGTACCACCTGTGGTAGACGAAGACGATGAAGACCTGGAATTGAAGCTGGCCATACTGGATATCTACAATGAAAAATACAACAAAAGGCTGGAAGCCAAAGCTGTTGTATTTGATCGCAATCTTCTAGAATATAAAAAGGTCAGATACTCATATCATCAATGGGTTTCATGCTTTTGACTGATGTGACAATTATACTTGGTACCCTGTTATGATTTGAAGATCCAAGCTGCAGAAAGGAAGTTGCCCAAAGAGATTAGGGACTTGATTATTCGGATCAAGCCATTTGCTCGGCTACAAACTGCGCTCGATCACGAAAAATTCCAAGAGGGTCTGATATGTACGCAAACGCTTTCTTCCTCCAATATCCCTCGCCGATGAGTTATTTCGATTAGAGCTTTAAATGACTTACGAGCTTATGACGTGGTACTAGATGAGATGACACTTCGGAAACGGATCGCTGAATTGCAAGAATATAGGCGGATGGGTATTACTACTCTTGCAGAAGCGGAAAGATACGAAAAGGAGAAACAGGCCAGGGTTCATCTCGCTGTATTTTTGCTGAATCGCTTGGTGGAGGTTTGATTTGGTTTAGAGACTGATCTTGTTTCTGACCATTCAGATAGCGGCAAAGCACAAGGAGTACTTGGCTTTGGATCGTCTTAGCGTTCGAAAGCCTAGGGTGAGCGGGTCAGGCACTTTCTATGAAGACCTCAACACCACCAGTCGCGAAGGCACTCCTGGACTCAGTAGTAGAGTCTACAAACGACTGCGTGAGCTATGTTTTTCCAGCTTGGGAGTGCGAGTGAATGAGTCGATGAATCTGACTTTTGTGATGAGTAAACATTGAATCCTGTTACGACGGAATCGTTCTGTTGTTTAGCACCACTGCCATTGAGTCTGACAACGTCATCTTCTCAGCAACTCTTGCATTCCTCTGAACTAGCGCTTTGTTCTCGATTGCGCATCCTACCCAAGCCGTTCCTTTACCTCAAAGAGCTTCTCTTTCGAGAACACGTACGCATGGCCGCAATGGGCCGGACGCTCAAGCGATCTGATCTCTCCAACCTTGTCGCTCTCACACCCACCATCGATGACGACGTGCTAGAGTTAGAGAGTGAGACGAAACAGGAACCTGATGGTGCAAGTTTGGAGGGAGGGTTGGGGATAGTGAAAATGGAGGACGTCCAACCAGAAGTAGAACTGGGTGGAATGAAGGCAAAGGGGAAATGGACCAAGCTGGAGGCGATGTGGGATTTCTATTTCAGGTCCGATGATGAGGAACAGAAGGTGGATGAGTCTAATGATCTGAATGGTTGTCCATCATCCCCGCCAAAGTCGTCACAAGCCTTGATAGATTTGGTGTCGTAAGACAAAACTCGAGCAGGACTGGGATGTTTGATGTATGTGTGGTGGGAAGGTGGTGTACTGATAGCTTTTTTTTTCATTGTTGTCTTTGAATAAATGTCGTTTTAATATTTGCTAAATTAGTAGATAGGTACAGTTGTAACTCGGAGGAATTTAAAAAAAAAAAAAAATAGAAAAACACATAGACCGAAGATGAAAATTGTTAAGATATCAGAGCACAAGATGATTCAAAAGGATTAGTACTAGTACCTCATA
>MU167243.1:387789-409196 GCA_015951145.1 Cronartium quercuum f. sp. fusiforme G11 | reverse complement strand
TTTTTTTTTTTTTTTTTTTTTTTTTTTTTTTTTTTTTTCTTTGAAATTGCTTTGGAAATAATGTAGTGAATATAAGAATACTAGTCACATAAAGTTACCATAAGTGATTAACTTTTGCATGAATAAGATTTAAGAAAGCTCTGAAATGATTGATTCTTTCATGGAGTACAAACAAAAACATCACAAAAGAAAGAGAAAGAGAAAGAGAAAAAAAAAAAAAAATAACATTTAACACTTGTCTATAAGAACATCAGTCATGTGAAGTTGCCATAAGTGAGTAACTTTTGCATGAATAAGATTTAAAAAAGCTCTGAAATGATGAGGAGAGGCTTTTTGGTGTGGCTTATAGTCTGTTCATATACATTTTTTGCACATAACATGTACATGTGCATACATTTGAATTACAAGTGGTAAATTGAATTACAGAAAAGATGAAAATTGATAAATTTGAAATGAGACATTGCTACAAGTTTGCCATTTGTAGTGAGGGTGGCTAGTGACAAAATGTTGGTTGTGATGGTAACCTGCGAGAGTTATATTTGTGTATTCTAACAGTGAACACATATTCTGATCTTTATTAGGAAAAACATATCAACAGCTATTGAGGAATGATTACTGGAACATTGTTGTAGAGGTCACACTTTTGGAGATTGGGATGATTCAGATGTATAGTAGAACAATCAAATTTCAAAGGATTGTGGGATCTGGAAAATCTTAAGCAGACTTTGCTTCTGTTGTAAATCCCCTTTGAATTTCTCACTTGCTCATGTGCTTGAAGAGGTCCTCTGCTTGTTTTTTTTTTTTTTTGTCAGGTCAAATATCTGACATCAGAAAGCTTTTTCATCTTTTGTCATATGATTTGAATGGTGGATACCACTTGGTAGGCATAGGCATGATGAGGTGTAAATGTGATTAAAGTTTGACAATAGATGAGGATAATTTATATGTATTGCACAGCCTTGTACACAGTGTATCAAAGGCAGAAAGTGGGGAGGGGATTGTGAGTCACCAAAATTAGGTTTTTTTTTTCTCCCCCAATCCCAAATACTGTAAACTACCTGCGCGCACCCCCAATTCATGGGTTAACCACCTGAGTCTGCAGGTTCTATAGAGCTCATGAGTTCTCAGGGCTCTGTGAAAAATGAGATGAAGATGAAAATAGAATTAGATTCAAGGAGAGATATGGCCTATTCAGTCATCTTGACCTTTTTCACTGTGAATTTAAAGTCTTGTTCATACATATGTTTGATTTGATGAAGAGTTCTAGTACTAAAAAAAAAAACCTTGCTGGGTGAATGTTAGTCAGTGTGAAATTGAGGAAGTGATTCTCATGCTTGGTACATGTAATGGCTTCAAGCTTTGTGAACAAGCGGTGTTTGATGCCCAAGTGAATGAGTCTAAGCTTTAACTTTGAATACAAGTGAACAAGAATCCACATGTGCTTCTTTTTGTTGGTGGTATAGACTTCAGGTGAATTTGAGAAAATAGTAACTTTGACTGAGTTTCAAGTATCCAACAGAAGCAGTAGAAAGTGGTCTGAAATCATAATCTTGATTACCAACTCATTGTACCTGCAGTAATCTTGAATCAGATCCTGTAAGCTTGGCTGACATTGTACCATGTAGGAATGTTCCAGCCTTAACAGCTCATGTGAAACCCTAAGTACAAGTTACCAATCATGTGATAGTTTTGGTCTTTCAACCAAACGCAAGTCTCCAAAGGGTGTTTGACAGTTTGTAGGGCACCATACTATTTATTCTCAAATCACCATTTCTCTACATAGCTCTCAGACTTGTAGACCGTGGGCCACTAAAATGGGGCGCATAAAAACTTTTCGGCTTCTTCAATCAGCTAATGACAAAGTACGTTTGTTTTGGGTGGTGGTAGGTCGGGGGTGAGGCCCTCCTCTTGTGGATTGGGATGTGTAAATCTATATGGTATTACGCGCTGTCTACATCACTCACCCACACACCAAAATGTGAAGAGAGAGAAAGAGAAAGAGAAATAAACAATAGAAGTGAAAAACATCATGGGGACAAAGGTGTTTTGGAAACAACTGAGCAAGAGCTATTTTTTCATTTCTTTTGGGGCTCAGTTGAACCTGTGGTAGGGAGCCCGAGAGCGACCTTGACGTAATCGTAGATGAGCCTGAAAAATCAAACCAGACAGGGATCAGTAGACTGAGAGAATATAGAAACAAAAAAGTGGGATAACAAACCATTGAAGGGCAGTGAGGGTTCCAATCATGACGATACGAGTACCAAGACCGGCCCAGAGGCCGCCAAAGCCGATTTCCTTGTAGATCGTTCCTACCGTAGGTTTAGCTGATCCTTCTTTTCCAACTGCGTTTAATTTGGAGACCATCGTGTCGGCCGGGCTAAGATCACAAAAGGTGATGAGCAAGATAAGGATAGCGTATGATGGGGAGGGTAGAAAGACTGGACGTACTGGGATACAACAGCGCAGAAGATACCGGCAATGTAACCACCAACAAATGAGACACCGAGTTGTTCGAGCTAATGTGAAAGAAGCATCAAAAAGTATGAGCAGATGTACTATGAAAACAAGAAATAGAGAAGAAAAAACGGACCTTGTTGTAGGCATCCTTAGGCTTTCCGAGTGACGCGTAGATCTTGGCAACAGTAGCTTCGAAGGACCAGAACTTCATCATCGTGTAAGGAATTTGTCGAGACCAGAGTGATCCAAGAGACTTGTAAAGTCCACCGGTACCTTCAACAGCAATGAATTTTTTAAAACCATCTGACATTCCGCTAGCAAAAGGTGGGATGGTAGTTTGCATTCGAACTTTCACTGCCTCAAAAGGTACGAAGGCGGCGTCGGCGATAAGTTCAGCTGAAGCTGAACCGGCTAGGTAAATGGCGTCTTTGTATTTGGCTGCGTTTACGGGTCCAGCGATGTCGGCGTATCTAGTGCAAAGGTATGACGTCAATCGGTCTGAAGTCCTGGGGGACCAATGAAACTAACTTCTTTTTGAAGAACTCGTAGAAACCGTATTTGCATGCTCCCTGGATAGAGTATCCAACCCAAGTAGGTCCAACACCAGTACTAGAGGATGTACATCACCCGATCGGTCAGTGAGCGGGGCAAAGGCTCGATCGACTGAAACAACGGAAGAGACTTACTATAAGCCACCAAGGCCACCGGCTTTGTAGATCTTGGACCAACCGTCCATGTTACCCTTGTAAAGGGTCTTGTCGACCTACGACGGAAACCCCAAAAAATTGCACCAAACTATCATTCAGTTGGGAAATATGAATGGGCGCAAATGCCGACGAAGGAATGAATGAAAAATAAAATAAAATAAGAAAATGCAAAATGAGTGCTTACCTGCCTACGGCATTTGACAAGGTCGAGAGGGGTGACAAAAGCGTGAGTGATACCACAAGCTAAGATACCACCAGCTGCACAAGCTACATAGTATTTGGGAGAATATAATTCGATGCCTCCTTTAGTCGCACTACCACCACCGGCAGCGGCACCGATCTTGGATTTCAAGTGATCTGCTTCAGAGCTGAAGTGCTCCTTCGCGCCCGCGAGACCATCTTTAGTCTTTGACTCAAGTTCTTTTGCTTTTGATTTCGCATCGTCCAATACGCCTGTTGATCAAGTTGAATAAAAATAAAAATAGAGAGAGAGAGAATGCAAGTGAGTAGGCAGTCAGAAAGAAAAGGAATAAGATAGGTGAAGAAGGAGAGATCTTGAAAGATTGCTTTGACTGACTTGCGGCTCGGATAGATGGGAAAGGTGTGGATAGGTTCAATCCAACGTTGGGACCGAAGGAACCAGCAATAGAAGAGATTGAGGGAAATAGCATCGACATCTTTGAGAGAGATACCCAACAAAGAATGAGGAAAGTGACTGCTCTTTAAATGGGCAGATGGGAAGGGGGAAGGAAGGACCGGGGGGGGTTTGGGTGATCGGAAAAGGTGATCGGGTGTTGGATGTCCAAAACCGTTTCTCCGCAGCAGTTTTGTCCCCGACTTGACCCTAATCACACTTCAGACAACCTCGGCAAGGGGTCGGGCGAAACTTAGATGCCGAGGAATACCGAGAGCGAGGTTCGGAGACTGAACCCGAATCAAACGACCGCAGTAAGCCAGAGTTTCTGCCGATAAGCTTACTCAGCTTCAGCACACAGCTATGTGCTGGGTTCCTGTGGGGTATCATTGAATAGCGCTGGAGATTAAGTGAAATTAAATAGAGTGAATGGATACCAATTTCTCAACAAGAGAGAAAAAAACAAATCATCAAACTGGTCTAATCTTACTATTTTGAATGAAAGCAAAAACAATGGTAATGCTAATGCGATGAAACCATACTCCTTCTTATAAGGTGAAAGGAAGAAAGTATATACTCTTGAACAAAGTTGGTTGTATCATCATTTATTGTTAAAGTCTGTTTTCAGTCAACTATGTCTTAAAAACTGTAAGAAAGAAAAAAAAAAAAAAACTTTGGTCGAAAAAAGCATGAATGGAATATGTTTTGTGAATTGTTTTTGAGAATTGAAAGGTCATTGGAAATTGTCTATAGTTACTTTTAACTCAATCTCTGGCAAGGTATCTGCTCTACAGAGACACAATTTTTCTTGAAGAAAAAAAAAAGACAGGGAACTTGGTGAGTAGAGGGTGACAGAAATGTTTTTTTTTTTTTATGATTGTGGTCAACATTGGGAGTCTGTCGGAATTGATTTTTACAATATTTTCCTGATCTGACATAGTTAGGAAGTCAGGGTAGCCGAATATAAATTGGGAGAGCGATGAGGAAAAAGCAGTTATCCTGTTAAAACACAGTGGGCTTTGTGAATTTCTTCTCTTTTCTTTTGGGGGGGAAGAGATTGAAGGTAAAGAAAAAAAAATTACTACATACCACCGAGGTGTTGAACTCTCTCATGAATTTTTCAGGGTAACTGTTGATATTCACTCGACGAAAGCAGGACACACTAGATCAATATATATATGTTTAAAAAAAAAAAAAGAGAGAGAGAGACCGAAGGAGGATTAAACTTACTCATAGATGAAACGTTGGAAAAATTGAGTCCATCATTTCACAACCTCAACCAGTTTTGAGATAAGGATAGTTATATATATAGTGTGAGAGTATGTCCAATACAATCTCTTATTCCTTCTGTTTTCTTGAATCATTTCTTCCACGATTTGGCAGTTGATTAATTGTACAGTGGTATCACAGCCCCTACAGACCATTCATCAGAACTTCCTACCTCCTCTCGTATCTCATGTTCTGTCTTTTATAATAGGTACAATAAAGTGTCCCACTCATCTGTTGAATCTCTCTCTCTTTCTCTAACAAAATTGTTTGTTTTCTCACTCTTAGGTCAGCTCCACTGTTGAGAGTCAAGTTTAGACCGTTTGATTACAAGTGCTATACGCACAATATCAGTCTGTTCTAAGCCACATTAAAAATCTACAGTAACCAGAGCGAGCCCCTCCCACAAACTCTTTGAAAGGGAAATTCGGAAAAAAAAAAAGTCCTGTTCTTTCCACAGTCCAATTCCTGGTTGAACTTGAGCGGTGTGAAGCAAAAAAAAAATTGCAATGGCTGATATCTGATATAATTCAATTTAGAACTTTTGAAAATTCTATGGACAAAAAAAAAAAAAAAAAACGGTGGAAAAAAAAAGGGCAAGATTATCTTGCATAAAAAAAAGTTTATATTGTTGGCTTTTACTTACTTGGTTTCTTGAAGTGAGATCTTGAGTTTTATATAGTGTTAAAGGAAGAAAGGTAATGAGGGAAAGTACCAGAAGGTAGGAAATTCAGATCTCCTTTTTTTTTTTTTTTCGAATTTTATGGTCCATCTTAAACATTGACACTGTCAGACCTAGAGTAAGTTGTTGGTACCTTCATTGGTAAGTGAGACATGCTGAAGTGCCGCTGGCTGGGATGATGGGTGATATGGGGACATAATGACACTTTCAGAGTTGTTAAAAATCCCAGTTTTGCAACTATAGCTAAAAAGTTCGACTTGGGAAATGTTGAAAATATGGGGAGGGGGAGGGGGAGGGGAACCATCATGTTCTAAAGTTAGGTGTAATCAAAGCCATCAGCCCCCATGAAGCGCACACCTTGTCCTTTTTAACTTCTGGCAACGGGTGCGTTGCAGCGTTGCATGCGCACATACATATTACTATATCCAACCTCACGTTGAAAGAGTACAATACTGTACAGTTTACTACTGTAACTGTCCCCAAAACCCTAACCCTATCCCATCCGACCCTCCTCCCCTATAAAAAAAAATGCGACGCTCCCACCTCACCATTTAGAACTCCCTTCTATTCAACGCAATCATGTCAAATTACCCTCTACTTGCTGTACTCAATCTGTGCATTTTTTTTTTCTCTTAAAAAAAAAAAAAAAAACAAAGCAATTATTGAGGGCGCCGAAGTATTGCGTAGACAAACTTAAAAGAGTGTCTAAATGCCCAAATCTTAGGTTGTTTATATATTTATTTAACTACTTCCCTAGGGCTGGTGACTCTTATATTGTTATTATTTTTTCTTCTTGTTTCAGTTTGGTCCATTTTTTGTGACTGGTGTTTCGTCTGAATGGAGTCCTTGATACTTTTATTTTACTTTATTTGATACAATTGCCGGATGTTTGTTATTGGTCTAGTAAGTGGAATACAGTATGATAATTCAAACGTTTATGAAAAATGAGATATCTTGTGTGTATAAAAAAAATTTGGGAACACAAGGAGCATTTCGTAGCTTTCAATAAAGATAAGAGTCTCTCTGGCTACAACATCAAATGTTTGGGTATATGAGATTCGGAGCAATGCCTTAGAAAGACACAAAGGCTTATTTATAGACGCTACATGTGAGGCAATATTAACTTATTGAGGAGATAGGTGAAGACGTGGTAAGACAACGATGAGATGTGTAGCAAACGGCCAGGTATCACAAAAAGTGAATGATATCAATGTGCACATAAAAAATGCGTTGATTCGTTCGTTAGTCAAGGCAAGTTCATCCAAACTGAACTAACTGATCAAACATTGTTCAGGGTTCGGTAACCCATTCTCGCCCATCATACCTACCTCAAAATGAATCCGCACAACAAACCATCAACCAATAAAACAATGTTAGTTTAACGAGTCATGAAATTTAATGATGAATGTGATATAAAACTAACCAGTTGGCATCTCTCCCATAATCTCTTGGGGTGGTGGACCACAATCTTGCATCTTCGTTAAAAGAATTACAACTTCCTCTTGTCTTTTAAGAAAATCATCTCCACCCGCTTTTTCTTCTACATCCCAAGCTGGATCCTCGAATTTCTTGACTACTTTAGACACTATCTCGGATTGAGTCTGATATCGATCTAGATCTTCTTTTGATAACTTATTTCGATTTTCGTCAAGCCAACCAGGAAACTATTTTGTATACATTATAAGCGTTGAGGCGATGATATACTGACTGACTTCAAGGTTTGGATAGTGGCTTACTTGTTGATTCATCTCTTTTAGAGGTTCATACATAACTTCTTTTGACATTAATTCTTCCATAAAACCTTGTAACATCGTTTGTAATTGACTTTCATCAGGTAAACCACCTTCAGCAGACATCATTTGTTCGAATAGAGCGGCCAATTCTTCATCAGAAGCTGGCTCTGTAATATGATTATTCTACATAGAAAAAAAAACATAGGATCAGATACGGGGAAAAACCTTTCAAGATGAGACCTAAAATACAAAATCTTACTTTAGCTGATGAATCTGATTCTTTTAATTTCTCCATTGTACTCCTTATAGCATCTTGAAAGCTTTGTGGTGGTTGAGGATCGTTAACGGAAGTACTAGGACCTGGTTTATCAAAACTGGTAGTTTTTTTAGTATTAGAATCGTTTCCAGCATTACCGAGAGCTTGAAGAAGGTCTAAACTATTGGAATCAACTTCAGATGCGATCATAGCTTCTAAATGTTTTTTAAATTCACCTCCATCTTCTTCTTTTAAACTTGATAATAAAGCTTCCATTCCTTCTGCTAAATCTCTTGCGAAATCATCAGGTAAGTGTTCTGAATCTGAATCTGAACTTGTATCTAATTTTGATTTATTCTCAGGTGGTGATGGATTGGTTGTAATAGGGTTTGGTGATGTAGTCATTAAATTTTGCACTTCTGGTTGACTAGGTGTTGAACTTATTGGTTTGAATTGTTCTAAAATATCATCAAAGTCGTCCATATCATCTTCGATATCTAACTTTGCGGCTAAAGCTGGGGCCATGATGAGATATTAATTAGGGTTGTTGATCTGATAATGGTTGTGTTTTTATTATTATATATAAATCAACTCAGATGGTGATGGGTTGGAATGGGTAAATGAGGAGAAGGAAAGGTGAATGATTTGGGTCTGACTGGTTTTACAGTTGGTTCAGACTGAGATTGGGATTGAATTTGAGTTGATCAATTCGTACTACGTAGTCACGACCACCTTAAGATAAGTGGTCTATACTACACATAATAATATCCGTTGCGCTAAACCAATAGTCAAATAGCATAATTTAAAAAGAAAACAAAAAAAACAAGAGAGAGACTGGTGTACATGAAATAGCGAATGAATCACTAATCTCAAGTTAGGACTAGAATCACAAACTATCTATACCTGAACCAGACCAGATCAGTAAATGGCTACTAATGAGTGTTTCATAAGCTCAAAGCAGTTTTGAGTGTTTCTTTTCTATTCTCGCATAAAGTAAATTTTTTAATTCCCTAACATTGGTGCAACTTCAACTTTGAATCCAGGCCAACACAAAATAGTTCAGAACTTTACTAATTCATCACTCCACCACTTCCGTAAAAGAATCCAAGAGAAAATGGATCACATTAATCAACATCTCTGCCTTGCCTTTATGATTGGCTGCACACCATTGTCTGTTCTGGGAAATGAGAATTTGAATTTGATTTCAAGAACATTTATCTCTTTTCCCATCCTAAAACAGCTACTAGATATTTAATGTTGAGTAAAAGTTTACCTACCATTCACGCTCAGTCTATCCACAGAATGCACCATGATCTTTTTCAACACTTTGGTCTTACAGCATACCTTGATGGATGGTTGGATTATTCCAGAAACAGTCATTATTTTGTCTTGGCTCTCCAAGGAACACACATTAAACATTTTTTTTTTTTTTTTTTTTGATATGCTCAACCCCCATCAAATCCGGCACACCTCCATGAACAGCTTTTCAAGTCTTGATGCTACACTCATCTTGTTAGGAATAAATTGCAACCAGATCACTGCTGTTGTGACTGAAAATCCAACACCAATGGTGAGACTTCAAGTCATGTTCATTATGATTGTTTCATTTATTGCTGATCTGAGCTAATCTATCAATTTGTAAATTGGAGGTTTATTTGTGAAGCGCTTCTTCACTTTGTAAGTGTTTCTTGTTGTTTGCCTCTCTTCAATCCCATTTCTAAAGCTTTTCTCAACCACCAAAACATGAAACAAGTAGTTTTAAATAACCAAGAGTTGGTTAGGTACTTCTCATATTCACATCAGTGGACCTAGAATCCCAAATCTTGGAGGAAAAAAAAAGAAGGCATCACTCATGATATACAGAGCTCATGTGACAGTTGGTGGTATACTTATACCAAACTCTGCCTGTCTGTCTGTCAACATGCATAAACTTGCAGAATTCTTCAAATGCGCCAATATATTAATTAATTGGTCATTGGACACTCCAAAAATGCCAAAAAGAAATTATACAGATTGTTCGGATGTATGACTACTTCACTACAAACAAGTCACTTGTGTTATTTCTCAATCAAACCAGTAGTTAATTCCCTTACTTACTTGGAGTCAGCTTCCACCACCCTTGGTGATATATAGAAAGAATTTGTTCATGTGTGCGTTCAAATTCCAAACATGGAGCTTTTTGACCTGGCCCAGTTACACCAATTACAAGTCTTACTAGCTTGGTGTTTTGAATTCATGATCTTTTCTATATCACAGTGATCCAATCTTCATCCCCACTGTTCTCCTCACTCCAAGCTTTCATCATGTTGCTGTCTCATGTACCTTCCCACTAAAAATCTGTACCAAACATGATATTCAATCTTGCATATTCCTGGGGACACTCACAAGCCAAATCTATTACCATGCCACAACAGGCTAGTCTCTTCGAAGGTCATTTTGGTACATCAAGGTGATTCCTTTTATGTATAGAAGGTTATCCTTGGGTAGCTTGGTAACAGAAAGAATGGTACATTCTTTCAGAAAATATCTCCTTCAGGTACATATGTGTGTATTACATTGACTCTTATTATATGAGTGTATATGTTGTTACTGTTTCATGGGTTTTGTTGTTATGTTTGATATTTCTCTTTTCTGTTTCTTACACTGTATGTGTTTTCTGTATGTTTCTTTCTTCACCTGGGTACAAACCTAAGATGATGATACCCAGGAGTTCTCCAATGTTGTATATCTGTTGAGTCAGCCACAGAATCTAAATAGTCCTTTCTTCACTACTTTGGACTATTTGGATTCAACTTAAGATTGTGAAGATGAATTGCTCATTACATCTTCTCTGGCTGACTCACATATGTAATTAGTCATAATATAAGTTTTTTGATCATATGGCTCCTTGAAACTGGAGTCTAGATGTGTGTAATAATTTTTGTGTTTATTTATTTGTCAGTTTGTGGTATACCACATTATACTCAAGGGCTGACAACCTTGAATATCATATGTTGTATGCGACCCCATTTCGTTTGGCACAGGGATGTATTTGTGTGAGTTTCTTTCATTGATGGTTTATCACGCAATGTGGAATTAGCTTTTTTCTTGGTAAGGGGGAAGGATGGTTGTAGTGCTTTGTACTCTGAGTAGAAAGATGGGTAGAATAACCTCAGGAATAGCTCAAAGTCTATAAATGTGCATAAATTCAGTGTGGCAGTGTGAGAAAGTTTTTTTGTTTTGTTTTGTTGTTTATATTTGGGGCGGAAACGTTTCAAGTGATTCAAGAGGACAGGAAAATGAATTAAATATTTATATATACTAAGCTTCCTAAGATGGCTATAACGAACTTGATTTATGAAGACGTTCGTGATCGGATATATATAAACAGGTTCAAGAAGGGCCTATACAACAAAATGATCATTCACGCTTCAAGTTTAAAAATGCACATACATCCAAATTGGCTTTCAACTGATTTCGACTACTATACAAATTTGATCATATTCGTGGAAAGCAATCGTATAAATCGAAAGAGAACATTCTAGCTGGAAAAAAAATGTATATGTTGAACGATATTTACATTTAAAAGATGAAAAACAATTGATGTATGCATAATATCTTTTTTTTGTCTTCTTATCTTCTTATGGAGGCATAGAGGATTGGTACTATGTTTATAAGAGAGTCATGGATGATGATCAAATTCAGAGCAAGGGTTTCTAGAAAATCATAAAGAATATATGATTCAAGCCAAGTCTAGAGACTATCAAAGATGATAGGGTGTTTTTTTTGATAAAGGGAAAAAAAAAAAAAAAAAATGCCCGGATGTGATGGTTGAATGATAAGGCTTCAAGTTTTGAACGATTCCTTGACATGTAAAAAAAAACTGAGGAATGAACAATTATCAAGCATGAACCATGAATTGATAACCATAGCCTTGTATTTTAAACCTCCCTGGTCTCAAGACCAGTCCTAGCCTCTTGAAAATTATGTAGATGGACCGACAATCTTTCAGGACTGGTGACCCAGAGCATGTAAGGTACTCTATATGAACTAGCAACGGCTCTTTGAAAAGAAGGTAGTGTGATAAGTTCTTTGGCTATAATCAAATCTTTACCACGCCATCCTCCTTTTTGTACGTTTTTTGATAAATTTACACCGTTTATGACCCCATCTGTGTTAGGTTTGACTATGATCGGATGTGTGTTGACATAATCAAAGGTTAACAAAAGGAGTAAAAAGGTCTCCAATATTTTATAGTTTAAAGATAGACGCATTTTATAAGTTTGGTTGTTTTATTGAAATGCCTTTCCTTATAGAACGATGTCGAATGGCGTTGGTGAAAGAATGTACGCTCTTTTTTTGGTGGTTGTGTTATGTCGAGGGAGGAAGTCAAAAATTTCGCACTCATCAGGACATCTACCTGATTTTATGAATCTGTGACCACACTTTGACAAATCAACGAACCTGGTCACATTTTCTATATCCTGCCTGGCTGACTGCTGAGATTTGAGATCGAACCATAATCTCCGACTTGCTTCGCTTTTCGAATTCACGGTACCCAAAACCTCCTCCTGCGCTTGCCTGCGAGGTTTTTAGTCGCTCATTTTGCGATTTTGGCACGGTGAATCTATGATTGTTTTACATGAGCGAGCATTCAAGACAATCAAAATCGTAAGGTTAAGGGATATTCTTGACTGGGAACTTGTACAATACGCAAGCTTTTACCCTTGAAATGTTGAGAAGCTGCGCCTGAATGGCGGAGTTTCAGGCCACGGGAAATGCATTCATATTTATTGAGTGGCAATTGATCTTTGAACTGTGGTTTTGGGAAGCGAAAGACAAGTGCTCGTTGAGGTCTTGGGATAGTGATACTATCCTATATATTCAGGCAGGGACCCTATGTAATTCTCTTCCAGACAAGTGGAATTTACGGTACACGTTCAGCCGGCCCTCCGAAACAGGGGCCTTCATCAAGTTGATTGTGCTTATTGTTATAACTTCAAACAAAACAGAAAGAATCGTAATTGCTTGAAAATTTCTTGATCTACTAATGTTCAGTTGAATCTTTGCTATTTGCGACAATGGATTCATGATCATATAGTCCTTCAAAGACTTGGGAAGTGGTAATACTGAAAGAGTCACATCGATCGACGTCCAGGTATGTGGGACCAGAATTTTGAGCAAGCAGCATACGCATTTCTCAAAGGGGATCATGGCGAGCCTTTCTTTTTCTCTCGGCCCTTGCATACTGAAGCATTGAAGTAGCTTGCTGCGTCGCTTGTAAGAAGTCCTCGATCGACGGCGTGTATGTATGACCTGGAAATTTGGATGCCGCGAAATGAGCAAAGGAGACATTGAGTCAGGGATTGGATACACTTGATGAACCGTCAGACTTTGAACTCATGTATAGAATAATCAAAGGAATTAAAGAGATACTTGCCATCGGTCAGCTTTGATGACCCGATCCTCGTCGGTAGGATCTTCGATACGAAAATTCCAGAACCTGTAGTAAGAGGGAATGAGCCAATGGAAATAAAATTAATTCAAGATACTTACGTCCAATACTCTTCCTGTGAAGACCATCAGACCATTCCACGAAGTGAAAAAAAAAGAATCAGTCAATACATGCATGATTGAGGAATCGCATTCCAGCGACTAAAATAAAAGTTTCCATAAATGGTGCAACAAACTATGAGCCAACCTTTGAGTAATAAATCTTTTGAGCGTCTCCCCAATCCCTTACTTGAGACGGCGTATCATTGAAATTGGTACGTATTGAACTGCACCAGATATAAACAGACCGGATTGAGTCAAACTTGATGAGCTACAGAAACCGAGAAGATCATTGAAAAGATATCAAGGTACACACAACTCTCCTGTTCCATATGGAACTTCACCATAACTCTTCGCAGTTTCATATGCGTTGTAAGAGCAAATTGTGTTCATGTAGGACTCATACGACGCATTCGCAATTCCACCTAAGGAATTCAGAATCGAGTCAGCGCAGGACTGCTGGAGCAGGATTTTCTCCATCAGCTTCATAAGCCCATGTTGACTAGAACACATACCGAAGTTGAAATATATCTAGCGTGGTTTTATCAAGTTTGAAAAACAGTCAACATCAGGCACTCTAGTTGGATTTCATGAATGTCTTTTTTCAGGATGAGATTTAAACTGACGTGATCATCGAAGGCTCGAGGACCAAGTGCATGTGGAGCCATGCTCTCAGCGTTCCCCCTCCACTGCCATCGTTTTGACATTGCCACTGTGGTGAGACACGACCGCTCAGAATCGGAAACGCTTTCTCTTCGCACCCTTCGATCGAATCCCCTTTGTTCGAGAGATTTGAAGCCGTATCCATGCCAACATTCAAAATTTTAGGTGAACAAGATAAGAGGCAAAAGTGGATTCCATGTTCAAAGTTTCATGATGAACAGGATTCGGATGATCAGCTATGATATAGGGCATCGAGTACTTTATGAATCACTATATGTAGTGTTCTAGCTTACGAATACCAAGCTCGACGTCTTTGCAAATTCATGACCAGCGCACCAGAATGGGTGGTAAGTGACTTGGGCGATGGTTGGCCAGTGGACCCCACAGCTCCGTCTGGTGAATCGTCAACGTTTGTATTCTTACAGCGTTTTTTTAAATATTTTGTGAGTGCGCTGACATCGATAGGCGGATTAGCCTTGGCGGCGTAAATAGGCAGTAAAGGAATCGCTGCTCGTACGCCCGGAATCACATTATGAGATGCGGTCATACGTTCAAGAGCGGGTTGCAGATTGGTATCGCATGCGACCCCAAGGCCGTATTCGACTACGCGCACCGTGGTCACCGCGTCTCGGTAGTAGGTTCCCAAACCTGGAGTCCTGCTAGCCTACGGCCCATCAGGAGTAAATATGGAAAGAAAAGAATCTGAATATGTATGACCAAATTCTCTGAATGCCAAGATTGGTACAGGGAGGACAAACATCAAAATCAGGCTCATTGACAAAGAGTATGCCGAGAACACGTTGAAAGTCAGGATCAAGGTGCGACATTGCTGTTAAGATCACGATCCAAGTCAGAGCTCGCTGGTAATTTGCGTCTTCATAAAAGTGCATCTCCTCGGTGTAATTTCCCGCAAAGAGTTCGGTGTCGGCAGAGACGCCAGGCAACGCGTGCATGCTAAACAGAACGTTCAAGCCTGCCTCTTTGAGCTGATGCAGGCCACGCTTGAGCTCCATCCAGCCGCCTTGCGCATACATTTCTCCGGGACCTTTGACAAGTTCCTCGATGATCCACTAGAATCCGTGACATCAGATGACTGCAAAGTGTGACAAGCATCCCCGTGATGTGCTTTGAAGACTCACAAATCCTAAAGGTATCTTTACATGATCCAATCCAAGGGCTTTGATTTGGTCAACATGTTCTTGAGAAAACCTAAGAAACCGGCACGTGAAGAAGTTAGAAAATGTATAGAAGAAACTCAAAATGAATCCAAGTGTTCACGAAAAAGAAGATTGGACATACCAAGTCTTCCAATGATTCAAGAACACTTCGTTGGCCCGCTTCTGCCCTAACTTGTGCACTAATCCCCATTCACTACTGATACAAGCAGAAAAATTAAAATCACATCTTTCGCCGCCCATTTGCTGCCATTCTAAAGGATACATCCATGATTCGGCCTAGGATCAATTTCCATTAGATGTTTTATCATTACCAGAGCTGGAGGTCGACGAAATTCGCTCTGAACGAGTTTCCCTTCGTCGTCGACAATCTCAATGGATCTTCGGATATAGACGAACAGTCTGCACTTACTACAAGCCAGCCGCCTAATTGTCACGCAAAGCATTCAATTGACGGTCCTTCAGATTTTGAAAAAAGACAATTCCAAAGTTTTGCGTACCGATGGATACCCCACGCTTATACGTTCCTGCAAATTGTGCCATCGCATAGGAGGTGAGGACTAAAATGGCCAAGAGCCGAGCGGTGTGATGTGGCAACTCCATACTTGTATGTTTTCAATTGATATGGCGATTGTCACAATAAGATAGGGAAGAGTGAACGTTAATTTTTCGGAGACCTTCAGGCGATTGACGCACCACTGGTAAGTTGGTTATTCATGATGAAGCTGAAAAGGTTCATGCCTTATGTATTCCACTGTTCGTGCTTCTTGTAAGTATGAAAATCCAACCAAGTTAAATGGCTTCGAAAAGCTCACCCAAGACACAGATAAAATTTTAAAGACCTGTCTATAGATGCATACAAACGCTTACGCCCACCCTTTGGATGGCCATACACCCTCCTTTTGCAGGAAACTTGCACAGCGGTCAAAGCAGGGTTCAAACCAAGAACCAAATTGTGTGATTGGGTTTTGATTTGGTTTAATCCTCCATCAAGTCTGCAATAGAGAGAAAGCCCTACTCTGGCTGTAGCATTGTAGGGAACAAGACAAAAGAGGTTCTGACCCCCAATACCAGCTCCAAGTCGGGCTTGCAGCGGCGAAGGGTGAACAAAACATGCTTCAACCCGTGTTTTAAGCACATACACCTTGAGAATTGCCACCTATCCAGCAAATCCCCTCAGCCACTCCCTCACATACGACGAGAGGCGTACAGGAGGGAGGTCCAATGCTATGGCCTCCATGGTATCCTGGCTTGCATGAACCTTTCGGGAGCTTAAATAGTCGACACTGAGCCTGTATCCGGCCTTGGGCTCGCCTCCAAGTTCTCCTTCGAAGGAGCTTGTAGGTTGAACTAACCTCAGAGTTTAGTGTATACCTCCTTTCACCTGTTCAGCACGAGCATGCAAGACAGGTAATATTTTTATGCCATGTCTAATTTCTTCGGTGACATGACCACCTGTCTTACGACTGTGGTTCTGATCTCCTTGAATCTCCCCCCTGCTACAGCTTCGATGTCGAATCTGGGCCTGCCTTCATTTTCGCACCTGATACATCCTACTACAAGGCCGTCTCCCTTGGGGAGAGTGGCACATTTGGGCCACCCAGTGCTGTCTAACCAGGTGAGCCATTTGCCCTTCTCCCGCGTCCGAGTGAGGTTCGGCCAATGAAGCATGATGTCGGATGGTTGTGCTGACAAGTAGAGTCCGAGTCCGCCTGGTGATGAGCTCACGAGAGCCAACCGCGAGGGCGAGCATCGCCAACAAGCCCGGTAGTTTGGACAGGGAACTGGTCGGAAACATGGCTGTGGTGGTGTTTAATTAGCAGGTGAACGTATGTTGGTCAAGTCGAGGTTGGGAGGTCTGATGTTCAAACAGCAGAATTGATTGACATCCCCACCCCAAAGTAAAAGGTGGCATGAAATCCCATCAAGGCTTCGGGAACAGTCTGTGATAGGCCCCAGCACTGCCAACATATTTTCATCGCATGGAAGCTTGCTATGTAACATAGCATGTCTTCATGTGATACTGTGGACCATTTTTCAAGGTCCCTCCCTACCTTGGAAAATAGACCTATTGCATCGCATCTTGGCCTGCTATGTGACATAGCATGCCTCTATGCGATGCAATTTTCTTGGTGGTGCAGGATGGCAGACGCGCTGCATGCATCGGCCTTACTTTCTCATGACTCGTGTAGCCAACCTTATCCAACAGATACTTTGTACGCCCATACGGACGATATTTGCGCTTTCTCTCTAAAAGCCCCCAAAATGGGGTTGCAAAGTTTTATCAGGTCCATAATGAATCCATTATACTAGTTTATCCCATCCTCATACACCCTCACCTTGGTGCACTGTCTTTGACCCACCCTCTGGTTCATTCCCCTGTTAACATTAGGCTACCTCACCCCTTGTCAAGATTCTTCAGGTATCAATGGAATGGATGGATGGTTTATCATCCATAAACATAGCTTGGCCTTGTACTCTGCCATATGGCAGAGGAGAGAGCTTAGCACAAACTCAGCACCCTTATGTTGTACAGCACTTTAGGGGAAGGGGCCAAGCTCAAACTACTTGGCTCTCTTGTATACAAGTACATATTAAAGAGAAAGTTGCTAAGCCTAACTGTATCAGAAGGGGTACATTACTGTAGAGGAGAGGGATCCACTGTGAGCTTGAGGCTGGGTTCCTTCCTCTACCTATAGAAGAGGATGTTGAGCTTGAAGCTTGGCTCTTTTCTGTACCATGCTGGAGCAAACAACATCAAGCTTGCATAATTATGTCTTCTTCCTCTTTTGTACTGTACAAGAAAAAGCTTACCTCAAAGTGCTTAGCTCCTTTCTTTACCAAATTGAAGAGGAGGGTTCAAGCAATTCAAGCTTG
This sequence comes from Cronartium quercuum f. sp. fusiforme G11, assembly GCA_015951145.1. Lineage (NCBI taxonomy): Eukaryota > Fungi > Basidiomycota > Pucciniomycetes > Pucciniales > Coleosporiaceae > Cronartium > Cronartium quercuum. The sequence goes on along the minus strand of MU167243.1, from coordinate 391,214 downwards.
CATATATGCTCATTGTGAAAGGGGGTGTTAAGGGGTGTCATTTGGCATAAACACCAGTTTTCACCAGTTTTTTACATGAATGGATTCCCACCTTTTCCCAATCAGCCATGGTTTTTTGGGTGTGCTTGCTGTATTTTGCATATGATAGCCCCTTAAGGCTCTGCTATGCATGCAAACCAATGAATAACTTGGATATATATATATATATTTAAAGGGAACCTCAGGACAGACCCAGTTCATGTGGTGCAAACCACTTTTGAAAAGTTTGGCACACTGATGCATCACATTTTCTCCAATGTCAGTCAAGAACTTTCTATTCTTGGCTTTTCTTGCCTCAAACATCTACCATTAGAGAGCCCAACCATTTTGTGCCATGCATAAAGTTAGGTTAGTGCCACCTTGAACTTGTCAATGCACTTCAAGAATATGTGTAACACATGGAGACATGCTATGTGATATATTATGCTCAGATGCAAGGCAATATGCCAATGTCCTAATGTAGGGCAAAATCCCTCCTTCATTAGAGGGGTTCAAAGCTGACCACTTTTGTATATACACAAGCAGTGTATACAGATGTAGCAGGTGAGATGAGGTCATCAAATGCTTGATTAAGTCCCCCCAAAGTGACAGAGCCTGCTAAGGAGGAAGCTTGTTTGCTTAGGGAGAGGAAGCTCATTTTCAGCTGGAACTGCCACCAATCTTGGCTTGGATACTGGGATCTGAGACACAGTCACACCCAGGGCCCAAAATTGGCCCTGGGGTCTAGCCCTTACCCTGCCTCACAACAGAAGGCCTAGCCTTGGCTTTGTACAGTTTTGTGAGGCTAGGGCCTTAGCCCATCTGGCCACAACATACAGCTTCACTGAGCAGGAGCTTGTCTTTTTTTTAAAAGAAAGAACAAAAAATGATTATAGTGCATCATAAACTCATTTTTCAGAAAGACAACATGTAAGGTCTGAGCTTTAGAGTATGTGACTTGGTGGACAACTAGCTAGATAGTTGTTTGGGTGTTTGTGGGTAGCTGAAGTGCAAAAATCCAGCAGTGAAAGTGGAGCAAATGAAAACAAAAAAAAAAGCACATGGAAAGGAAAGTATATAAAGGTAGACCTCTGGGTATCAAGCAGAAAGGAGCCTTTGCTTTTCTTGTCTAGAGTTTGAGCCAGTCCTGTTTTGCTAAGTGTGCAAGGTTGATTGGCACTTCTTAGGTGCAGGATGCTGTTCCTGATGGGGTGCACCCTATCCATATCAAGGTGACTTGTTGATGAGAGCAGATGAAGAACTTTTTTAGTTCTCTGACTGTTCTCATTTTTCACCCAGAGTCAGCACATGAGCCTTCCCTCTATGCAAAGTAACTTCCTTTTCTTTTTGCTCAATGCACCATGTGCTGAAAGGTGTGTACTGTATACCTGTGTATCACTGCACAGTTCACAATTGTACTGATGTTCATGAGCTGACATCATGATGAACATGGATCAGTGACTTATATTGAATGGACATGAGTAACAAGGGTGGGTTTGAGCCCTTGGGCCACCACCCCCCAGACACTAAGGCACTGGATTTGAGAGGGATTCTGAGATGATTTCAAACATGACATCATGTGCTCTCATCAATGAGTCACCTTCATATGGACAAGGTGGTGGGAAGATCACTTCTGGTTTGATTTTAGCCTTGGCATTGTCAGCCCTGAGGACTGCTGAGCAGTCCCACAGGCTTTCACAAGACATATACATGGGTGTTGACCAAGAGGAATTGGTGTAATGCATAGAGTAACATATGTATTACAAGTGTAACAAGTATCATTTACATGTAGAAACATGGTGTAATATATGTAATGAGTAGTGTAACACAGGTACTAAATAAGTGATAAGTAGGGTAACAGTTAAATCACACCTAAGGCTCAGTATCAAGAGTCACATGTGTAACAGAATAATGATACAGGACATGAAACAGAGTCATGCACAAGCATATCACCCCTGTTTCAACCCCTTGTTTCAAATGTAACTCCTCTAGAGAGGGAAGGAGCTGGGTGTAAGGTGGTAGGCCTTACAGGCTACAAGCATAAGGAGATAGCATACAGCATGTATCTAGCTGTGGACAGGTGGTCCATGCTCCTAGCCCTTGGGACTTCACACCTCCAACTTGTGGGGCATTCTTTTGGGCTAGGTAAGCTTTCTAAGTTCTTGAGTAGAGCAAGAGGAGAAGGAGCTGACAGGGAGACTTCACACCTCCAACTTGTGGGGCATTCTTTTGGGCTAGGCAATTCATTCTTAGTTCATAGAAGCTTTTGAGGAACTTCCTCAAACTGTGCCAAGGGAGAGATGCAGTGTGGGAGTCTAGCCAAGGACAACCCTTACACTGGGTCCAGACTATATAAAGTCCCCTCCCAGCTCCTGGACTCAGTTCCCTTTCCTCACCTTTTACCACCAACACCTAAATTGAATAACAGCACAACATTGAGGATTATTCTAAGGAAATCTGCTCAATAGTGCACTGTTCAATAGGTGAAAGTAAAAAAATGTCAACCTTGAAGGACTGGTATTCATTCATCTTTGCTTACCTCTGGTAGCCTCTTGGATAGATTGATATCCCCCAGAGTTATAGGAAAACTACCCAGAGCAAGTTCTAAGAGATAAGCCAAGTAGTCATCCCTTGCCTGTTTAGGCTATAGATTCTTCTATAGTCTGGAGTGACCCTTATTAGATAAAAGAGATCCTCCTGATCTCTAGAGTGGAACCATTACACACCATCTGCTTAGGCATAAAGATTGGTAGGTGTCCAACTCTCTAAACCCTGTTCTTACAGGTCAACTGCCTGCAGTCTACATGTGGGGGTACCAGCACTGCCAAGAAAATTGCATTGCATAGAGGCATGCTATGTCACATAGCAGGCCAAGATGCGATGCAATAGGTCTATTTTCCAAGGTAGGGACCTTGAAAAATGGTCCATAGTATCACATGAAAACATGCTATGTTACATAGCAAGCTTCCATGTGATGAAAATATGTTGGCAGTGCCTGAATAGTGTGCTGACCTAAAGAAATGACAAAGTGAAAGAAAAAAGATAATGTTTGAAAAGAATTAGACATGAGTGAGATGAAATAAGGTTTAGTAAGGATTTGGGATTTATCAGTACCTAAATATAGGTTGGGTACATGAGAAAATGGGAAATGGTGAGTGAGCTACACTCTTGATCTGTGAGGTAGAGATAAAAACTTTGCACACAAGCAACAAGAGTTCACATACACTGCCAGCAAAAATTACTCGGACAAGGCTGTCCAAGGTGTTCTCAGACAGTGAAGTCCGAGTTGATCTCAGACCATGGTTGACCGAGATTTTCTCATCTCGGTGTGCTCAGACTACTGCTGACCGAGATGAGAAACTCTCAGTCAACCACAGTCCAAGATCAACTCAGACTTCACTGTCTGA
>MU167243.1:373041-386629 GCA_015951145.1 Cronartium quercuum f. sp. fusiforme G11 | reverse complement strand
ATCGCACCTAATCCTACTGACACTGCATCGCATATCTTGGGGTGATAGAACATCGGATAGGCCCATCCGATACAAATATCTTGGCAGTGAAAGAGGTGTCACAATGGGAAAGGAAAGCCACCAAGAGGGGGAGAACTGAACCCATGGCAACAGCAGCAGAATACTGTGGCAAAGGATCCTCCTACCAACTGGTACACAATGCATTGCATGCAAAATGGTGTTGCAGCACATGATGCAACACCTAGGGGCTTCAAAAGGGTTTTATATGTACCATTTACTGACCTACACATGTCCACTCAGTGTAGTTCCTCATGTGACATGTGTGTAGTTACTCATTTTGCATATCTATAGCTGCACAGGGAGAATGCATGTGGCTGCAAGTGTCTCACAATGTGTAGCTACATGACATTAAGTATTTAAGCAAGTCATGCATTTGAGTTTTGATTCCTCCTTTTTGACAACAAACTGGACTGAAACCACTTAAGACCCATAAGCCCCTAAGGACATAAGTGTAGAAGGCCTTAAGGCTTTCAAGGAATGAAGGTGTTCAAGCCTTTAGCACCTAGACACCTAAGTGGCTAAGTGCCTGGGTAGTTAAGACTAGCCCCACCAAAAATTTTGAGACACCTAAGCCCATGGGACATGAGCATGTTGTTTACTTTTCTTGTTTATCCAGGTAGTTCATATTATCATTATTTTGTAAAAAGACTACTACCTTAATATTTTTATCACAGCCTCCATCTACTGGTCACTGGAAGCCCAGGGCATCCAGTTGACCTCCAAGCTTTCTCCAAGTTATCTCAGTGCTCCTTCCAGTCCAGCATGGGTGGAGGAGAGTCATGAGCTGCATAAACTACAGTAAATGCATGAAACCTGTTGAGTGGTCCAACTGCAATTCAGAATGATGCTACAGCAGGTTCTCTGACCATCTCCTCTGCATGGTAAAGTGAGTTCTCTGATGTGTTTATGCAAGATACACTGGGTTGTGTGGTTGTCCTTTATACATTCAGTGTCTGGTCTCCACCCATGCTTTCTGGACTTCTCCTTCCCCTAAACTGGTTTGAAACCAATCAAGAGTAGTTCAAACTCTTACAGGCTACATTAAACTGTTGAAAACTACTTTTTGGAACTACCAAGCATTTATGGAAACATGTTTGAGTATAGTTTTCTGTATACTCTTGAAACTGAGTATGAGTCAGATATTCTTGGTTCAGCACATGTGATTTTCATACTCAGAACTGAGAGCTGAAAAGTATCAAAGGTCCTGAGTGTGCTCTATGAGTGTGACCTGGTATGAGCAGGCCACAAGTGAGAAGTGAGCAGGGAGTGTGACAGATGTGAGGTCAAGGCAATGGCTTGACAAAGGAGACTGACCTAAAGTGAGCAGGTAACAGGGAGTGGAAAGAAAAATAAAGTTATAAAAATCTGGGCAAATAACACACTGTCAGAACATCCTTTCTGGATATCACACCACATTGAGAAAAGAAATATAAATAATGAGACTTGGACAAATTGGACTTACTCTTCTCTGATTCACTTTTTCAATGAGAAAGAGAGAGAGGATCAGAGAGAGAGTCAAAAGAAATCAAATACCAGTGAAAACAGTGCACAGCCCTCCACAGTACAGCACACGGACCCTTTCTATACTTCTACATCAACTTGACTGGCTGTTCTTAAAGTAATTATCCCCTAGACCCGCAAGAAGAGATTGAGAGTTAAGGTTGCAAACCCAATGTATCTCAACAAAAGCTTAAACATCTTCTACAATATCTCACTGGGACTTGGTCTGATAGATATTAGAGTTTACACTGTTTCTAAATGTGTGACAGTCTTGTGCCATGTGTGTGTGTGAAATTTGTACTAGCTGAGTCAGAGATTTGCTAGCGGCCGCCCCTAAATTTTTCTTTGTCAGATTTGGAATTGGGAGCTGGGACTTAAGGTGGTTCCATGATACCATTGGCACCTCTAGCCCTAAGAGATCCCACCCTCTCAGTATTAGAGAGGAGGGATCAAGTCACTCTCCTCTAAGTACTATAAAGGAGGGATTAACTCAATCACACATTCTAGTACTTAGGAGGTCAATTCACTTGATCATTCCTCTCTTGTAGGTACAGTGGGGATCAATTTGCTCTCCTGCAATCGCCTTGATTGCACCCTCTAATTTTATAGGCTGGAGAGATGGGATCGAATTGATCATGAAGAAAGAAAGGGCCTTGATTCTGTTGTTGCTAAACTTGCTAGTGGAAATATCCTCAACGCACAAAAAAATATAGCCTGATGAGAACCATGATAATGCTCTAAGCGAGCAATGAGAGGCCAGACAGGTCAAGGCTGAAAAACAGACCTGCAGAATGGCAGGCAACAGATTGGACATGAAGGAGAGAACCAAAAAACTAGGACACCAATATCAGCAACAAGCTACTTGAGAATTGAGACAAGGAGGACGGCTTACGTGAGCAAAGTAAATTTCCAAAGAGGGAAGAGAAATTGCCTTAGCAAGACTCCAGATTTCTTACATGGAAAGACATTACATATTATCCAAGGGAGAACACAAGAACAACACTGAAAGAGAAACAAGGAATGATATACATAGCGCAACATACTAACATAGACACATGAAACTAGGACTAGGACGAGACATCGAGGGAGCGAGGAGGAGAGCTAAAAACTGATGAATGGGCTTGAGTACCTTGGGACTAGGCTTGCTAAATAACAACACTACAACAAGCACTACCCAAGCCTCTTCAAACAGTGGGCCTCATCAAACATTCTTCTTTTCGTTGCGCCCTGTACAAATTGAAGCGTTAAAAAGTTTCTCCGGATGGTTTGGAAGAAGACCTAGATCGACAGCGCGTAGGTATGACCTGAAAGAAGTTGACACACAATATTTGAAGAGGAAAGCAATGATATGAGTCAAGGGGTCATAAAGCTCAATAGTTATTCTCAATTCTCATTGTAATAACATGATGCCGGACAGGGGCTTACCATTGGTCGGCCGTTTTGACCCGGTCTTTGTCGGTAGGTTCCTCGATGCGGAAATTCCAGAATCTACACCAAAAGAAGTTATTCCAAGAAAATCCGCAAGGGAATTGACGGAATTGTAGCCATCAAGTACTCACGTCCAAAATGACTCCTGAAGAAATTTCCAGACGATTGCATGGAAAGAAGAGAAGAGGCCAAAGATACACAGGTGGTCAGGGATCGACGATTCACCGACTCGAAGCGTCTCCAAATTTGAATTTGGAAAAAATGATTAGTGACAGCCTACCTTCGCGTGCAGAAACTTTTGAGCGTCCCCCCAACCCCTTAGTTGAGAAGGTGTATCATTGAAATTGGTCCCTAGGGAGCTACATCAGGCGAAGTAGGTACCAAGTAAGTTAGCCATACGTGTAGATGCACTCAATACATTGACTAGTGAGATTAGTATGGACAACTGCACGTACAACTCTCCGGTCCCATACGGAATCTCACTATTATTTTGTGAGATTTCATAGCCATTCCAAGAGCAGATGTGGTCCAGATACGAATCGTAAGACGCATTCGCGATCCCACCTAAACACATAGCACTTATTTATCAATGTTCAAATCTAGCCCTTCACTTTGACCGAACGTACCAAAGCTGAAGTATAACTACTCGTCATCAAAGACCAAGTCCATAATAATCAACAGTTCACACACAATCATTCAATCTATGAAGAGCTTAGCCCTGAAAAAACAAATGAGTTGTAACCTACGTGGTCATCATAAGCGCGAGGGCCGAGGACATGAGGTGCCATACTTTCAGCGGGACCCTTGTATTGCCATCGTTTCGGCATTGCTACTGTAGTCAGGCAGAAACGCTGATCATGTTTATAGCTTTGTTCGCTGACTTGTGACTGTGAGAGCTTGGGTAAGCTTCTAAGGCCATGCCTGACTTGTCTTCTGGATGGTGATGAGAGTGTATCTCGGCGTCGATAATGAGAGTTAAGGGAAAAAGAAAGAAGAGAGTCGTTCGGGTTTTCCGGAGATTCGTCAAAAAGAGGGGAAGGTACATCTGTGTAGGTCTCGATAGATGAAGGCGTTGTCTGTGAGGTGTCCCTGATTGCGGCGTAAGAAGAGCTGGAGGAAGATTCGCCGTGGGTCTGGCTAGAGTGGTCGGAAGGCCCGTCAGGTCGAGAAGATATTGAGTTGTGGGCGTGGCTCTTTAAAAAATCTGTGAGTGCAATGACATCCAGAGGTGGATCAGCCTTAGCTGCGTAGATCGATAACAACGGAATGGCTGCTTGCAAGCCAGGAAGAACGTTTTTAGATGCAGCCATGCGTTCGAGAGCAGGTTGAAGATGGACATCGCATGCGATCCCAAGCCCGTATTCTATCACGCGCACCGTGGTGACAGCGTCTCTGTAATAAGTTCCCAAGCCTGGAGTCTTGTCAGCCTGTGGCCCATTAGAAAAAGGGTTAATCAGCGTTGAAGTTGTTGGACTTGATAGGTGTGCTCGCAAGAAAACTAACATCAAAATGAGGCTCGTTGATAAAAAAGATGCCAAGAACTCTTTCAAAGTCAGGATCGAGGTGAGACATGGCTGTTAGGATGACGATCCAAGTGATGGCTCGCTGGTAATTTGCGTCTTCATAAAAGTGCATCTCCTCGGTGTAATTTCCTGCAAAAAGTTGGTTGATGGCAGACACGCCTGGCATTGCGTGCATGGTGAGTAAGACGTTAAGACCAGCTTTTTTGAGCTGGCGAAGGCCACGCTTGAGCTCCATCCAACCGCCCTGGGCGTACATTTCTCCGGGACCTTGAACGAGTTCTTCGATGATCCACTAGGCTCCATAGAGTTGAACACAAAGCAGAGTGACCTTCAATCAGCTGACTGTGAAAGCTTTGTATTAGACATCAGCATGACATCGATTCATGACTCACAAAGCCCAAAGGAATTTTGACATGATCTAAATTAACGGCCTTGATGCGATTAGCATGCTCTTGAGTAAACCTGAGAGTTTGAAGAACCGATTATAAAGGATGTCAGGACAACATAAAGAGATGGTTAATGGCAAGAAATTCAATGAACCACACAGAAAAGCTACCACAAACCAAGTCTTCCAATGGTTCATAAAGACTTTGTTGGCCTGTGCTTGTCCCAATTTGCGCACCAGAGCCCATTCACTAGTGACACAGCTTGCGGCATTGCTGTCACATCTCTCGCCGCCCATTTGGTGCCATCTCAGCGGATACATCCACGACTCCAGCTGGAAATAGAATCGAATCAGCTCGCCTCACATTAGATGCTGACAAGGAACGTTTGGTGCGTTCTCATTCTGACAATTTGAAATGGACCTGAGGCATAAAAATCACATTACACTTACCACAAGCCAGCCACCTGAAAACACATATCAAAACATGTCAATTTCGTAGCAGGCGCACACGTTGTCAAAAAAAAAAAAAATTGTAAAGAAACAGTGTACGCACCGAGTGATACGCCCTTCTCGTATTTACCCGCAAATTGTCCGATTGCGTGAAAGGTCAGGATTGACAGGGCCAAAAGTGAAGTGAAACATCGAGACGGCACCATTTCTGTCAAACAAAAAAAAAAATAGAAGAAAAAATGTCCAAAACGCTACAGTGCCGAGGGTACAGCAATTTTATATCTGAAGAAGTTGGTCCGACCAAGCAATTCCATTCGCGCCGTTGTCAGCTCAAATCGGTCCAAGTCAGCAAAAACTTCCCAGTCCCAAGCTTGGGAATTCAATCACACTTGGTCTTCAGAATAGGGGGTCCCAAGTTCGATTGTTTCTTGCTCGATTTGAACTCGGGCCCTGTTCAAACCATACATTCATTTAGTTGTGATTGATTTGAATCTCTCTCCTAACCCATGGTGCTGCTTAAGATAGGGTCCACACCCCTGCACCTTCTGGACTAAAAGCCCTCATGTGAAAGAGATTGCAGAGAACTGCCGGCTTGTGCTTAAACGAGCAAAAAATTCGGGCCCGCGCGTCCCGATCTCGAGCAGGTCAAATCTCTGCTCGATTCCACGCCGTGCCTGCTCGAAAAGGTCGAACTGGAGACTTTCTATCCTTACATCGAGTAGAGACTAATTTGATGTGACGTACCTCCCTCAATGGGTTACCTTCAATACGCGCAATCGAGGAGTTAAGTGGCGAATTTCATCAAGCTAAGCGTAATGAAGAATCAGCCCCCATGATTGCTTCTGTGCTTGTACCAAATCCGGATCTCAAAGCTTCTCATGTCCAATTTCCAATATCAAAAGACACTGTACGGTAAACAAGCTTAACAAAGTCCCACCCTGTCACTGATTCGGAGCGAGGGACTTGTCTAATAAACACCATATTTTTTTTCTGGGCAATTTTTAGGGAAACTGATTCCTGCATATCTCTCTCAAGATCATGCCAAGAAACAGGAGGAGGGGTTCCATGCTTGTTTGGAGCTTTGAGTCCACTCAGTGTTGGTCATTTATTGAAGATCCATCCAAGTTTTAAGGAGAAATGATGCACGACTTCTTAAAACAGTTTGCTTCTTGAAAAGATTGAAAAGTCCTGTGAATGCTCTGTGAGGATAACTCTGATTCTAAAAGAGGTCAAGGCAATGAGTCGACAAATGAGGCTGACCTGCAATGAGCAGGGATCAAAAAGAAAGAAAAGTTTAGAAACTGAGAAAGCACACTGTCAGGACTGCCCCTCTACACGTCACGACCACGAGGAGAGATAGAATGAAAAATGGACAAGTTGCGGACTTACTCTGATTCTCTTTTCGATGAGGAAACGAAAGAGAATCAGAGAGGTCAACAAAACTAGATATAAAAGAGAAAGCACAAGCCCCCAATACCGCGCACAGTCCTTGAGTGGTTAAGCAAATCTATTACACTCACACCCTTCAGACTTTCACATTCTGTCTGTTTTTTTTTAGCACACGCCTCTCTCCACACATTGATGATTTTCTTCTGTCCATTTCGCTTCACCTTCCCTCACTTGATTTGTCCTTCTTGATTTGACAATCCCACTGTTCAGCATGAAGAGATTGAGAAATCATGTTGTAACCCTCTAGTATGTCAACACTTCTTGAGTCTTTTGGAAGCACCTTTTTAAATGTGTGAGACGATCTGGATTTCTGAGTTTGATGCAGTGGTTGTGTGGATGGTACGCTGTTTGAACAGTACAAAGAGCTGTTGAATTTAGGCTTTTGTTAATACTGATGAAAAGCTCTTCTTATAGTAGAGTATGGTGGTTATCATCAAGAGTAAGGAAATGTCTGAAAATTATGCCAAATTGGATCCCAGCCGCAGAACTCATTCACCTCCAACATATTTGCATCACACTCAGCCATGCTACTCAACATAGTGTCCTGGAAAGGGCAAACAAAATCGCATCCAGCCATGCTATGTTGAGTAGCATGCCCACATGTGATGCAAATGGTGGTGGTGATTGATTTAAGAAGCCAAAGGGTGCTGTGGATTGTGGTCACTCATGGTCATTTGTCTATGTGATTTAGACAGATTAGTTATGAAAATTCACAAGGCAAAGATGAAATTTCCTCTATTCAAGCTACATTTGCTAATGGAAGCATCATACAGGGTCAGCTTCTGTTTATTGGAACCAATTTGTCCAAATCACTTCGGCAAATTGCCATGAGTGGCCCCAATCCGCAGCACTTTTTGGCCACCCAAACCAATGAGGGCTGCGGCTGGGATTGAATTTGGCGTAATTTTTAGGTAATTCCTTGCTCTTGAGGATAACAACCATACAAGCTCAAGCACATAAGGCAAGTTACATCTTTCACTGCCAGGTTTAAACAGGTTCCCAGATGGGAATATACCTGCTTAGCAGAGAAGTGCAAGAAATGCAAAGTTCATGAATTCAATGGAAAAGATAGAACTGGAACTCAAACCTTTCAGAAACAAAGGGTTTCTCTTTGGAAATCTTTGATGGAGGCTTACATATGCAGTACCACCTGTAGGTGTTCCAAAAACCTCTACTCTGTCCCTGTACATGTAATTTCCTGTGGAGTAACCTCAAAGGAAAACCATGCTTTATTCAGTGAGAGAACATTCATATTTGTTTTTCTTTCATTTTTAATGCACTTTACATTTTTTTTCATATTCCAACTCAGCAGCCATATTCCCATCTGGATACCTGTTTACTCATGGTGGTGTTTGTAAACACAATAACCTGGTGTTTTCATAGTCAACTTGAAATGAAGCACTAACTACAGTAGCTGATTAAAGTTCCAGCTATGAGTTCTTTCTACCCTTTTTTGGCATGCCCATGGGCCTCCCTGGAATCTTCAAAGCCTTGCCATAATGCCTGATCCTCAGTATCATGGATAGTAGGGGTCAATTTTGAGGAAAAACAAAAACCTGAACTTTGGCTAATTCCTCTGGCAAGATAAATCTGGATCATTGTTGACATGGGCAATTCAAAACTATTCTCAGATCCCAAGAAGGAGGTGTTGGAAACCTTGGACAAGCTTCTATCCACCAAATTGTGATCCAGGTTGTGGTCTGATTTTTTTCAAAATTGTTTTGATCAAAAAAAATAAACAATTTTTTGTTGTAAATCTCAGGGGCCTCCATTCACATCTCTATTGGACCCATCTGCACAACAGCAGCATTTCATTACAACATCCTGTACAGATATACTTCAAGCTATCCCAATTGGTCTGGCATTAAGTAAGCATCACAGTATGCGGACCAACTGCATTCCCCAATGTCAATGTTGGCAAATGCTAGACAACAATGTCATGAGTGGACATGTCACATATTCTCTTACCAAATCATCTCTATACTGTTCTCAGCATCACAATCCCCACTTATCCCCTGTATTCATCTCATGTGCTCACCAGCTGCCTATTTCATTCACTCATCAACTTAATTTCAATCATCAACTCAACCCACCCTCATCATCATCACAACACCTGCTTTTACATCTTACTCAAATCACACCATGTCATATCCATGCCTAACTACCTCACACCATGCAATTTTTTTTGGTGACAAACAGGTTAGAATGTGTTTTTTTTTTTTTTTTTTTTCTTTTTTTTGGTGGATGATGTATGTTGATTGTTTGAAATTTGAGAGTTTTCTTTTTAAAAAATCAAAAATCAAGGTGCATGGTTATTTTTCAAGCAACCTTGAATATTGTCTTGAATTGATACTTTAGAAACATAGTATAACATTGACACTCTTTGTCTGACCTACATTATTTTGAGTTTGGGTTTAAATGATGTTTTCTTACTTTTAGTATATACAGAAATGCTAAAAAAATGTGAAATACCTAGTATCCATAAGATTCCGATAGGGTGGCTTTGTGTAAAGTCCTCCCTCCTTAACCTGAATACTTTTAAATAGGGTCACGATGGCTCCAAGCATGAGGGCCTATATGAGATACAGAAAAGGGGCACTTATTAGTGAGTCAGCAGTACCCATTCTATGTTTACATGAAAACAACAAGATTAAAATTGATCAATTGTGGCAGATGAGTGAAAATATGCTCAAAACCAAAAAGATAAGCAAGAGAGGCAATGGTTCAACCAGAGCTAAATCAGAATAAAGGAAAAAGCATAAATTCAAAAGTTTTTTTTCTTCTCAATCCTGGCTCACTAAAGTTTGCACCTTAGCTCTTTCACTGCCAGTCATAAGGCTTTGGTGGTGGGGCATGTATTGGGTGCATGTTGAACAGGCTTACTTTGGAGGTGGGGGATGCTGGTGACCATGGAAGGTGAGAGCAGGGTGCTTTTTCTTGGTCAATCAAATCAGTCATTGACTAGGGCATGCAAGTAGATTTAAAATGGGTTGACATGATGGTAGAGTGGAGGATTCTGAAAAAAATCCACATGAGTATAGATGTTGAAGTGGTATGGGATGGGGTACACAGGAGCATGCAAACCTAGATAGGCATGTGCTCTGCTCTAACTGGCTGATGGGTCAATTTTTCCAGGTTGAAAGCATCAGCTCTGAATATTCGAAAAAGGCTTGGAATTAGGGTAGTGTGATGGCTGATATGAGGCACTGATAAAATACAAGACAAGTAAATATATGTCCTCCTCTCGACTTCTCTGAGTGGGCTGACCTAAACAATGCAGAAAGTCATATAGAAACATATATACAAAAAAATGTGGGTGTCAGATCAAAAAGAAAAAAGAAAAGAAGATAGAATTTGAGGTTGTACCTGGTACGAGGCACAGCAGATAGAAATAGAGAGTCAAGGTAGCGGTAGGAAGATAAGTATGTGATCTCGGGATACTGATAGCAAACTACAGAAGCAGACATGGGTTCATATTAAGATAGCTTATTAAAAAGGAAGAGTAAATCGAAAAAATAGGAAAGAAAGATAAAAAGAAATTGAACGGTCAAAATAAATAAGGGTAATATGTACGATCTCCTCTTTCCCAAGATTGGGAAAGGAATCGAAGTTGCTGAATAGTGTAGCATTATCTATTTGAATTGGTTGGGGTTGTCTTGACACTGTAGTTTACGTATTTTGACAATCATCCTTCTAAAAGTTAGTAACTCTTCTTCTCATATTGCAATTCTTTGCTTCATTTTCAGATTGTAAACTTGACGCTATTTATTTCAATTCTCACTAACTAGTCTCACCACTTTTGTAATTAATTAATTATATGTTCATCATCAGTCATCTAAATTATTATTTAATATCTATTGAGCTCGTCAATTGGACAACAACATCAGCCCCTCATTTAATTTGTGTGGCCAGTGTTGTGCACATAATAGGCTAGAGCAAAATCAATAGTATCATAGGTGGTCATAGAAGGAGGAAAAGCATGCAGTAGGGGTTTAGAATGTGGAAAAAGTGTCAAAATCATCATAAAAGTTGGATTAGGGAATTATAAGGTAAAAAAGACTTCTGTGGGGGCATGATTTCTTTCCCAGAAACTTGAATAGAATGTTAAACTGGTTATAAACATCCATATACACTGCCAGCATTGATGATTCTCCTTTGAGGGAAGAAACATTTAAGCAGGAAAATGAAATGTCATGCATTCTTCCACAATCTCTATAGCTTATATGTAATATCACCATGAAAGATTCAAGAAAATTGCCAAATTTTTCATTGATGATCATTGTACAGCTCCAATTTATTCAGATTTTTCGAAGAGAATTAAATGTATATGTGAAATTCCATTTTCCCTCTGAGACAAATTTCCTCCAAGGGATATTGATTAATGCTAGCAGTGATATTACTCATCATAAGACTTGGTCTACCGCTATTTGGATCAAAATCAAATATTTCAAGGCTATGGGAAACCCAATTACCTTCGATACCAAAAACAGCCTAAACATATCAAGCTACAAGTTGTACAAAATTACAAACCAAACAACTTGTATTGATGCATACATCAAGGTTTATAGGTACAATGAAACAAAATCCCTGTGCAAAAGTAAATGTTGGTATATTCCATTGTCAAGGACTTCTCTACTACTAACCGTACAGATTTGAATGCCACGTTTTTCTAGAACTACATTTCGAATAATCTTTTCGTATAATTGACAAAGGAATAAGTCGCTCGTTTGCTTCTTGAGAATTGAACTATGGGAATAAGCGATTCAGCTTGAGTGGTCTGCTGGGAATAAGTCTTCTAGACTTGAGCAGTAACAGAAATAAGTCGTCTAGACTTAAGCATTGACGGGAATAAGTCTTTGAACTTGAGAAATGAATTTGTATTTCGGGAATAAGTCTACCAGACTTGAGGATGAATTTTCTTCTTTTGGAATAACCAACTTGTGGTTGAGAAGCTATATAAGCGACTGCTGTAGACAACAGATTCCTCTTTTCTCATCGAATTAAGAAATTAGGAATCTGTAAGTCATGTTCATTTTTCTCTGTCTATACTGCTCTTTCTCTTTTAAACTCTCTCCAATAGTTACTTCGCTTTATTCAGTACTCTTCACCATTTACTTCGTAACCTGTTGCCATTGGCACAGGTCTGTCCGTTTATTCTTTAGCTATCTGTTGCGCACTCAGGCTTCGTAGCCTTCGAGCTCTTGTAACTGAACTGATACCCCAGGTCCCCATTAGCTCGATTAACTGCTTTGCTTACAGTAAAGATACACATTTGAAATGGTGTAATAGGAATTTGAGCTCAGTTTCCAAAATAATAATATTTACAGTATTGAAAAATACTAGTTTAAGCCTCAGCTACATTATTCATCATCGAGTTTTTTGATTCATCAAAAGTCATAAAGATGAACATAAATATAGGAAGATCTTGACATAAGTAGTGGAGATGAATTGCTTGATTAAGGAGTGGTTTTATGGGGTCAGACAGAAGGAAGGTACTGGTCAAGGCAGCTGAAATGATGAAATGAAAGAGATCGGGGTTCATTAGGCATGTGAATGCATGAAAATTTTAATTCAGGTGCTAGGCAGTGGCAACAGGATGCATCCATCAAATGTAAGTATTCCTTTATTCAAGGTCACCTGGATAAAATGATAGTTGAGTAGGATGAACATATCCAATGTTGAGTTGGACATGTTCACCCAATGAAAATTTGTTGCCTGTGAGGAGGGTGGTTTAGTATCTGCAGATTTACAGGATGTGCAAAATATATAGGAGTGAGATTGAGGCTTGGAAAAATTGGTGATAGGTGTATATGAGATAAAGAGAAATCAGGATCACCCTATCTTGACATTAGACCATTGAAACTGACAAACATCTGGAAATTTGAAGATTGAGAGTGAAAATATGTCAAAAGAAGGTATTTGAAAAAGGATCTCAGGTGGTATATGCTAATATGAAAGTATATAACATTCATTAAGCATTTTAATTAGGGGTTTCATCTTGTGTGAAGAGGCCATGTTAAGTTTTAGAGGTGCTGTGAAGGTGATTTCTTCTGTGTCATGATTTGAATAGGTGAAAATAGGTGAAACTAGGTGGAGTTCATAGGGTCTCCTCTCTCTTGGCATGATTAGTAGGTAAATTTGATGTCATGTAAATTATAAAATGGCCACTTGAGGGTGGTTTTTTTGTGGTGAAGTGTTTTTCGAGTGGTTCAAGATGAATATATAGGGTCTCTCTCTCTTCCATGTTCTGGGAATTTGTTAGTGACTTCAAAAGTAGAGTGTCCTGTTATGAGAGTTATTTAGGGTCTTTTACTTTGTGGAAAAACCAGAACTTTCCTCTTCTCATTATGAATAGAGATTGCTCATTTGGACAAATTAATCACTGTGTGTGGCTTGTTTATTTGATATTCTCGTATCACAAATAGTACTAAATCCTTGGGTCAGAGCTCCAATAAGACCAGACATTTATCAAGTGTTTATTCATCAATAAGTTGGTGAGAAATTGAGAAAGTTCCCTTAATCCAGGGTAAGACCTGTTGAACATTTGTTGAAGTCTTGTATTGTATCCTAGAGAGGCACAGATCTCTTCATTTGTTGAATTGTGAAGTACCTACTGAAATCTGTCCTTGCTCAGCACATTAGGAGTTTCACACCAGTCAATAACCTGGGCAAAGCACTGCCAAGATATTTGTATCGGATGGGCCTATCCGATGTTCTATCACCCCAAGATATGCGATGCAGTGTCAGTAGGATTAGGTGCGATGGAATTACTATTGGTATCTAATGCTCTGAC
>MU167243.1:352218-369101 GCA_015951145.1 Cronartium quercuum f. sp. fusiforme G11 | reverse complement strand
TTCCATCGCACCTAATCCTACTGACACTGCATCGCATATCTTGGGGTGATAGAACATCGGATAGGCCCATCCGATACAAATATCTTGGCAGTGCATCCAGTTGACCTCTTACAGTACATTTAAGACTATAAGATGAGTTACAAGGGTTCTCTCTCTTGGCAGAGTGCCTTGTCTTACAACTGGGCCAACAGTCATCTGTGAGACCCAGGTCTTTGAAATACTGGCTTGAAGCTGAAAGTAACAGCTCTTGGCTCCTTCCTGTATTGGTTGTTGCTGTCTCTCATTCTTGGTGAGTATTCACAGTCAAGGGATCCTGGAAGGGAATGTAAACCAAACCTTATCAAAGTGATGTTTAATCTTTCTTTTGCATACACCTAGTGACCCTTGCACTATTGAGCAGGTGCTTGTGTATAAATTATCCTCAATGTTATGCTTGGTGGTTCTGGATTTGTATGTCTGGTAAAAGACAAGGAGAGGGGGTCATATTTTGGGTAGAAGAGAGTGGTTTCTATAACTTTCAAGGTACCCTCCCCTAATTCTTGGAATATGGGCTGACTTGTGGTTCAGCCTATGCACTGCCAAGAAAATTGCATCACATAGAGGCATGCCATGTCACATAGCAGGCCAAGATGCGATGCAATAGGTCTATTTTCCAAGGTAGGGACCTTGAAAAATGGTCCATAGTATCACATGAAGACATGCTATGTTACATAGCAAGCTTCCATGCGATGAAAATATATTGGCAGTGATGCTACTAGAGGGCCATGTGCATTAACCTGTGGTTAATTACAGTAGTTTGCAAAAATCTTGTCACCAGCTCTTCACTGATGGTCCGCATGTGGCCAGCCAATTTCAGTGAAGAGCCAGTGACAACATTTTTGCAAACTACTGTACTCTACTGACAGGGCCTGTTAGTTAGCAAGTATATTATGCTTATGGATCTTGAAAGGGAGCCTGAGGTGAAGCTTCAAAAATTAAACTATTATCACACATGTGTTACACTATGGAGGTCATATGGAATACCCAGGTTACACTATCTATTACATCTTTTACACATGATCACTATATGTAATCATGTCTGTTCAGTATTTTGGAAGTTAGCCATCCTCAGGGTTGACAGATTTTGACTAGATGATAAAGAAAATCAAACTCTAGGATAATGAAAGTACTAATTCCAAATGGAATAACTGAAGCCCCAATGTGGTGATTACTCACAAGTTTCAACAGATTTAGCATTAGAATACCATGAGCACTTCTTGGGTTCAGGGGAATTTGAACCATATACTGTGGTGCTTTCATGGAAAGTTTTAGAACTTCTTCAAGATGGCATCTGGTAGTCCAGTAGCTCTAGTGATGACCTTATGTCCTAAATTACTTACAACCTACTGCTCACAATGACACCATTCAAAGTGATCACATATAGAGCCAGAAAAGCTCCACAAAACATAAACCACAATCACATCCCAGCCGTCTTATCTAAAACTTCATTCAAACACCCCAACACTCTTTCCTACTCTCAACCACATGAAATCTGCCTTTCTACCACAAAATCTAGTTAATCGGTCAACAAATTGGTTCGTTTTTGGGTCGAGTCCACATCCAACACTAATGTTTAGAGCCAGTAGAAGGGGGTGGAGGGTTGTAAATCAACTTTCGACTTTTGATGCCTGCCCATTTGAACCGCTTGACCCAGATACTCAAGGCTGTGAGCGTGGTGAGGATGATAACCGACTGGAAGCCCATCTTCTTCCGCTGGTCTAGCTCTGGCTCCGCGGTCCATGCCAGGAAGCTTACAACATCCTTGGCCATCTGAGAAGTGGTGGCCGGCGTGCCATCCGGATATTCCACCACACCGTCGTACAGAACTCGAGCCATCGCAATCGCGCCTCCGGGGAAGTATGGACTACCAATCGATTATAAGGTGTGAATTGAATGATAGAGAAACTAGGACACTCGAACGAGACAGACGCACTTGTAATTCAAACCTTCTCTGATCTCTACACCAGCTGGCGGGTCCACATAACCCGTCAACAGAGCCATGATGTAGTCCGGACCACCGTGTCGAGCTTTGACAATCAAACTGAGATCGGGCGGGAGCGCTCCCCCATTCGCTGAACGACCTGCCTCCTCATTAGGGTATGGCTTGGGCATGTAATCGGCCAGTTTCCCAGGTCGTTGAAAGTGATTTCCCTCGTCATTTGGGCCATCCTCGTATTCGAATTCAGCGGCCATACCTAATCATCAACTCATTTACAAGTCAGTTCCTTTCAAGAGCGAGCTGCTTAAGACAGCTCAATAGAGATTGGTCATGAGCCCTATCGATAAAACTCAATTTGGCTAGCTATATGTACCTTTGACCTCATCTACGGTATGAGAGACTCCCACCAAGTTTCTCCAGGCGATACGGTCGAGTGAATGGCAAGCTGAACAAACTTCCCGGTAAACTTGATAACCACGACGGATCCTGATCAAGAACCAACATAAGTCGATAGTATTTGGATCTCTCCCTTCTTCAATAATCAATACTCACGCGGCATGGTCAAAAGTTTCAAATGGGCCCTTATGGGCCCAGGGATAGCTAGGCGGGTGCAATCCGTGCTCGGCTGCTGTCATAGCCTGAAAATTTGTCCGGTCCGTTAGCTTTGGTTCATGTGATAGATGGTCAGCAGAGTTGCCTGCTTACCTGAGCTTCGGGTAGGAAGGGGACACCGTATAGCTGAGTGTACCATGCCAAAGAGCCGGCAGCTAGAGCAGAGGAAACCCAGGCAGCCGTCCGTGAGGTAAGGGCGGACTATAATGAAGTGAAAGATTCAAAGGGCTTTGTTAGCTTTCGAATTCACTTGTGATTGGACAAGCTGAACCAGTGAAAGTCCATGAAAAGCTCCGGAATCGCTTTGAAACCATAACTCCGATTTCCGCATGATGACCAGATGATCGAAAGCGTGTATTTGAGAGAAAACCCGAATGTGTAACAAGAAGTGATCTGAGATCACAAAGATTGACAGACCTCTGCTTTAGACTGGAAAGCGGTAGAAGAAATTGGACGAGAGGCGAGACGAGGTGCATGACCAATGAGCTGGTGACGCGCTACTGGACTCTTCAAGAGGTTTTGTAATGGCCTTGAGCTGGAGAAAGCCATGCTTGTCGAAGTTTGGGTTGATTCGAATATCACTGTCGAGTGGCCAGGTGGCAGAGTCGGATAAATTATCTAGATTGCTCGTCGGTTGCAGGCGGAGGTTGGTTCTGGGCCAGACAGGCTGTCTACTGTACTCTGGTTACTGTAACGCACAGTAGCCGACCAATCTCAAGAGACCCGATTCTAATTCGATGCTAATCCCGCCTTAAACCTAATCATACATAAGATCCTCTACGGTTACAGTCTCCAAGGTGCAAGGGAACGCCTCTTTGGAGCCGGGGTCTACCGTCTCACCCTCCCTGAGACTTCAAGAGGTCTTGCCAACCCACTACAGGAACATCATCCTGCGCCTATGAAGGTCTGCCCAACCTTGCCCGTCTGGCGTGGTAGGACTGGCTCGACTCAGCTGGGCAAAGGCCGCGATAGTTCACCTCTGCTTAGCCCCACGGGACTTGTATCTCCTGTCTCCTCTTTTCTACTACCCTTTTGTTTTTCTCTCCCTCTGCTTTTCTTCCTTTCTCATTATGTTTTGGTCTCCTTTCCCTTTTCCTTCATCATCGCCCGTGCAGTACTGTTCGCAGTCTCCCCCTATAGCCTTGTCTCTGAGCGAAGCTGTCCTGTGCGGCCCCTTGTAGGTTCTACCCGCTTCAAGCATAGTTGTGTAGTGTTGTTTGTACCCTTCTGGGGAGGTAACGCACTTTAAAATTTAAAAAAAAAAAAAAAAAAAAATGAGAAGGTTTTTTTTGAATTCCTATATACTTTTATGTACGCATAGAGGATTTCCGGCCAATGCTGTAGAGCTACAGCAGTATTCAACCAACATTGTAAGCAACACTATTTTATGATGTTTGATGTTGATATCCATTCAGTTCACTACTAACATAATTACACATCACTAACACAAAGATAACATAGCTTAATCAACAGGGGTAAAACAACATCCCATATAGATACTCCTATCACATGCATCCATGACTCTTTCCTCATCTGCGGAAAGAGTTGTACATAACCTACACATTTCACTTGATCAAACCTCAACCATCTGAGATCTAGATAACCTCATTTTTAAGCAGCATGTTTTTTCTCAACTGATTCATACTCTTACCACAATAAGCTACAAGTCCCTCACCTAGATCATGAGCCAAACCAGCTTACATATACCCTTCTCAATCCATATCTGCTTTCCCCATTATGGGTTCATACTTGTTGCACCATTCATGTCACTCATCTTCTTGACCTCATGTTTCCATCTACTTTCATCTTCCTATTTCTCCTAGGTCAGCATCAATACCCTAATAGGGAAGAGGAGAGGAGAGAACTAACACTTCACACCTACACCTAATAAATAGGTGTTCCACAATAATCTATGATATCACCTCTTGCAGATGCTGTAGACCTATAGCACCTCTAAGGAAATATAGCCAACCAGACATCTTTTATCCCATGCCCTTTTCTCAGTTATCTCTGACTCCTTCACTGCCCAAAACTCCCACTTCTTCAAGTTCTTCCACACAGCCATACATGTTGGCTACATTCATAGCAAACAACTGTGGCAGCCACACTGTAACTCATGCTGTCAGTATAAAATGACAAAGTAAAGTCAGTTTTGTATGCTGTGGGCTTAGAGCATCTCCAACCCATTCTACAGCTTTTTAGCATACAAAACAGGTTTTATGGTGTCAAGTTTAGATTTGTAGTGGACCTACAGCATAGGTCCCCCATACACTACAACTTCATGGTTGAATGTGATCAGGGGGGGGGCTTCTTTTGGGTTGACTGCTGTGAGAGGTGTGGGGAAGGTATGGAGGGTTGTAGCATTATTATAACATGGTTTTTTTGTTATAGATTTGTAGCAAAACAGAGACACCAGAGCAAATGGGTAGAGTTATAGCATGAGTTGTAGCATCCATTGGACATTTTTTTGCTACAATGCTGATATGACAAAACTGTAGCATCTGTTGGAGATGCTCCTACAGCATAAGCTGTAGATGCTATTAATGCATGTACAGTGCATTAAATCATCACATTAGGAAGTTGACACTATGTGGAAGTCCCTACGCAAAATCCGGGCTTTAGAGCATATCCAATCCATACTTCAACTCTGTAGCATAAAAAACATTATTTATAGCATCAATCTTAGACTTGTAGCAGATATATAGTATCAGCCCCACAGTATACACTATAGCTCTGTTACATATATATGGCTCATCACATGAAATTGAGAATTCACTGCCCAAGTCTACCTATCTTGGTACTTGCCTGTGCCACTCCATGCCCATCTCAAGGCCACTTAATCTTGGTCCGCTCTTCTGCCCTTCACCAATCACCTCACCCCACACACAATGTGAATCATTTTTTCCCCCTTACAGCTAAATGATTAAATGCCATTGTCATTAAATTTACCTCAAAAAATGACAAAGGTATCATAACATTTACCCATCAGAAAAAACAAATAGGCCATGTAGTGACAAACACCACCTTGACTCAAATCCCCCAATGCCTTACCTCACCCAACAAGAGCTTGATGAAGTCCTCCTCAAAGATGAAAAGGAAGAAGAAGCGCTTCCATCTCTGAAATAAGCTGAGGCTCTTCTTGATTCATGCATGGAAAAGGGTTCAAATCTATGCTCAACTTGTGCCTTAGGGCATTGAAACCATGTATTTTGAAATCGAGTAGCGGCTGAACAGGCCCTTCACCAATTATACTTTGCTGAAAACCCGAAATATGGAGTCAAAGCGTTTTTTCAATGTTATTGCATGCACAAGGAGGTGTTTTTGGAGATTGTGGCAGCTTTGGAAAAATACAATACTTTTCTTGTTTAGCACCTGTCATAACATCCCAAAAAAACTCTTTCAGTTCTTCTACCCCAGAAGGTTGTGACAAGGCTTTTACCAGCCCACTCTTGTCTTTTCCAAGCCAATCTTAACTTCTGGTGTCTCTTTGTTGCCTACGCAGTGCAAAAGGCTCCATCTTGTAGGAGTCCAATGTACATAGTGTGTGTGCTGCGGACTGTGGTGGCTGGTATGTGACTTTGAGGTGAAATGTGCTGTATGGGAATGTGGAGGTTTGAGTCACGCTTTTTGGCTGTCGCGATCGATCTATGAAGGAGCTGACTTCCTCATCTCAACATACTCACTCACTTACCCTGACCACACCCATCCCTCAACACACTTCGCTTCAGTATCATATTGACACTCTACCCTTCGCGTTCCTACTTCAGTCTTTGTCATTTAGTATTCAATCGTCAAGATGCCTCCAAAGAACAGGGATTTTTCGGGTTACCAGGTTGAGTTAATTCAACTACGATTCGTCTACCCTGAATCACTCGGCTAACGTGAAGTTTTGCTGTTTTTTGTTTTGTTTTTATCCACACAGTATTCGGCGATGTCATCGCTCGTCTTGACGGCCGATCGTTCAAAAATTCCTCGAAGGGATAATGAGCCTACTGGAGAACCTGAAACGCTAGTTGGTCGAATTGATCCAAAATCGATGGGATCACGCGCCTTCAAGGAGTCCATCAATCTCAAACAGGATATCTCAAAAAAGAAGTCTAAACACGCTCTTAATCATGATGAACGACCTCGAAGAGTAACAGACGGAGCTGGAAGAAGATATGGAGATGTTATAGAGGCTATTCAAGAGATAGAAGGCTTAAACTATAAACCTCGGACGACGGAAACTAAACAGATTTATGAAATCTTACTTTCCACCGTTCATCTCACGTTGGGTGATCAACCTAATGATATCATTCGATCAGCCGCTGATATGACCATCGAGACCTTGAAGAATGATAACGAGTATCCTAAAGACTTAGATAAGAAGCGCACCATTGAAGACTTTCTCGGAGTTATCACGAATGAAAAGTTCAATGAGCTCAGCAATCTTGCCAAGAAACTCACCGATTACGGAAGTGAAGAGGCCGATCAACAGGCGTCTGGTGATAATGGTGAAGACGGTGAGGGCAAGACGAGGGCGAATGAGCTGGAAGACGATAACAACGGTGTTGCTGTCGTGTTTGAGGATGACGAGGGTGATGAGGATAGCGATGAGGACGAGTTCGAAATTAGAGATGAGGAAAATAGCGATGAGGATGGTGCAGAGGAAGATCAGCGTGACGAGGAAGACGAGGATCGTGATCAAGACCTTGTAGATGCTGGCGAACAAATTACTATCGGTCCTGATACAAACAAATCAACACAGTCTGGTCTGAGAACTAAGAAAACCAAACAGGACCTGACGGTTCATGATATCGATGGTTTTTGGCTACAGCGACTCATCGGTTCTCATTTTCTGGATCCGGTCGAAGCAGAATCTAAGACAAAGGAGGCTATCAATCTCCTTTCGGCCGAAAACTCTAGCCTTCGTGACCTCGAAAATAGTTTGGTAGCTCTCTTCGATTATGATAAGTTTGAACTCGTTTCAATCTTAACCAAGAATCGGGATATTATCGTTTGGGGAACTAAGTGGTCTCGAAGTGATGAAGATGAAAAAGTTAACCTGGCGGTTGTGATGCGTGAAAAGGGAGTGGGATGGATCGTGAAGGCTTTAACAACCGGTCGAGGAATCAACAACCCACAGTTACAAGCTACAACTGATTCCAACAAGATGGAAATCGAGGGCGAGGATTCAAAGTCGACATTCCCTACCAAAGCCAATCTAGTCCCCAATTCCTTTTTACCTAATCCTAAAAAGATTGTCGATCTCAGCTCTATGAAATTCAATCAAGGCTCCCGCACGATGACCAATAAGAAGTGTAAATTACCCGAAGGATCTCACAAAGTTCAACCTACAGGTAAAGGTTATGAAGAAATTCACGTACCCGCACCTCAAAAAGCGATCATTAGCAGCGAGGATCTAGTCAAGATCTCCGAGCTACCTTTTTGGTGTCGGGAAGCTTTCAAAGGAGCTACAAGTTTGAACCGGGTTCAAAGCAAAACGTTCCCCATTGCGTTTGGACAAGAAGATCCTATCCTGCTGTGTGCTCCTACAGGTGCTGGTAAAGTAAGTTATATTAGATCTTGGTCTTTCACTTCAATTCCATCCTGAAGTTTTCTCTGGCGGTTTTGCATTTTTTCTTTAGACAAATGTGGCGATGTTGACAGTTCTAAACGAGATTGCCAAGCACCGAAACGAAACAACGGGTGAGATCGATTTTAGCTCGATCAAGATTATTTACGTTGCTCCAATGAAGGCTTTAGTACAAGAAATGGTCGGAAACTTTTCGAGCCGATTAAAGTATCTCGGTATTCAAGTCGGGGAATTGACTGGAGATCGACAAATGACTAAGGATCAAATCTCGATGACCCAAATTATTGTCACCACGCCAGAAAAATGGGATGTCATTACTCGGAAAAGCACGGACACGAGTTATACCAATCTGGTCGGATTAATCATAATCGACGAAATCCATCTGCTTCATGACGAACGTGGGCCTGTCTTGGAGGCTCTGGTATCGCGAACAATCCGTCGAATGGAGCAAAATCATGAATACGTTCGACTCGTTGGATTGTCGGCAACTCTACCAAATTACCTGGACGTGGCCAAGTTCCTACGGGTAAATCCGAAAAAAGGTCTTTTCTTTTTTGACAGCTCGTATCGACCGTGTCCATTGAAATTAGAGTTCGTTGGTATCACCGAAAAGAAGGCTATCAAACGACTACAACTCACGAACGAGATATGCTACGATAAAGTCATCAGTCAACTCGAGAACAAACAACAGATAATTATATTTGTTCACTCTCGAAAAGAGACCGCTCGAACCGCGCAGCAACTGAAGGAGACCGCCATCGAACGTGAAGAGATTGGCAAGTTCATGTCTGGCGGCTTAGCCACACGAGAAATTCTTATGGAGACTTCTGAAAATGTGAAGGACCCAGCGCTTAAGGATATACTTCAATTCGGTATCGGCATTCATCATGCTGGGCTAGCTCGAGTTGATCGTCGGCTCGTCGAGGAACTGTTCGCGGATGGACATCTACAGGTCTTGGTGTCAACCGCTACTCTCGCCTGGGGAGTCAACTTACCCGCGCACGCTGTGGTCATCAAGGGGACTCAGATCTACAATCCCGAAAAAGGAAAGTGGGTAGAATTATCGCCGCAAGATGTTCTTCAGATGCTAGGACGTGCAGGAAGACCGCAGTATGATACCTATGGTGAAGGCATTATCATTACCAATCATTCGGAGCTTCAATTCCATCTTTCCATTGTCACTAGCCAGCTGGTAAGCTCCAAAAACTTTGAGTTTGTTTTGTGACAATTGAGCTTCCCACTTTCTGACTCACTACACTGCTTCTTTTGTTGTGTAGCCTATCGAGTCCCAGCTGATCAGCAAACTAGCAGATAATCTGAATGCTGAAATTGTCCTCGGAACTATCCGCAACCGAGACGAAGCCGCCCAGTGGTTGGGATACACTTATTGGTACCAGCGAGCCCTCGACAACCCATCGCTTTATGGGATTCAGTACGATCCGAGCGATCCACTCTTGCTCCAGAAGCGGTCAGACATTGTACATACAGCTTTCGCCATGTTGGACAAGAGCGGTTTGATCAAATACGAACGAAGGACCGGTCTGGTTACCTCGACCGAGCTTGGCAAGATCGCGAGTCACTTTTATATTACCAATTCGTCGATGGCAACTTATAACCAACACCTTCGACCCACAATGACGCTCATTGAACTGTTCAGGTAAGTTTTGATTGAATCGTTGTTTAGATCCTTGAAAGGCCTGGATCTGACCGTGAAGTTAAATAGGGTTTTTGCTGCAAGTGACGAGTTCAAGTATGTACCGACACGTGCTGAAGAAAAACAAGAACTGGCCAAGCTTCTTGAGAAAGTTCCGATCCCAGTAAAAGAGTCGGTCGATGATCCAAGTGCTAAGATTAATGTTCTTCTTCAAGCTTATATCTCAAGGCTTACCTTGGAGGGATTTGCTTTAATGTCCGATATGATTTATGTGACCCAATCAGCTGGTCGAATCTTGAGAGCACTTTTTGAAATTTGCTTGAAGCGAGGCTGGGCTCGATTGACTCACTCGGCTTTAGATCTTTGTAAGATGGTCGAGAGACGAATGTGGACTTCGATGACACCTTTGAGACAATTTCCTTCTTGTTCGGCTGATATCATTAGACGTGCTGAAAGAAAGGATTTCCCTTGGTATCGATTCTTTGATCTCGAACCACAAGAATTAGGTGAATTGATAGGAAATCCCAAGTTGGGAAAAACGATTCATAAATTTGTTCACCAATTTCCTAAACTTGAGCTTCAGGCTCTTGTTCAACCTATCACGCGAACGATGTTACGAGTCGAATTGACAATTACGCCCGATTTTATCTGGGACGAATCGGTACATGGCACATCTCAAGTCTTCTGGATCATGGTCGAAGACGTGGACGGTGAACTGGTGTTATTCTCCGACCAGTTCCTCTTACGAGAACGATACTCAACGGAAGAACACTTTGTGACGTTTTATGTACCCATGCTTGATCCTTTACCACCAAATTACTTCATCTCAGTTGTTTCGGATCGATGGCTACATTCGGGAACTCGTTTACCGTTATCATTTAAACATCTCATCTTACCCGAAAAATTTGCTCTCCCGACCCCTCTCCTCGACTTGCAACCACTTCCTGTATCCGCTCTTCATCAGAAAGCATACGAAGCAATTTATCTGAAACAAGGGCTGACGAATTTCAATAAGATTCAGACTCAAGTTTTTCAAGCTCTGTATACGAGCAGTGATAACGTCTTGATTTGCTCACCAACTGGCAGCGGGAAGACGATCTGCGCCGAGTTCGCAATGCTGCGACTATGGTCTCAACCTGAATGGTCAAGATGTGTATGTATTGAACCGTATCAGGAAGTAGTCGATGCTAGGGTCAAGGAATGGAGAGAAAAATTTGGCCCACTAGGAAAAGTGATCGAACCTCTGACGGGCGAATTGACACGTGATGTCGAATTGACAGCAAGCGATGGGAGCAAGGCTGGACAACAGAGAATCGATGTCATCATTTGTACGCCCACGCAATGGGATCTTGTTTCGAGACGATGGAAACAACGAAAGATGGTGGAGCGTACCGGGCTGCTGATAGCCGACGAGATTCATCTGATTGGTTCTGAGATCGGGCCAACTTACGAAGTCATCGTGTCAAGAGCGCGATATGTTACTGCACAAAGTGATATCAGCAAGACTCGGATCGTGGCACTCGGGTGTCCATTGGCTAACGCTCGTGATTTGGGTGATTGGATGGGAGCTACCGCTCAGACCATCTTCAATTTTTCTCCCGGCTCGCGACCATTACCGTTAGAAGTCCATCTTCAGTCTTTTAACGTACCGCATTTCCCATCTATGATGATTCAGATGGCGAAACCCGCTTATTTATCAATTCTGGAGTATGCAGATGAAAAACCAGTAATCGCATTCGTTTCGTCAAGGAAGCAATGTCGACTAACAGCGTCTGATCTACTGATTTACGCCCTTTCGGACGAAAATCCGACAAGATTCTTGAATATTGAGAAAGAAGATCTTGAGCCTCACTTAGCACATATCACGGATCAAAATCTTAAAGAGACTTTGGAGAGTGGGATTGGTTATTACCATGAAGCTATGTCCAAATCGGATAAGTTAATCGTGCAAAAGCTTTTCGAGGTTGGGGCAATTCAGGTCGTCGTCGCTTCTAAGGACACCGCCTGGAATATACCCATGACCGCCTATATGGTCATCATCATGGGTGTACAGAACTACGAAGGCAAGGAACATCGGTACGTCGACTACTCGTTCCCAGATATATTACAGATGATGGGTCGTGCGTGCCGGCCAAACGAGGACACCTCGAGTCGATGTGTACTGATGTGTCAGCAAGTACGCAAAGAGTAAGTTGTGACTGATCTATTGTGCAGCGTCGGCTTCGCATTTGAAGACTTATGATCTTTTTTATTCACAGGTTTTTTAAGAAGTTTTTGAACGAGGGATTGCCCATCGAATCTCATCTTCATTTATCTTTACATGATCACTTCAACGCCGAGATTGTTTCGAAGACGATTGAGTGAGTATTCCCTGGAGATGATTTTCTCTTAGAATTCCAGACATTTGACTAAATCCCATGCTTCCGTCACTATATAGAAATAAGCAGGATGCAGTCGATTGGTGTACCTGGCAATGGTTTTACCGCCGGCTGGTTGCGAATCCGAACTACTACAACATGCAGGCTACCGATCACCGACATCTGGTCAGTTGTGTTTGATCTAGCTATGCTAATTTCAACATCCAGCCCTGATGACCGTCCTTTTTTTTTTTCTCGACAGAGCGATCATCTTTCCGAATTGGTCGAATCCACGCTGTCAGATCTTCAGAGCTCAAACTGCATCACCATCGAAGACGAGATGGACACTAGCCCACTTCCGCTAGGTATCGTCGCAGCTTACTACAATGTTAATTACATCACAGCTGACGTTTTCAGTATGAGTTTGACGAACAAAACAAAGTTGAAAGGCATTCTGGAAATCGTCTCTGCTGCACAAGAATTCGAATCGGTTCCACTCCGGCATGGGGAAGAAGCACTTTTGAAGAAGGTATATGATCGTGTTCCAGTCAAAGTGGCCAAGCCAGAATATCTCTCGCCACATTTCAAAACAAATATCCTCCTCCAAGCTCATTTCAGTCGGCTAAGCCTACCTTCAGACTTGATGCTTGATCAAATCGAGATCCTTAGAAAGGTTCCCAATCTCATCTCTGCTGCAGTCGATGTGCTCAGTTCGCAAGAGTGTTTGAATACGACGGTGGCGATGGAGTTCTTCCAGATGATTGTACAAGCCGTTTGGAACCATGATAGCCCGTAAGTTTCACACATCATTCTACGTCATCCGTGAAACTCAAGTATTGATTGGCTTATCACGTTCTCCTCCAGTCTGAAGCAGATTCCTGGCTTCACGACCGACATTATTCAGAGATGTATAGCAGCGGATGTGACCCAAGTCACCGATATTATGGAGTAAGTGGCTTCAAATTACACTCTGAGGCTTTTTGACCGTCGAATTGGTTGCCAATGTTTTGTATCTTTGGCTTTCAGATTGGAAGACGAACAGCGTAATGAACTATTGAGAATGGATACGAAGCAATTGGCCAAAGTTGCTCAATTTGTCAACTCCCATCCTTCTATTGAAATGGGTTATGAGATAGAGGAAGAAGATGGACTCACTACCAACACACCGATTACCCTGAAAGTATCTTTAACGACTGATGAGGACGAAGACGAAGAGAGACCGGTAGCTGGAAATGCAGTCATTGCACCCTTTTATCCTACTGCTAAACAGGACTGTTGGTGGTTGATTGTGGAAGATCCGAAGAATAAGAAACTTTTAGGTCTCAAGAAAGTCACTGGTGTTACACCTTTGCCGACGAAGATTGAATTCTCGGTACCTACCGCTGGAAAACACGAGTTAAAACTTGATCTCATTTCAGAGTGCGTATGAAATCCAGATTCAACCTTGGCGCACACCCAAAAAATGTTGCCATGCCTGATCTATCTTTTTTTTATGTGACTTATAGCTCGTATATTGGCGTGGATCAAGAGTTGAAGATTGAATTGAATATAGCTGAAGGTGATTCCGATGATTCTGATGATTCTGATTCTGATGAAGAAATGGAAGATGGTCAAGCCTAGCTGGTGATTACATCAAAAAAAAAAGGGGGGGGGGAAGATTGTGTGAAAAACTCTACATATATAGAATCTTTTAGACACGAAGAAGAAAAAGGAAGAGGGAAAAAAGGGCAAGGTTGTTGTGTATATGAAATGTACATTTGCTTGTTTTATACAAAATGAAACCGGATTTTTTTTTCTATACTACATACAAAGTCTCCACCATAGGACCCATAGCATTTTCCAATTCACTACTTACTGATACGTTCAAAACACCACAAGTCTCACTGCCAACATTTTCGCATTGAATCTGGGCATCCTATCTAACAAAGGACGCCCAGATCTGAGGTAATAAGACTGTTCTCTAAGGTTCCCCCCACCTTGGCAAGGTTGTCATTTGCATTGGATCTGAGAATCTGATATCAAATAGGATTCTCAAAATCAACCCAATGCTTTCTTCTCCAAAAGAACCTCATAATTTCTATGTACTGCAAAAATGAAGGTGTCCTTGGATGGGAAACACCTCAGCTCCATGCATCAAAGGTTTTGACCCAGACAATCTCTTTTGCAACGGAAGTATCTTGTAAGATTTCCCTGGCAAGAATATCCGGGGATTTTCTCATCCAAGAACACCTCAACACTTGATAATTACCAAGGCAAATATGCAGACAGTGCCACGAATCCATTTGTTGTACATTTTTTGTACAGTTCTTGTACATTTCATTCTTGTGCCCAGGGTGGTTGATCAAGGAAGATTGAAATCAGATTGTCTCAATCCCTATAACACCTTGTTTACTAAATGTGACCTGGAGTAGATTTTTTTTGTATGCAAGAGGATGAGAAAGATGTACTCACTCATACTAATCAATTGCTAGTTGGCTTTAGAGGAAAAAAAATGAATGGCTCTGCATTCTTGGCATCACTATTGGCCCTGAGTGTTGTTTTATGTGGAATACGAGTTTTGTTGTGAGAGCAGTCTTGGGTTGCAAGTCCTACTTAGATGGGTACAAGTGCAGGACAAACGTGATCAAATTTCTCTCTTCCACCCACACACATATCAAGTTGAAGGCATATGCTAGCCTATATCAATATCAAATAGGTAGTTTTTAGTTCCACCTTGTCTGTACACAGATTGTGGCATGATTGAGGCACAATGAGGATCTGAATATTTACTTACCAAGAGTAGTACACCTGTTGAACAAGATGAAGGAAAAACTCAACGAAAAACGATGCAAAATAGAATGGACAGCTGAATCGCCCCGGTCTACTTCATCATTATGCCTAATCAGGAGCTCGAAATCATATACTGTCTAGGTAGTTCTTGGAGTTGATCTGCTTGGAGGTTGTTAGGATTTTCCTCGCTACTGCCTCAAGACCTTCCCCCATGTAGCTGACTGAAGGACTGATCTCGACCTGGACCTTTCCAGAGCTATATTTTGCCCCAGCCGAAATGAACTAGCGTTTTTGCTGTTCCAGTAAATCCCTCAGGCTCGTATCTGGATCATCACTTCAGCCTCAGGCGCCTTCTTCAATGGAAAAAATTCCTCTTGACGAGCGACCTCAAGTAAAGACAAAGAGTTTGCGAATGGGAAGACATCGAAAATGAACAGTTTTAATTGGATTCCATTCGGTTTAGACCACAGTGCCGCATCTCTCTCTGAAACAGTAGTTCGCTTCTGTCTTAACTCATACAACCATTCCTCTATCATTTATTGCATACCCAATACAAAAATACACCTATTTTCGACTTTTTACTATTATGAAACTATCTGTTTTAAATTATCGAGCCAGCTGTGACCAGCCCAGCTAACAAGTCAAAATGTGGAAGATGTAAAGCAGACTCATACAAACATCTTGAGCTACTGTAGCTGTCAGAGAGTGGGTTATATTACACGCCAATTGAGGTCTTATTGTAAAATTAACTATAAATTCTGATCTAGATAAATAAGTCAATCAAGACTTACAGATCACAAGACTAGTTATCCTGGAATGGACTAGGAAGAGAAAGATGATTTCAAAGAGGCTCTAAGGAGGGGATTAAGAATTAAAGCAAAAAGGTAAAAGATGACAGTTTCTCAAGGCTAGTATTTCTAAGAAATAATAGTGCTAATGATAGTATATAATAAAATGATTGAATGATACAAATTGATTGAACAAAATATGAGAAAGAGAGACAGTATTTATAGAGACTGAGAGTAAGAGAAACAGAATGAACCACAAGAGAAAACAAGGAGTTCATCAGGCTACAATTGAATGAATCAGCCATTGATGATGTAATGAGAAACAGATGAGTAATCAGGAAACCATGAGCCTACAGTACCACCAGTGCTGTTATTAAAAAACAAGGAAGTGAAGACCCATAGTCCAAGCTCCAGACCTTCTGTCTGCTATTCCACCAGATGGGGACAGTTGGTTTTAGATGAGGTAGCACCGTATGTGACCAATACATGTGCACAGTCCAACTGGAACCAAAACCAGGAGACTTGTCTTCTTTGATCATGTGACAGACTTATATGGGTCTGTCTAAATGATTACAAAACCAGAAAATCATGTGAACCAATGAGAGAAAGAGATATCTTAAAGAGGAATAGAAATCACAACAAAACATATCCAAGTGTCCAGTCCATGGAGCTCTTTCCCATTTTATGCATCTAAATGCTACAGTATGAGTACTGGTTGTTACACTACAGTAACTACATGTGATACTCATAATTACAAGTGTTCATGTCTTACAGTAAGGTATTTACAGTGAATGAATACAGTACTGATTCCATATGTAATGTTATCAGTACTGCATGTAAAAAATGTGATTACAGTGCTGATTTCATGTGTATTGTTATGTCAGCCCTGAGGACTAACTGGTAGTCCCACAGGCTAGAAAACAATATGATTACATATAGTAACCATATGTAATCCAATAAAAGAACACATGTAAAAACAAAATGTACATGTACAGATGTAACATATCAAGTTACATATGGAAGAAATGTGTAACATAGAAGGTTACATATAATGAACATATGTAATATATTAAGTTACATATGGTATAAACATGTAACATAGAAAGTTACATATGATGAACATATGTAATGTATCAAGTACATATGTAAC
>MU167243.1:300440-311760 GCA_015951145.1 Cronartium quercuum f. sp. fusiforme G11 | reverse complement strand
ATAGCCCTGTAGAAGCATGAGCCTGAACCACAAGTCAGCCCATAGTCTAAAAGTAAGGTGGAGGTAACTTGAAAGGTATATAAACCCCCTCTCTCCTGCTCAGGAGTTGTTCTCTCCCCTCACCTTTTACCACAACCACCTAAACTACCCAACTAGCACACCTTTTGAGGATACTTAAATATAAGTCATCTGCTCAACAGTGCTAAGGGTTATAGGTGTGAGTAAAATAAAGGGTCTCCATCCAGGTTGGTAACCTTAGAGTCTTGCAGAGTCCTTGTCAGTGAGGACTAACAAGGATCAGAGAATAATCACCAAGACAGGAGCCAGAGCACCCTGTCTTATAACCAGGATTGAGGCCAAACAGTTGTTATGCTCAACTGTGCTCTCCTTAAAGCACCCAGTACCTAAACATTGAGACCTAGTTCTCATAAAACCCTCTCTTTAGAGGCAATTTAACTGCAGTCTACACTTGAGTGCATCAAGAGTAGACCATATTAGAAGCCACTCCCTGACAACAAGATACTGGAGGTCTGTCTCCAGGCTTCAGTGAACCCTGAGTTATGATGTCACACAGGAAATTAGACTAGGACAGTGCAAGAAATCTGAGTGGACTGTAAACTACTTCAAATGACAACCCTGGATTCAGCTATAAATAGAGAAGCTATCTACTAGGACAGAGAGACCTCACACAATCTTGATCAACAAAATACTTCAGCAGCCTTAACTCGCCATCTCCCAGAGAGACTACCAGTTACCACTTCTGAAAATTCAACTTTAGATTGAGTCAACACTTTTACACTCTACCCTTTAGACTCTTAAGCTTCACCATGTTCTGCACCCTTTTGCTTTGTCTCAACTGTAGCCCTCCTATTTTCTTTCTACTCTATTCTATTACTTGGTAAGTCTTTTACCTAGTAGTGTAACCTTTGGTCACAGACTCAGTTTTCCTTGTGAAAAGTCAGTAATGCACGTCAAATCAGGTTAGAAGCATGAGATATGCTAATACTAAGAAGCCACCAGCGCTATCTTCCATCCCTCTCGTGGAACCAAGACCTGCTCTTTCCCTAAGCTCAATTATAGCTGGGAAAGAGTAAGTCACATTCATTTCTCTTGATATCCCTCTTATTTTTCTCTTTATCTATCTATTTTCTTTCCTTTCTCTGACAAGTACCTGACTCTGTATTGTACTTGGCTGTCTACAGAATATATCATTTTTAGATTCTCTTCACTGACAGCCTGAGTTTATTTTTCCACACTTGACAATTTAGGTTAGAATAGAGTTACTTCCTTTCCTCATGTCTCTCATTTTCTCTATCCCTAACCTTTTCATTGTTGTTATCTCAATTTAGGTCAGTGTGAGCTTGTGATCAGGGTTGAAGAGTTGCTCAACCCCATTTGGATCACTTTTGTATCAGAAATCTTCATTCACAACCATTTGTTGGCAAAATCCCTGTTATTCATAAGAACTCAGGCTACTCTTAGGCTTTCATTCTTTGAGAAATTGTATAAGGTCTAGAACTGACCAATTCATTCTGTTAACCTACAGTAGGCCTGTACCAGTTCAAGAAGACACCCTCTCAAAACTTATACCAACCCACCTG
Source organism: Cronartium quercuum f. sp. fusiforme G11 (assembly GCA_015951145.1). Taxonomy (NCBI): domain Eukaryota; kingdom Fungi; phylum Basidiomycota; class Pucciniomycetes; order Pucciniales; family Coleosporiaceae; genus Cronartium; species Cronartium quercuum. The sequence continues at coordinate 310,159 of MU167243.1, read as the reverse complement.
TCATACCTAGATGGGTTTAGTCAGGATTCACCCTAGGTATGTGAACTAGACCACACCAGGGTTTTGTCAATCAGCCACCCTGACAAAAGCAGACTTCATAAATTAATCAGGAGTAATACTAATATAGGAAATCTATTTTTTTTTTTTTTTTTTTTTACCAATGTCATACAGTTATATGAGATAAAATTTGTGAATGCTCAAAAAAACAGAGACTGTTGATAAAAATAGATGAAGCATTTTGCTAAAGTCTAAAATTAATGTTTTTTTTTTTTTCATACAATGATTAAACTTCAATTGAGGTGATTGAGAATTGTTCCAAATCTGATTATCAGTGTTATTTAAATTCTAAACTTTTATCATTATATACTTCTCTTTGTATAATAAGTCTTGATTATGATTAATTGAACTAACGATCACTACTCCTTCTTTTTTTAATTGATTCTTATACATCTTTTGTTCTTTTTGGAAATCAAAAATTCAAGAGAAAAAACAACAACATTGCCTACTCCTTTTCTGTTAAATAACTTTTAGGAAAAGTTTTCAATGTTGAATTTAACAGTTTACTTTCAAGTTGTGTTTTAAAAGTTTGAAACAACCTTTTATAATTATACATATATATATATATCTTTTTTTTCAATCCTACTGTTAAGTTTACCAGAGTAAAAATCAAAAAAACATATTTATCAATATTTTTATACCAGTTCAGTATGTTTATAGAATATCTATGTGATGCTCTGTAATGTTTTTTTTATTTTATGTTACATAACATATAAGTTTACCTGTTTTTATCCACACCATTTTTTTTTTTTTTTTTTTTTTTCATTTATCCCTTACCTTCATCATCATGATCCAACGACATTTACTACGATCAACCATTTTTAATAAAAATCATCATCGATTATTCAATTCCTTACCTTTTAATAAATTCAATCGAAATTATAGTACTCAACTCACAAATGAACTTACTCAAATCTCAACTCTTTCAAATGGAATTAGAGTCGCAACAGAACCTACTCCAGGTCATTTTATTGGAGTTGGTGTTTATGTTGACGCTGGAAGTCGATACGAAAGCGAAAGGATAAGAGGTGCGACTCATCTTACTGATCGTATGGCATTCAAGGTAAGCGTGGTTTTGAATGAGTGACGTACGATTTTCTTTTCTTTCTTTCTTTATTTTTTTATTTTTTGGGTTACTAATATTTTATATGACAATATCTAGAGTACCAAGAATCGAACGACAGAGCAAATGTCTTTAGAGATTGAACAACTCGGTGGTTCATTTTTTGCTTCATCAGGTCGAGATACGGTAGTCTATCAAGCAACATCTTACCCCAACAGTCTCGATTCAGTTCTTTCTGTCCTTTCCGATACCTCACTTCATCCACTCTTACTTCAATCCGAGCTTGAGATCGAACAAGACGCAGCTGAATGGGAAGTGAATGAGATTAGCAAGAAACCAGAGTATATGATACCTGAATTACTTCATGAGACAGCGTTTCCTAATAACACTCTCGGTTTACCTCTCATTTGTCCAAAGGATCGTATAAGACTCATCTCACCAGGTGTGATGTGGGAGTATAGATCTTTATTTTATAAACCTGAAAGAATTGTCGTGGCCGGTGTAGGGGTCGATCATCAAAATTTCTTAAAATCAGTTCAAAATCACTTTGGCCAATTTAAGCCCATTCATTTTCCTCAACTTACATCTCATTTAACCGGTCACCCTAACTCATCTCATGGTCTTTTCTCTAAAGATTTATTCTCAAAAGCTTATGCCACATCAACTAATCATCATCATCATAATATATCCCCACTGGATCCATTGACCGGTCTTCCGCTTCAAACGTTTGAAGAATTAGTATCAGCTAAAGCTTATTATCGTGGAGGAGAAGTAAGACTGAAAGATGATGGTGAATCAAAGTTAGCTCATGTTTATATAGGATTCGAAGCTCCTAACGTTCACGATCCGGATTTATATGCTATTGCATGTACTCATATCATGTTAGGTGGTGGTTCATCATTCTCAGCAGGTGGACCAGGTAAAGGAATGTACTCTAGACTTTACACAGGAGTTTTAAATCCACATCCAGAAGTCGATTTTTGTCAAGCTTTTCATCATTCTTATTCAGATTCAGGTTTGTTTGGTATTGCGATGTCAGTTTTACCTGAATTTGTAGGAAAAGTACCACAAATTATTGCATCTCAATTAGATTCTATTTCTAGACCTAATTTGAGGGGTGGTTTAAATGAAGAACAACTTGAAAGATCTAAAAATCAATTGAGGAGTACTATGATGTATGGATTAGAGAGTAGATTATTACAAGTTGAAGATCTTGGTAGACAAGTTCAAACGGTTGGTCGTAAAAGACCTTGGTCAGAGTAAGTTTACTTTAAAATGATTGTAGATGATCATCAACTAATTTTTTTTTTTGTGTATACTTTAGGATTTGGAAATCTATTGAAGCTATCACCATGTCTGATATTCATAGAGCCGTATCTAGAATCATTCGACCTGAACCCGGAGGTTTCTCAGGTGAGCCAACTATTGTTGCTACTGGAAACATTGATAGGTTAGGAGATGTGAGGGAAATGTTGGGAAGGTATGGAATCGGATCACCCACTTTTAGAGCCAAAGGTTGGTGGTAAAAATATCTATTGAAATTACATATCCATCTATCTATTTTTTTTTTTTATTTTTTTTTGTAGAAATGTTAAGCCTTTGTGGGTAGTTGAGATGTTGTTCATTATAATCAATCAAGTTCGTTTTGGTGAGCCCTTTTTTGTGGTATGATGGATTATGTGTATTCCAGGGTAGTGTGAGTTCAAGATGGTGGTATGTGGTAGTGGGTGAGGGTCACCACAGAAAGGAAGATTGGCTTTTGTTGTTTGAAGAGTGTCAAGCCAATTTGGTGAATGACGTATGAAGTATGTTGAAGATCATTTGCCTTTTAGTACCTTTCAATCGTAAGCCACTCAGTCAGCCAGTCTTTCTCCCCTTTATTTTCATTTCCCACTGCTCATCGTTTGGTGTTATAAGGTCAACTGGTTTCACTTTCCCTCTCTCTTTCCTTCCTCAATTCCTCAATTCCTCAATTCCTCTTGGTCTGTGTTGTGTCTTATATTCATTACTATTTAACACTGTAGATTGACTTTATTATACGTCTTTGATTTTCTTTCGTCAGTTTTGGATTCATAGTCTTTCACTGTACATTTACTTTGAGTTTGATTAAAACGAAAAAAAAAAAACTAGAGTCTGTTCCACTTTTTTGATTTATATAGTCTTTGTTATGCTTACTATCTCAAACTCATCAAGCCTTTATGGCCAACTATTTGAATTAGAGATACCTATTCATTTTTCCTCTTCTTCTTCTTCATTATTATCCATCAATTCAAGCACATCAGATCTAGTTCAAATTACACGTTCAGTTTTATTCTTTGTACCTTATTCATTAAATTCTAAAAAAGATTTACCACTTTTAATAGCCTTTCATGGTTCAAATGAGAATGGTTCAATCTTTCGTACTAGAACTACTTGTTTCGGTTACGATGAATTAGCTTATAAGAATCAATTTGTGATTGCTTATCCATCTGGTTATGATGGGAATTGGAATGAGTAAGCCTTTTTTTTTTTTTTATACAAACAATCATTCCTTGTTCTTTTTACAATCTCATTGGTGGTTGTTTTTTTTGTAAATCTGCTTAATTTATGACTTGATGTCTAATTTTTTTTTTTTTTTTTTTCTCAAAAAAGTTCTCGTAGAGCAGTTAATTATCCAGCAAAGATTGCAAATGTGGACGACTTGAGATTTACTCGTGAAATTATTGATGTTTCTCATAAACATTGGTTTACATCTCCTTCTAAAACTCTTATTATTGGTTATTCAAATGGAGGTCATATGTGTTATAAAATTGCTTTAGAATTAGGTTCAAGTTTAATCGCTGGTGTTGGAATTCATTGCGCTAACTTACCTACCTGGGAAAACTCTGATGGTGATCCATTAGAAGCAGATGCTGTTCCAATTTGTATCATCAATGGAACCGCTGGTAGGTCTATTTATTTTTATTTTTATTTTTTCTTCCAAGGTGATTATACTCATGGGGTTATATATAATTTTTCCTCTCAGATCCTGTAAATCCTTGGGTCGGTGGTGTGGTCAGTATTGATGGAAAAGGTGAAGGAACAGTCAATGCGCGTGGGGCTCATCAAAGTTCAATGGAGACTATGGATTATTTTGTTAATCGATTTTTAGAAAGAGGTGATCAACTTGAGACTGAAGAAATTGAAGACGAAGAAGAACTTCTTGACATTCATCAATTTCGTTCGATCATAGACGGTCGTTTAAAGGTTCAATTAATCGCTATGATTGGTGAAGGTCATTATGTACCAGTAGGAACTGGTGAAAAGAAAGCTTTAGTGATTGGTCCTCGTAGAGGTGCTGTTCATGCTCCAAGATGTGGTAAGCTCAATTCTTTGAAATAAAATTATTTAAATTTTCCCTTTGTTATTGTTTTTATTCAAAAATAAATAATTAAATTAAATCTTTCCTTTGACTCATGATCAAATTTATTTTCGTTTTTTGTTAGTTATCAATTTTTTCAAAGAAGCTACACATGTCTTTAGAGAGTCTTATACATCACGTCAACGACAAGATTCAATTTATTCGGATGCATCTCTTTGAATAAAATGAAATATCTTAAAAAAATCTAAAAGTTTATCCTTGATCTAACGATAAAAATTTGATCATATATAATATATAGCTCAATTAAATTCGTTATACCTTTTGGAAAAAATAATAAAAAATATAAAAAAAAACTTTTATTGTATTGTATATATATATATTATCAGTTCAGTCTTCACATCTTGCATTCGTTTTTCTCTCTTTTTTCTTGAAAAATTTGGACATCAAGTGTGTGTGTGTGTGTGTGTGTATAAACATCTTAAAAAAAAAAACTCTTTCATATATAGATAAAATCAAACATACATTCTTTCATATTTTTGATTTTTATATATTGTAATTCTTTGATCTTAAATTGGTCAATTTCTTGCTTTTCAAACTTTTTTTTTTTTTTTTGGTTATATATATATTCGTTATATTTCTTTTATTTATATAAACATTCCCCTGTTTTACGATTTAAAAATGGTTTACATAGTTTCATTCATTTGTATATAAATGACATCTTTTTTTTTTTTTTTTTTTTTTTTTTTTTTTTTTTTTTTCCTTTTTTTTTTTTTAAAAAAAAAAAAAAAATTTTTTTTTTTTTTTTTTTTTTTTGTTACCCTCGTTCATCTCATTTAACTCTCTCTCCTAAAAAGAAACCCCCCCCCAAAAAAATAACTAGTCTTAATTTGATATATTTTTTCCTTACAAAATCTTGATCAAATTCTTATGGAAAAGTGAAATATATATAAAAAATAAACCTTATATATATATTGTCGGGAATACTAATGATATCTGTATAAAATTTCAATTATCTCAATTTCAATTTTATTATACTTTTCTTTTTCTTTCTCTATGTTACTATGATAAATATCTTTCTGTTTTGAATCATTTGATATAACTTTTTGTCTCTCTTGCTGTCTATATAAAGAAACCCTGTCTGTCCATACTATGGTCGAATTTCTCTTAATTCATTTCGACCACTACAAACATCACATAATTTCGTTAAACTCACTCAACTATTTCCATGTGCTGTTTGGTTTATTGACTTATATATATATATAATAAAAACAAATTTGATATAAGACAATGAAGAGAATTGAATGAACAATATAAAACAATCGATTGACCAAAAGAAACACCTAATTCTTTATTTCTGTATCATTCTTCTTCTTCTTCTTCTTCTTCTTATTGTTGTTGTTGATCAGCCAAACGGATCAAATTCATTCCAATCTTTTTTAAATACAATTGACGTTGAAATAAAGGTAATTCATCTAATAATTTAATGGCATCCAAAGTAATTTCTCGTTCAAATTTCTGAATCGGTAAAGGATCTACGTTACCCCAAACGTCATGAGTTGAATATAAGTGATTTGATTGAGTTCTAAAAAATATATTGATAGAAATAGATGACTCTAATGATTTGACAGAGTGTAACCAAGTTGCGGGTATAAAGAGTACATCTCCAGGCTTTATATATATATACATATACATAAAAACATGTAACGGATTTGGTTTTTTTATTAATACTTTATATATATTGAACGATGAAAAAAAAAAAAAACTCACTTCTAAGATTGTAATCATAGGATGAGATTTTCTATATAATGGAAATTTATTAAGATTTGGTTTATCAAAATTAGGTATATGAGATGAACTTCCTTCAATGTATAAATTTGGTGCTTCACTTCATTTAAAAAAAAAATTAATAAAAATCATGTCAGGTTTAGAGGGGGATAATATTATATATATATATATATATATCAAGATGGTAAAGTAAATTTACTGACCTCGGATGCCACATACGAATAAGTTTTTTACCTTTTATTTGAGCTAATATATTATCGCAAGTATCATAGTGTGCCCATAAACTAAAAAAAAAGATCCTTTTTAGAATTTAAGGTTTCCAAAAACTCTTTCCCCCCCCCCCCCCAAAAAAAAAAAAAAGAAAATTTACTCACCCCATATCAGCACCCGAAATTCTTAAAACACTAGAAAAAAAACAACTCATAACGATTTGATGTAAAGGTTCAGGTATTTTAAAATCTTTAGAAATTTCAATAAAATCTTGATTAAAATTCGATGGAACTTTAATCGAATTTGTTGAAAGTGATCTAAAATATAAGGTCTCTAAAGGTTTTGGATTCATGAAAATGTTTTCAATCAATTCTTTAAATAACATCAACTTATACTTGAAATTTTTATTATGCCAAGTTAATTTAGATGATTGATTTGAGATATGAACAGAGCACCTAAGTTCACCACACTTTTCTTTTAGATAATCTGGTGTCCAAATTGTTAAACAATCACCTAAATCGAGTTTAGAAAACACTACAGGTTCAGATCCTGATAAGGCTTCTTGCCAGCCAGTAGAAATAGATCCTTCGATCCTAGGTATCTCTCTCTCACAATTCCAAGTATCTTCTACATCTGAATCAAAGGTGAATGATCGTGTCTTGTAGTGAGGTTCCGCGTGGTTTTCTTCAAATTCATCAGATTCTTTAACCTCAAACGCACTGTCCGAAAGTAATAAAAGATTCGTATCGAATTGGCTTCCCATCGAGAAACACGTGATACCACCTCCGAGAATGATCGCTACTGTTGATTTCTTGTACGTACTAACTAATGAGCACGTATGATCGACAAGACATCGAGCTCCCTCACATTCTGATAAGTCTAAAGAAGTTACTTTTCCCGTGTTCGTATCTAGTAAGTAACATTGTTCTTGTGGAGGTATAATACCACTATCAACCAGACCACCGCTCATGAGAAAAACGGATGCAGTACAATTCCAAGGCGTGATCCGATGCGCGTATCGGTTGAGAAAGGATTTTGAATGTTTGAATTCGAGTGATTCCAAGGTAACCGAATTCAACAGGTTCCCCTCTACTCCTACTTTTAATCCGACTTTCACATTAGGTGCGATCCTGGTAGACTTAGTTTTGGCTACGGAGTCGGCTACTCCACCAAAAATGATTAGTTCAGAGGATTTATAACAGATTTGATGAGAATGTCGAGGGCCAATCACATCATCTAAAAACGTTCCCTGAGACCAGACCAACCTCTCAGGATCAAAGAGCCATGTATCAGATAGGATGCGGCCATCTTTTCCTATTCCACCGTGTATCAAGCATAGCTGATGATTGTCGTTGAAACTCATAGAAACAGCGGCGTGTCGATATCGAGCTTCTGGCCATGGAGAATCGCAAGTTCGTATGATTTGACTCCACTTTTGAGTTCGCACGTCCAAGATATGGAGGTCGTCCAGTGGTGCTCGCGGTGACTTCCGTCCTCCAAAAATCAATACTGACTCCCCTGTATGCCTTTTGATTGAAAGTGTGATGTGATAGATCCTGGCGCAGGGCGTAGTCGATGTGAGGGGTAGATTCTCAAGTTTAAACTGTAAGCCTTCCTTCCCCGTTGGCACAAGCAAGGTAGGATGTGAAAGACGTGAATGTGTGAGGTTAAGCTGGGATGCCGCAGAAGATGAGAGCCCATAGCCGCCAAAAATGAGATGACTGCCATCCGAGAGTAAACTCATGCTGTGACCTCGTCTTTGAATTGTCAGATTCTTCATCGTAAGATGTGAAAGGAAACTTTTTTCTTTCGTGTTCATCTTTTCGGCTTCCGAGACAGGCTGCTCTGTTTGCATGGTCAAAGGTGGTAGATTGATCTTGGTCAAATTTTTCCAAGTTGGCGCCATAAGTTCCGGGTGAGAGTAAGTGATTGCAACTAGATAGTGCGACAAGAAAATATGTAATTCCTCCCTACGAGATATGCGCAAGGGATTTTAAATGGGTAGGTATAATGCTGAGGCCTAAATCAATTTTTTTTTTTTTTTTTTTTGGTTAAAAATAACGCACCATTCATCAAATTCTTCAACGTTTAAAAGTCGTATCTTTTCTTCCGACGTCTTGGGTTGATCATCCATCCTATTCCATAATTCTAAAAGTGTAGATATCTCGACTATTTTCCACCAGTTTCCCAATCTTATGACCTGATCACGAACGGTCGGATATCTTATCGTACCTCTCAATGGTGTCTGCAGTTTACGAAAGTGACCTAGCATCGTTTCTGAGAAAGCAGTCGGAGATGGATACAAAACTTGTTCTAAACAAGCATAAACGGCTCTCGGGAAGGCCTGACTAAGACCAGAGAGCAAGTCATTTGACTTGGTGGCGGGCATATAAACAGTGGACACCTCCGATATGAATAGAATAGTAGCTTGCGAACCACCTAATAAGTCTATCAGTGAATTTATGAAAGATTTAGTATCGCATAGATCACAGCCTAGCAAGGCGTAAGACATGCGTTGATCGGGAGTGGTGATGAAGTTACTCGTTGGATTAAGAGAAAAACCAGGAAGCATAGCGCTCAATTCGGGTGATCGACATATCATTGCATGTTTCTTTTTAATCAAATCAGGGTAATCTGCATCAACATATCGCAGAATCTTCCCAATTTTTAATTCTTTCGATGGTAAGCAGGCTAGCTTAAAGAATCCTGGGTCGTAACCAGCGCCCAAGTTCACGATCACCATCGATGAGTCCGAATTAGAAGTCGAAGCATTTTCGATCCCAAAGTGTGTGTCTAAAAACCTTTGAATGATCAAATCAATAAAAATGGTACGAATAGCATATCCCAAGTTGATTAATGGAGCGCGTCTCCTTGGTTTCGAGACAAAATGCCTTAGATGTTGGACATGAGAGAAATAGCCAAGTCTTTCGGCGCTTCGTTTGCTGACGATACTAGAGTCGTTGGTACCGATAACCAAGTTGGCAGGGCTTGTTCCGACTGCGATGGAGTTGTCTGATTGAGGGACTGATGAGCTGAGGTTGAGTGAGATTGAAGCAGCCATTCAGTGAACAAAAAAAAAAAAAAAAAAAAAAAGGCCGTCTTAAAATTGTCGTCTCAAGCCCGCGGTCCTCGATGCTCAGAATGATCCGACTCCAGGACCCGGCCCCGTCCGTTCATCGGAGCTCAAGTCCCCAAAATGATGTCTATAAGAAGTCAACTCTCTCTTGAAGATGGTCGTGAATTTTTAAGACTTAAGGTGTGTCA
>MU167243.1:263707-274301 GCA_015951145.1 Cronartium quercuum f. sp. fusiforme G11 | reverse complement strand
AACTCTTTTGAATGTGTAGTTGGTCGTTTTTTGTTGGTCTTGGTGCTTTTTGATCTTTTATTAAACTTTTTTTTTTTTTTTTTTTTTTTTTTTTTGATTGTTGTGGTATTAAAAAGGGTGTTGTTTATCGAAACATTTGATCGATGATGAACCAAAAAAATGGTAAAATTTTATTGATAACACTCAAATTAAATTACAAGTGTGATTGTTATATCGGCTCGAGAATTCTTCTTAGTTTTTTGCTCGTGGCATGGTTGGTCAAGCTGAGCAAGAAGTATCGTTGAGGCCCTTGAGGGGTGAATTTTCAAAATTTACTAGTGGCTATTTTTGAATTTACACGTGCCTAGTCCACCCAGTGTGAAAATCAACTGGGTGTACCGAGTCTTTTGCCAACCGGGTAATATTTGAGAGCCTATATTGTAGTAAAAGTTTAATTGCTTGTTGAGTAAGAATCACAAAAAAGCACCCTTGTGTCCATACATCAATCTTGCCATCAATACCACCCGATAATCTGCTACGCACGGTTTGGCATCGATCTAGATCACAAGCTAATACCCACCTAATACCCACATTTTCGAGCACCTCAAGGCTCAGGGTCGGGCGATGACTTGAGGAAGCAACCCTTGTAGCAAATCAATGTGAACTCCAATCGCTGAGCCCCGGCCTGAGCCGCCGTGCTTGGACATCAGCTGCTCGAAGAAAGCGGCTACCTCTCTTTTCTTCAGCGCTATCAATATTTTCTTTAGCAATTGAAGGGGAGTATTTTTGGTCTCCATTTCAATGAAATAGGACAACCAGAAATCATCACCATGCTCCTCTGGTGACTTGTAAAAGCTGATCCATTGAGAATACCGCGCGTGATATATCGATTTATACTAAGGTAAGCCTTGCTGTGTCAGTTCAGTATTTCTAGATTATTGCTGAAACTCCTGCCTCCTTTCTCTGCGCCATCTGTACAATTTAAAAGTCCACTCACACAGATATTTCATTCTACGGTACAGTGAGCCTCGGGCGGTGCTGCTGAGATGGAACGTCTAGGCATAAGCGGTATCGTGAAATATCCATCCAGACTGCGGTCTTTGCCGCCGAATAATGGTGAAATACCTATCTGATTTGGTGATTGTACTGAGGAACCTAGCAATCGTCTCATACACCAAAAGAAGGTAGTGTGTGGCAGAGATCCGTAAGAACAATCACTTGTCCTACATTTTCATCATTTGATCAAACGAAATTTAAACCATGAAAATGTTCAATGTCTGTCGGTTCAATTTTGGCGTTTTACTCTTTCTATGTGTCAATTATCTCAATAATGGTTCAAGAAAGGCTTCCTCGGAAGTTAGCACGCCATTTGCAATTCGGAATAAGGGTTTGCTGCACAAGAGAGCCCTTGAAACAATTCCTCAAGCCCTTCGATTAGATGTTGAAAAGCAAGGGGAAGCTTCCGGTGGGAGTAAACCCCAAAGATTGAAAGAAAAAATTCCAGGAACCTTTTACAAAAAAGACCCAACCAAACCTTCCATAACATCCACTGGAGATGAAAAAACAGCGATTTCACAAGCGGGAACCACGCAGAGGAAATCAATAAAATTGTGGAGGAGGATAAATCATGCGGTGTGGAGATTATGGCGCTGGATCTCATGGCCCTTTAGAACCTTGTACAAGCGCTGTTTTCCGAGGTCCACAAAAGCGTATACTTTGGAACAAAAAGAAGATAAGAAGGTAGCAGGATCTACACACCAAATTTCAGAGGTAGATTGTGAGCATCTTTTTGCAGTCCATCCATAGATTGCAAATATAGTGCTCAAACAGCTTTTTGTTGTGAAAAATCCATGTATCAAACAACACATCCCTATGGACTGCCTCCATTCATTATAGCTCAGGGTTTGGTTGATGATTCTTCTTCAAAAGGGACATGTCTTGAAGTAGCAAGCCCACTGATGGAAGATGATACCACATCAAACCCATTTCAAGATAACCTAACAAGAACAAAGGAGGAGAGATCTGAGCCTGAGCCTATACCCCCAAGCCAAAACCCTGGAACCTCGGAGAGTTCTGAGACATTGATGGCTGAGTCAAAACCAACACAACTCACTGATATTTCCGAGAAGAAGAAGAAAGAAAAACTTCAAAACCCATCTGAAGAGCAGCAGGAAAAGGAAGGAATCATAACAGGTATGTCAGAAGATAGCAGCCATCTTTTTTCCTAGGTCAAGCAAAAACAATTAATAAACCAATGGAAATGTAACCTTATGTGCCTCAGATGATCAGGACCATTTGAATCCTCTACATATGGAAGGCAGTGCACAAATCGTACCAAGCACAACAAAATTGAACCCTCTAGTGAATCCGATCAGTAAGTCACCATGGTGGTTTATCTTGTTTGTCCGGTTAATTACCTATGTCCAATTCAAGGTCCTTGGTCTCTAAACACATCTTGAACTGATGGGTGGATACATGAATGTTCTAAATCTTGATATTCAACTGAAAAAAAAGGTGAATGTATGTAAAGCTCTCTGAATCTGGGAAATGTATGTGCTTTGTTGGACACTAAGATGAATTAAATCACCAGCAAGGAGTTTGGAACTTGAAGAAACGGCTGAAAAACTATGTAAGTCCCAAAGCTTCATGAACACTTATCTGTCTCCAGATTTGTTTATGACTGATTAAGAGAACCACCACCTCAAAGTACAAAGCCTGTCTAAAAACACTTTGTGTAAGTATTTCTCTACTCTCAAATCTTTGCTTGCTTACCAAGTAAATTTATCCAGCCAAGCAGGATCTTTTGAGTTCTGAAGAAGAAGTACAAAGTTCCAAGGTTATATTTGGATATCAATTGGGAATATGTAAGTGTGTGTATGGCTTTGTGATACCCTCCAAAAAAAATGAGATGTCCATGCTGATCAATTTTCTGGTGACAAGAATAGTACAGGGCTACTATGATAAATTTTCGAGAAAAGAATTGGAAGGTATGGTTCATGCTTTAATTGTTTCATACATTTTATCAGATAAATCATTTAGTCATTGGGAACTCATCATAACGATTTTCTAGATATGTTGGATGCCTTTGTAGGAGTGTTTCAAGCAATATCCCCAAAGTCAGAGCAAGAACTACTTGAAGGCCTTTCACGGATTAATCTCACCATCAGAAAGTGGACAGTCAAGGAAAGGATTTCATTCTTGAAGAAAGTTGGAACTACCATTGTGAAGATCTACATCCAGAATGCAGAAAGAAATAGGGCGATTGCAGAGATACACCAGTCTATCAAGAAAATGGAAGATCTCAAGATTGGAGAGCAGACAATTCTACAACACATAGGTCCTGAAATAAGAAACCTCATGAGTCTTGCTTTTGATCAAAGACTAGGAAAGCTTCTTGATATAAAACAGTGTATGTGCAAATATTTTTAGAGTACACTAATGAAAGACTGACACAATATACATGTTCTCCAACCACTCACTCTTCAAGTTCAATTAAATCAACAGAAGATGTTTTTTTTGACTACAGTTTCATTTCTTGATAATAGACATTTGCTATTTTTGTTTAGGATCAGAAGCTTCTTCCGACACCGTGATAAACTCTCAGAACAGGCTTCAGAAGATTTGATTCAAGAACTGAAAGGACATGCAAACAACATGCGTTGTAATATTTTCAAAATACACTCAATTCAAAAATCAATGATCATGTGCAAGGACTCTTTGAATTTCAACCTCCAAGAGTTTCTAGTGAAAGCCAGAAAACTCTACGGTACCAATACCATAGTTCAACCAGCTCAGATGTCCTGATCCCTCATGTGAGCCACTTTTTATACAAAAAAAAACCCTCCTTAATGTGATCTGAAGCTGGTCATTGAAAACATATTATGCACTTTATGATTACCTGTTTAGATGAATTCAACAGACAAACTGCTGGTTTAAATATTATGGATTACCTGTCAAAAGCAACTGCCACTACCAGCAGAGTTGCTAAGGATTGAAGAATACAAGAACTTAGTGAATGAGAACCCTAAAAAAACAAAATCCAATGGTCATTTTTAAAGTTTCAAAATTCATTTTTCTCTTTTATTTCCTTGCACACTATTTCTCTTTCTAACTTTACCTGAGTTTCTGTAGTTTCTTGAAATATCACATATTTGTCATGAGTATCTGTATCTCATGCTTCTCAGGTCTCTCACTCTTTCAAACCTAATCTCTCAAGCTGGAGATATTGAAATACCTGACAGAGCAGAGTTTTCCCGAGTCCTTTCTCTCCATCAATTGTTTCTTTTGTGATTGATGAAGGTGAGGACTTTTTGTGAAGGCTCTGTGTGGGAAAAGAGATTCAAGATTGAATCTTATTCATTTTTCCTGTTTCTGTCAATCATCTATGGAGACCACACTTGTAGGGGGACCACAACCCCTAAAATTTATTTCTTCATTTATTCTCACTACACTACAGTACACCTCACTCACCTTCAACCCAACTCTTCACCTCACTCACTATATGTACATCCACCTCATTTCAACTCAAATCCACTACCAACACAACCTTATTTAAATCCACTACCAATGGCTTTGGGTTCTCCATTAATCTATCTCTTGTCCCTCATGATAATATCACAAATACCACATTTTTCATTTGTATAATCAGCTCGGGTTTTCTGTTACTACACACAACAACTACCTCCAAATGTTACTTGGCTCAAACAATAACTTCTGACAACAAATTATTTTTGAGTGATAAATGAGTTACAGGGGTTGTATTTGACAAAGCACTTGATCAACACTGTGAACAATCCAAACAGTGGCAGACTAGTTTGAGCATAGTTGTAAATTCCAAATAAAATATTGTGAATGTCTCTTTGTTACATTTACTGAATGGTGGTGAAAAATAAAAGTCAGATATGTAAAGAGACAAATGTCTCAAGAGTGCTCCAAGGAATTTGTAACCTGATAAGAGCAGGTCACACAGAGAACTGTGAGTGGAGAATGAGTGAGGCAAGGACTCAACAAAAATAAAGCTGACCTGCCATGAGCAAGGATGAGAAAGTGACAGTTTAAAAGAAAAGATAATGTCTCAAGGAAAAAGAGCAGTCAGGACTAAAATACTACAAGACAGTCTGATTTGAATAAGTGAGAAAAGACTTACTCTAATCCTCTATTCATTAAGGAGTGAAGAGAGAATCAGAGAAGCTGAGCTTGTCCCTTTATGTCTGATTTGAGAGCAGCCCCCAATGCCACATACACTCACTGCCAAGATATTTGTATCGGATGGGCCTATCCGATGTTCTATCACCCCAAGATATGCGATGCAGTGTCAGTAGGATTAGGTGCGATGGAATTACTATCGGTATCTAATGCTCTGACACCATATTGCAGTGTAATTCCATCGCACCTAATCCTACTGACACTGCATCGCATATCTCGGGGTGATAGAACATCGGATAGGCCCATCCGATACAAATATCTTGGCAGTGACTTGAATTGGAGAGAGAGAAAGAGAGAGAGAGTTTTGAATAAAAATAATGGTAAAACTATCATGCAGTTACTTCCTGATGGCATACACTGACTCCCATCCTTCTTTCAATCTAAGACAACTAAATAAATTTAATATTCATGAGTCCTAATCCTATAGCTCTATTCTGTCTATATGTTATCCTGCTCTCTGGCACCAGGTTGAAGGGATTGAAATCTGACTGAGGCTACCATGTATAACCTCCTTTCTTGGTATATCTCAACAGGATACACAACAACAAGGTGAATAAGAGCAAAAATAACCAATTGAAGTGATCACCTATGGTATCAAGATGTAAAACAAGTGAGAACAGGAGAGTGCAAAAGAGAATGTACCAAAAATTAATTGATCAATATGATGGTGATGACATGTATGTTGAATTGAGGTGAGGTGAATTAAGTGAAGTGAGTTAAAGCAGAAGTGAGGTGAAGAGTTGGGTTGAAGTTGAGTGAGGTGTACTGTAGTGTAGTGAGGCAAAGTTGAAGTTGAGTGAGAACAAATGAAGAAATGAATTTTAGGGGTTGTGGTCCCCCTACACTGAGTCTACAGAAAATGCACCCAACATGGGGAATGTACTTCTTTCCTAGTCTCTCCAGCAAAAATCCCTTCTTTGACCCAGCTCTGTCCCCAGAGTATGCATCACTGAAGCATTAGGCCCAGTCAGGACACTGAGAGGTGCCCACCAAATACTGGTGAGCATGTCTAGTGGGTGAAAATTTGGGGAAAAGGAAAAAAAAAAAGGGAGTTTCTGTGGAAATGTGTATGCTGCCAGTGTTGAGCACATTTTCTGTGGACTCTGCAGTCATCCAAGGTGAATTTTAGATATAATGTTCCCCTTTAGAAGAATCCTTCAAACAGTTTTTTTTTTCCAAGGTTTTTTTCACAAATTCAAACAGTTCCAATATCAAGTGAAAACTGCCTGCATAGGGAATTAGATGCAATACTTGAGAAGTCTGGCATGAAACTTCAACAAACTGTACATTGTAAAATTCTAGACCTACATTGAAGCATATAAAGTACTGGAAATTTTAACAAATTCTTCTAATTTAACTGAAGGTCCTGTTTGGAAGAAGCTGTAAAATTTTGGGAACACTGATAGGTAATAAGAGTGAGGCTTAAGTCCTCTGATGTTAACTCCTGACCTGTAAAGGTTTATACTAACCTGAAAAGGGTAGCAAAATAGTGGTATTCAGGAGTGTGTGAGTAAATTATAACTTGTGATCTGCAGTGAGGGCAGGGTGTTCTCTTTCCACAGATAAGGATAAATTACATAGGAAATAACTAATACCTGATGGGCAATAAGAGTGAGGCATAAGTCCTCTGATGTTAAATCCTGACCTGTAAAGGTTTATGCTAACCTAAAGAAACAAATGAAGAGACAAGGTGAAAGAAGGATAGAAGTGATGAGATATTGGGTAGATAGATTAACAGTTATTGAGAGAAATATAGCACAATAGAATACCCAAAAAGGGTAGCAAAATAGTGGTATTCAGGAGTGTGTGAGTAAGTTATAACTCATGATCTGGGGTGAGGGCAGGCTAATGCAACATGGCTTTGGTCAGACAAACACAATCTAACAGGCATGAGAGAATAAGAAAAGAAAAAAGGAAAGGTTGAGAGAAGGGGTTACATATGTGTTCTCTTTCCACAGATGGGGAAAGAGAACTGTACATGGGAGAATTTTTGGAATCTATATTGATCTAACTCCCTCTTTATAAGTCTATCTCTTATTTTTGTAAGCATTTGAGTTATATGTTGATTGTATATCAACAGAAGCAAGAACCTTGACTCCACTTCTGTCAGGAAGTGGCTGCTTTCAGGCTACCTCCTGGCTGGAAAGTCTGGGAAGGAAGAGCCAAGGCTTAGTCCTTCCAGGTAAAGCCTTTACTTGGCTGCCTTGATGTTAAGGGTAGCTCTTATAAAGCTACTTAACAGTGCAAGGTTGAGAGAGAAAGGGGGCTGGGAACCCCTTTCAAACAACTAGGGCTGGTAGTACTGGGGACCCCCCAAGTACTGACTACAGCTAGTTGACCTCAAGGATGAGGATTTGGAGGACTGGGTCTGGGAATTATGATATTACTTGTCAGGGATCAGAGTTACTGTTAGGCACTGGTAACACTCTGCTCTGATCCAATTTTACAAGCCAGGGTGCTCTTTTTCCTGCTTGGGTGATTCTTTAGCTCTAACCCTTGTGAGTCCTCACAGACAAAGGTATTCAGCAAGCAAGGTCTACCAGCCTATATGAATGAACCCCTTATTTCACCTATAGCACCATGCACTATTGAGCAGATATCTTATTTAAAAGTATCCTCAATGTTGTGCTTTATGCTATGTTAGGTGTTGGTAAAAGGTTGGGGGAATGGAATAACTCCTGGCCTGAAGGGAGGGTTTATATATCCTATTCTCAGGCCTGTCCCTCACTATTAGGCTAATGGCCAACTTGTGGTTGCTTGGGTTGCCATGGCAACTCTTGGCCAACTTGTGGTTGAGTACTTATCACAGTATTGTGTATCCATTCCTGTTGTAAGTACATACTTATGGCTCTTGATACTGAGCCTGTGCTGTGATTATTCATTATTACATATGTGTACATATGTCTAATGTTGTTTTACTCTTATGATTACATATGTACTTTCATTAGTACTATATGTGATCTTATGTTACATTGCTATTTACACCTCCTTACTGTTACAGGACTTTCTGTAAAATGTGTTTGACACTCTGTGGGGTTGCTGAGCATTCCTTAGGTTTGGTATTACATATGTATTCTTATTAGTACTATATGTAATCTTTGTGTTACACTTGTATTTACATGTGTACTATTACAGTACTCTCTGTAATTGGTGTTTGACAGTCTGTGGGACTGCTGAGCAGTCCTCAAGGCTGACAACTTCCATTCAACTTGAGATCAACTTAAGTCACCTATTGTAAAAGTATTCTACTCCATTCTTGATGACTAATATGGAACTCCCAATGGGCTGAGCAAGGGCAGAACTTGATTTGGACTTTTTAATTCAACAAAGAGAGCTAATTAGAGGCAACTCCAAGATACAAACAAGACTTCAACATATATTTACCAAAGTCTTACCCTGGCTTAATAAAATTTTGATAAATTTCTCACAAACTTAAAAATTGAAAAGACTCTACAAAAGCCAAGTCTTATTGGGGATTCAACCCAAGCACTTTGTTGTGATACCAGTTTAACACAAAAATAAGCCACATGCCATTTACTTATTCAATTTGGGATTACAAGAGGAAAGCTACTTCATTTTTTTTTTTTTCTAGACTAATCAAAGGTTTGAGAATCCAAAAAGAAACAAGGTTTGGTGGCTTTACAACTAGAACTACAGGAGCTGTGCAAGGTGTGACATCAGAAACCAAAGCAAAGGTGTCACACAGGTGCAGACAATATCTCTGGCTACAGGCATTGAAGCAAGTACTTTAGGATACCATCAAGCTCAGGAAAAGTTCAGAACTCCAGGAAACAAAGTTTGGAGGGGAACTTAGACCTATATAAGGCAATCAACAAGTCCAAAGGCAAGTTAAAAAGTAAAAAGCTCAGAAAATAAAAAGTGTAGGATATTTGGTTGGATCAAAACTTTCACAACAAGTTGAAAGAAGGTTTCAGATGGAGTTTTAAAGTTTTTTGGATGCTTAAATGAGGACCTGACATGAATCTGACAGAGTTTACAAAGAAGAATTGTGATGATGACAGAATCTTGGCAGCTCTAAGAAGGAATTTTTTAAATCATAGATTTTATCAACTTTACCTGGTGAACAACACCATTAAAATAAAAGACCTTGTGTTGCTCTATTTGGGTGAATTTTTGGCTCTTTTTTTGAGCTCAGTATGAACCTGTCAGTAATCAGGTCACAAGCACACAGAGTTTGATGGGTAGTCTACATTATAGTGAATTAGTTTTGAAT
Organism: Cronartium quercuum f. sp. fusiforme G11; assembly: GCA_015951145.1. Lineage (NCBI taxonomy): Eukaryota > Fungi > Basidiomycota > Pucciniomycetes > Pucciniales > Coleosporiaceae > Cronartium > Cronartium quercuum. Next base: position 264,883 of record MU167243.1, on the reverse strand, counting down.
AACACAGTGTCATTTTCTTTATCTCCTCACTTTTTTTTGTCCAAAGTCTCCATAGTTTTCTTCAAGGATCTGTGGAATAGTCTTATGCTGTGCTTTGCATAGGTTGAGGCTACCTTATTCAAGCATTCTTCTTGGCATTAAATCTCACCTCAATTCAATGGTGGATTCCCCCCCCTTCTGAATCTTATAGATAGAGATTGAGAACTATATGATCAACACACTCCTCCATTGTTTTTCTGATAGCCAACACCCATGTCATACATTATTTTACTCTTATATTTTGATTTGCAACTCTTCTAATTCTAGAAGTTCTAGAAAACATATTCATGCTATAAAAAGAATTTGATAATGAATATTTTAGCTGAATCTTCTAAAAGTAGTTTACACTACAGTGAACCTGAATATCTCAAAAAGTGAGCTTAAAATTCTTGTGCACTTGAACATTTGTGTAGTTTTACTAGTACATCAGAGTTTTTTGCTATCCTACTTATAAAGCATGTTGTATGAATTAATAAAAGTTTTGTTCTTTCAAATTCTGTACACTTTCCCTTTTTTTACTACTTGGCTATCTTTGATATTGATAAATTTGAATTTTCCTGTAAGCTCAAAATAAGTAATTTGAGCAAAAAAAAAAAAAAAGAAAAAAGAAAAAAAAAGTTGTAAACCAAGTCCTGTAATGAGGAGTATGGATGTTTGTGACCACATACAAAATTCTTAAGAATGTTCTGGAAAGTGGACGATGCCTCCATAGATGTCTCTTTTACTGTAAACACTCCCTGATCTGCCATTTATGCTGATTTTAATAATTTTCCACCCCATAAACCCCATCTACATGCTATTCCACCTTCTGGATCCTATAAGACTACTAACAATAATCCATTGTGCATATTAACAACACTGGGTCCAAAAATGCCAAAAAAAATTGCCTTGGATGCTTTCATCCAATTATTTCTTGGATGTAGCACCCAAAGTTTTCAATCATGTATCCCAGTTAATGGAGGCCAATCAAATTGGGTCAATCCTTATGGGTAGAATCTGAGAATACCTCACTGCCAAGATATTTGTATCGGATGGGCCTATCCGATGTTCTATCACCCCGAGATATGCGATGCAGTGTCAGTAGGATTAGGTGCGATGGAATTACACTGCAATATGGTGTCAGAGCATTAGATACCG
>MU167243.1:248249-261094 GCA_015951145.1 Cronartium quercuum f. sp. fusiforme G11 | reverse complement strand
TCATGGACTTCTTTTTCTTTACACATCTGCAGAATCAATTTTTTTTTTTTTTTTTTTCCAATATGATTAAATTCTGAAAGGTTCATGTTACTCACTCATTTTCATTCCAGTCTCAACAAACACTGGGTCCAAAGTTCTGCTCCCAAGGGGAAGGATAGACACTTACTACATAAATTTGTAGTCAATTTATTAAACAAATTACACTGAAAAATTTGACTCCCAAGTCACTTGCCTCACCTTTTTCTCTCTCTCAGAGAAATAAAACAAAACAGAGAGAAAAATGGAGGGAGGAGAATCGCCAAGAGGACATACTTCAATCATATATTATTAAATCCGTACATTATGACTAAAGTGGTTTGATGGATGTTCTGCCAAGTTTTTTTTTTTTTTTTTCATAAATTAATCCTCTACCTGAATGAACCAATTGTTGATGAGCATATGGAACTCAATAACTCTCTTGGATTGACTTTTTAACCTGAAAACTTGTTTTTGAGGGACTACTCTCCAGATTCATTGTACTGTTAAATCATGTAGATGTTTGAGAGCTGTCTTCAAAACAAAAGGTGAGGTGTTCGAAGAAGGTTCTATTTCAGAGCGCATGATAGATGTATTGGTGAGGGCTGCAGTTGTGCCTATAATAGGCTCAGATTCCAAAAAAAAAAAAAAAAAAAAACACTTCAACTTGATCGCATCGTTGCTAGTCGACGCGTTCACGGACGTACCTTACCCTCACCCGCCACGTCTCGCCAGTATTAAAGAGTACATATCAAAGCTTTTTGAAAGTTCTCTGCGGCTGGGTATCGAAGTTGAGAGGCATTCAAAACTTCATACACGGTGGAGGGGGGGTCATCTACATGCCGAACAAGATTATTTTCTGATTGGTACTAACAATTAAAGAGAGGGCTTGGGCTAATTTTGGACTGTGGGTATCAGCCATGAAGCTTTTGAGGGCCAAAAGACCATCGGAGTTCCTTAATCTTAGCCGCTGAAGTGACATTATACTGGATAGAAACGACCCTCAGAGTTTCGCTAAGAGCGTGGAATGCAAGGTTGCCGAAGAGAAAGGCAATGTCATCCTCGTGAGTTTCCGGGTCAGGCTAGCCAGCAGACACAAGAGACTTTGACAAGCTCAAATCCAACAAGATCGGAATGTGGAGACTCATAAAGTACTTGATGTCAGTACGCCTATGCACTCGAGAAGCGATCTCTCTCATTTGCGTCGGCAGCACGAGGCTCGATGGCACGCTTGCGGAACGACACACGTCTCACTCGTAATCACCTCTGGCTGGCTGCGAGGACGTCAGGGCTGTGGCGTGGAGGTCGTAACAGAGAATGTAAGGCAGTATTGGTCACCACGCTCCACCTCTGAGTGGCGAGGATAAAGAAATCGGGGTATATGGCTGTAAGAAGTGCCGCCCCACACGTTCGAAACAGACTCAAGTTCCCATCGTTGAAAAGTATTGAAAGGAGAATCCCTGCATGAGAAGGAGATTGAAATCAGATGACGAGAACACTCAAGATCTATCTTTCTGGTTTGGTACTCCTGGTTTTATGTATCCATTCAACAGACGGAAGGGAACCGAGATGGACAACCGTTGTTCCATCCACCGAACTCACAACCCGGCATCCGATTCAGCTTCACAAAAGAGCCTTAGAAGATCTCAAAGAGGTGGAAAAATTGGGATCTGCTGGTAAAGGAGATGTAGCTGCTATCTGTCTACCCAAAGGACTGGCTGAAAAAAGCTTGGAGCAGGAAAACTGCAACAAGGAGCTCGAATCTCCTGCCATTCGGAGTCCATCAAACACCCCCCACGCTTCGCTTCAAGGGAAGAAAACATTCTGGAAGAAGATCAAAACTGTAATGAAAAAACTTTGGGGTTGGATTTCTCGGCCCTTCAAAGCTGTTCACAAGCACACTGTTTTGCGATTCACCAAAGGAAAAAGCTCCAAAGTGCACGAGGGTGACCTAAAACCAGTTCAAGTCTCACATCAATCAGGTGAGGTTTTTTTAAAATCAATCTCCAAATCGGAATCTATTCTTCTAGTCCTATATTCTTACAAAGAAAAAAAAAAAAAAAAAAAAAAAAAAAAAAAAAAAAAAAAAAAAAAAAAAAAAAAAAAAAAAAAAAAAACTCATGAACATCTTTTGTGAAATCAGGAGGCCATGGCTCGGTGGAATATTTGACTTCACAAAGTGTCAATTCCAACACAGGAACAAAAAAACTAGAGGATATCACCCAATCAAAGTCCATAACAGAAGACGCAACAGGAGTTGATGGGGAACCTACCGGTACAAATGAAAAAACTGGAAAGCTTGAAACCACACAAAATTCTGCATCCGAGACTGTCGTGGACGTGTTAATTTCCGGTACCCAAAAACCGCCCCAAATTTCGGAGCCTTCACAGAAGATGAAAAAAACGCGGAAAAAAACAAATCGGCATAACTCACCTAATCACCGAACGGTGGTGGCCGTAGAAGACAAGGCCGTTGTGCCTGATGTCACATCAAATACCATAATCCAACAAAACGGTAAGAGTTTTTTGTGCGAATAAGACTTGTTAATTTTACAGACAATACCAGGTTGCTCGAATACCTTGGGAATGAGCCATGGCCCTTTCTTCACCCAAGTGGTGTTCCAGTATTATCTTGGAAAATTACCAAGATGATGATGTGAAGCTGATTAAAAGTGCACGGGTACTCAATTTTGCTACTCAGAGCGCCAGCTTACCCAATCCAATCATAAAGGTGTGTGCATAGATTTTCGTTAAAATCAAGATCGATGTCACATTTCCTATGAGTCTGAGGCAGATGGATTCCACAGGAGTGGATTTAGAGCCAATTGCAAGGGATATATGTGAGTTATTTCCCAAATCTTTGTTACGATTTCAGCCGTGAAGATTGAAAACTATCATAAAAACAGTAAAAACGCTTTCCGGTCGACAGAACGGGAACGTGCTAAAGGATCATTTAATTAGTGGCGCGGTTTATCTGCTCAAGGATACCCTTCCAGGATTACCAAAGGTTTTTCAATCAAGGAAAGATAATAAGGAGCTTAGTGATCTCAATGATTCGTATGAAGAGCTATGTGAGTACCTTTGGAGTGACTTATATCTCTTGATAACGATATCTGACAGGGCCATAATAAAAATTTATGAAATTTGATGGAACTTGAATATGATAGCGAAATTTTACCAAACTTTTCCAAGAACTGATATTGAGGGTAGGCAGCATCCACTCCACTCACTATCAAAATAAGGCTAAATTCTTTTCATCATCATGATTATGTGCAAAAACGCGTGTTAGATATGATGAAAACTTTTTCAGAAGCCTACAAGGCTATTCTTCCTGGGATTGCGGCTGAACTGACTTTACAAGTTAAAAAAATAAATCTGGCTGGAATCCAGCTCTCCCACAAAAAATTGGCTAAGGCACTGGCGAAAATCTACATAGCAAATGAAGAGCGAAATAGAGCGCTTTTCAAAATTAGTCAATACATTGAAGCCATGAAGAAAATAGAACTGAAAGATCAACAACTTCACGATGAGATTGAGCCAGCTACACTTTCTGTTTCGACGGATGAACAACTGGAAAATCAACAACTTCACAATGTGATTGGTCCAGCTAAACTTTCTGTTTCAATGGATGAACAACTCGAAAGATTACTCCGAATACCAAATGGTCGGTTTTTTGGTAATTCCAAGCACTCTGATAATAAACTGATCACAAACATAACTCCATTTTAAAAACGTTTCCTTGAGCAGTTTTAACTCAAGAAGATCAACGCTTCTACTTGGCATTTGTTGTGCTACAACCAAACCAGAATCATTCAAACGCTCGACTCAAACTCAGAATGTTACTTGGAGCAAGGCAAGACCTGGATATAATCATGAGTCAGATTGATTCATTGTCAAACCAGATATGCTTGGAAGTTTTCCAGATTCATACCATACATAAATTAGCAAAGAAAATCAAGGAATCTCTGACACCAAGGTTGTCCTTCTTGGGGGGGATCAAGTTTGACGAGCTTTTATCCAAAGTGAAACAATATACCGCTCAGAGGACGCACCCAATGACTGGTCCGAGTTTAGAAACAGATCAAGCTGCAAGTCTTCCAAATCCGCCGATGGCCGCTGGAGAAGTTCCCCTCAACACTGAAATTGCCGTGCCTGCTCCAAATGAAGGTGATACTCCAGACCCAGAAGACGTAGGAGGTAATGTCTCCGAAATTGGCAGCGACACTGAGTCCGTAGCATCAAGTGAGCCCTCGAGCTTGAAATAGCGAATCACGTCCCCAAAATTGTAACTGACGATGACTTTCAGGCAAAGCACAGCCCACCAATCTCAATAATCGTATCCCAATCCAAGAGCAACCGGATGTCCAACAGGGAAGCGGCCACTCGCACTTGTCTGATACCGTGTCTGAGGAACAAGATGATAATCAAAGCACAGACAACAATGAAGAACTCCGACATGGCGATAGTCAACCAACCCATTCAAATGCTGTGGAAGAGATACAAAACAATTTAGCTAGGCTTTCAACTTTAGCGGAGGATTCTGCTTCAGGATCTAAAGACTCAATAATCACCAACGCAAACAAAAATGACCAAAAGATAGTCGATCAGGGACCTATCCCACTTCCTCACAGTCAATTGACCCCTCCAAAGACTGCAGAAGACTTACGACAAGACTCCGGTGACCGATCAACTCTGGCAGAAGATTCGGCCCCAGTCTCCCAATCAGAAAAATCCAGTCAACAAGTTGAAAATCCCAACAATGAGAATCAAGAATCGAGAACAAACGAAAACCTTGCAAATTTGAATACTCATCATCAAGAAGTGAAAATCACAAACACAAATCCTACAAACTCGGATAGTCATGATTCCATGGGAGATATGAAAGATCTAAGGGCTTTGAAGGGTGATCAAAGCTCCACGGAAGATAACACTGCTCAAGGTTCAGTTGAGAATTCTAGTCAACAACTTTCTAATCCCAATCACGACGAGAAGTAAGAATGGAACTTCACCAACACAAATCTTAAAAAACTCGGATACTCATCTTTCTGTAAAAGACGTGAAGAATTTAAAGGCTTTTGAAGGATGATTCTCAAGTTCAACGAAAGTCATTTCAGGAAGCAAGACAAGTAAGAGACAGCTGAACTCTATAAAATCCCTGTACCCTATCAAAAAAAATCCAATATCAGGAGGGACAGGTCCTAAATGCTGTGCAAAGACTGTTTGGAATACATGCACAGAGGATTATATCAAAACCATTTGAGCTACAGATTGATTATGAGAAACATGATCTTCTTTGCAATAAAACGTGACTGCGTATACTGTAAATTGCTTCTTTGTCAGATGAATGGTGTATTTTGGTTCTTTTTTTTTGAATCATGCGATGAATATCCTAAACACGGATTTACTAAAAAAAAAAAAAAAAAAAAAAAAAAAAAAAAAAAAAAAAAGTGTAAAAACCCCGAGAGTGGTATTCATCTTGTTGTAAACTTCTTTAAAACGTTTTCATGGGATGTGTTTTGAGGTGGCCTCCAACCTATTCATATGGTACTGTATGGTGTCAACTTGAGTAATCTGATCACAAAGACGGATTCCAAACAATCTCAGAATTTGATCATTTAAATGGTCTGATGATGATTAGCCTGTGAAAATCAAAGATCCCAATAAACCATCTCATCTTATTTCTGTCTTGATGTACGGCAGAAGAAGATGAGAACTAATAAAAGATTGGTGATCAGAAGGTGACTCACGAGAATAATTATCTGGAACCCCGATAATTTATGAGTGAGGTCCTCGTCGTAACTGATTTCATCTCCGTGACCACTGCCTATAACGCATTCTTGTCAGCTCATCTAATCACTCACTCCCCTGTAGTCATTTCAAATATTCATCCTTAATACTGGGTGACATGCACTAAGAAGGATGATTTAACAGAAGGATGAATAAACACAACTGGTTTCAAAAACCAACCTCCACACGTGTCGTATTTCCCTCCGCCTCATTATCACATCTCAAGCAATAAACTGTTCGCAGGAAATAGTTCTACGATAACGTGTGCGTACTGAGAAGCCAACCTGTCAACCTGATGAAAACTTTGAGCATTGCCTTCCACCACATCTTACAATACGGCCTATTGATGTCAAAAGAAATGAAAGTCACCATACACACTAAGGCCGATAAAAAAAAAACCAAACAAAATACAGGATGTAACCAAAGCATATAAGAAAAGTAGGGAGGGCGGAGGAGAGTGCATAGGCATACACGTTGATATATCCATAAAGTATGGTGAGCACATAATCACTGGAGTAAAGCCTGTTTATAAGAACCAAGCGCGAGCGACGTATCCTGCTCCGCCTAAATCAACACAACCATGACGTGCAAAAGTTATTGTTTCAGATTAATAGGACAGTTCAACAAAAAAAAGACAATCAAAGTTCGATCTCATGCGTGAGACTACATTATCCATCACTAAGAGACAGCAAGGGGAGAAGGTACAAGTAAACGGAGATAAGACAAGCTCATAAATATCGATTCAAGATTTCCAAGGATCAGAATCTTTCCAATTGTTCTTTGACCAGATTTGCGAGCCTTGCTTCTGAGTCCATGTCGGTCGCTCGCTTTGCTTCCATCCTGGGTCAGTACTTGTAACCTGAGAATCAGCTGACTGTGCGAGTTCAGACCTAATCGCTCGAATATCAAACGTGTGCACATTTGGCTTGGGTGCACTTTCCTCTTCCGAGTCCGAAACACCAGTTTCCACTTGTGATGTAAGCGATTGATAGCCCATCGACTCATCTTTTTTCTTTGAGGAAGACAGTGTCCGAGGTGACAGCGACGACACAACTTGAGGGTTCTCCATCCTTTCGGGTTCCTCATCGTCCTCAGATGAAGCAGGTTCAGGAGCTTTGGCTTTGGAAGCTTTGAGCTTTTTGGTGAAGCCGAGAATCATTCGTTTCTTTGCTTCTGCTTCTTTGACAGTCTTGATTTGAGTAGATGTCTCAGTCGTAGGTTCGTCGTCTTCTTGCATCGCATCAGGTTCGTCAAAGTGATCAGCGGTGACCCGAAAGCCAAGCGTTTCCAGAATCACTGGCATCTGAGCCCGGTAGCTCATGTGGCCTACCACCACATCTGTCAAATCCACGTTCTCGAGATCAGGCACAAAGTCAACCGGGCTCAGTCCGGCTACCGTCCGCAGCCCACCGGTCGTGGCGCGATATAGATACCCCAAGATCCAATCCTTCTTACAGTATCCGTTGACAAACCGTCCAGCCACGATCCCACGAACGTCTCGCCAAGTTCGTGTGGGTGCGGTGACAGTCGCACCAAGTAGGTAAACTTCTTGAACGATTCCATAGGCCTTCTTCCGAGCAAGCTCGACCAGTGCATAGAAGATCGCGCGCGCACCGAGCGAGAATCCGATCAAGCTTACCGGTCGTACACCCACGTGCCGCCTGATCAACACATCTGCTAACACCGACCCAGCTGCTCGAGCTCGATCGAGTGCGTTGGACCAAGGATTATCGATGAGGTAACCCAGTTTTGTCAACATCAGTGGCCACTGTAGAGCACTCATCAGGGCCGTGAGCACAGTGGCTTGTAAGACCTGTTGACCGACTTGGGTCAAGACCTCCGACGTCAAGATTCTGATAATGTTGCCTGTCTCGCCCATCATCTCTGGTTCCCAGAGGATCGAGAGCACGTCTCCCATCGATTCGTCCATGACGCTAAATGGAAGTCGCACGTCATCATTTGTACCTTCCATGAATCTACTCTTCATGATCGGATGTCGCAAAGTGCGTGCAAGATGTTGAGACGTCCGTTTTGACCGAAAGGGGTATAAAGTAAGCATATACCGAGTTTCAGTAATCCTTCATAAGTTTTGCAAGGTGAAACTCAAAGAGAAATCCATAACACATGGAAACTTCGAGCGAGGAAGAATAGTGATCTCATAGAAAGGCAGATATGAGACGCACCCGGGCATGGTCAAAAAAACGTTCACCCTCCGATTGTTGTGCAATGGCAAGATCTGGAAGGTAGTGACTGATTGGGTACGTTTGCTCATCCCTGTTCCACCAATATTCATGCCTGTTACTGTTCCAGCGGTAGTGATCACCGCTGCTCCGCCGGCACCCGCCAAGAAACTAGACGTGCCGCCGATCCCAATCGTCGTAAATCCGGCGGCAAGTCCAGCGCCAATGACTGGAGCCAGTAGACCAGCGCTGAGGCCGATGACCAGCCCACCACCGATGGTGGCCGCACCAACCATCAAGAGCCGCTTGTTGCGCGTCTTTTTCTTGTGATCTTCAATCACATCTCCGTGGTCCTGTTGGCTAATACCCTCCTGCACCTCCAAGGCTTCCGTTAGCCGGCGTTCGAAACGCACGACGTCCATCCATGATAGTCCTAACTTGTGTGCACATCGGCCAATCAATACCCTCGAACGTGCATCGTAAACGCTGTCAGCAATCACAGCCAAGAACAGATCACAGAGCACGGTCCAGCGGATGTCCAGGGTGACGGTCTCGTCGGCTGCTGTGAGAGTAGTTGAAACACCCGGGAGTGTATGAGGAAGTGGAGTGATCAAGTTAGACGGATCTGAAGGTTGTTGGTCTTGAGATGTGCTTGTTGGAGTAGGAACTGGATCAGGTTCAATAAGGACCCGATTGGTGGGTCGAGCTTTAGGCGTCGGGAACGCGTCACCGAGATCTCCATCATCATCATCCTGTATCGAAGAACTGAAAGACCTGGCATATTGTGGCGGGGCTTCTGGCTCGATCGTACTTTCCAAATTGGAGCTTGAAGCCCAAGGTGCGGTAGGTGTCAAACTTTCCTCGCTCCCGTTGCCGAAGGAACTGAAAGGTTTGGGTGTAGTAAGAAAGCTAGTTGACAAGTTCGATCCGTAGATGCCCCCAACCTCCTTCCGATCCCATACATCTTCCAAGCTAGTTCGTTTCGAGCCCGAATCAGATTCTACCCGCTGGTTTTCCAGAGGATCCTCGGTACAAATAAGTCCACCCTCCAGCTTTAGCTCCTCTAACTTGGAGGCTGCAACATCCTCAGTTGCGGCTGAAGGGTCATAGCTCGGATTAGGTACGGTGTGGGTCGTGGTGAGAGAAGGAACGAGGTCGTCTGCTGACACGCCATGTTCTGCCAATTGCTCGATCATCTGTTGCTCTAAGGTGGAGAAGTAAAAGCGCGTGGGTCGGATGCGGCCCAGGGGTTTGAAGTCGATTGAAAGGTTATGATATCAATCATCGACCCAATACAAGGAAAGGTGAAAAGGTGAAAGAGACTCAGGGGTTGAAGATGTACCCCGGGGTTCCACATCCATGTGTTGATAGAGTCGACTGATGATCTTCGTCGACCAATGGGCCATACTCTCCACTGCCGGTGCCATTTCATCGTGCCCACCCCGCTTTAGCACTTGGATCATTTCTATCATCACTAGCCGACAGAGGCCTACGTATGCTATCCGCTGGCCTTCCGTTAAGAGCGTCTTGGTTTGCTGCATCTGATTTAATGGGGTCATCCCTCGCTCATCATCAAAAAGATACTGGGTGCGCATGTTGAGGTTATCTTCGTCAGGGTCGTCATCTAGTCCAACACGTGTGTAGTTTGATTCTTCAACTTTGTGGGACTTCTCACGCCAGTCTTCACCTCGGGACGCCGCCGCCTCGGAAAGGTCGAGTAAATTTCCGGTAGCATTAGATGAGAAACCTGCCGCGGTGGGGCTCAATCGAGCACTACGAACTTCGGGGGCCAAATATCGAAACTTTTTCTTGTCTTCATCGTCGAGAGCGGTACTGTTGGAGCGAATGACTGGCATCTATGAGCGAAGCCAAGCGGCGAAAGAAAGTTGGAAGGTGAATGGGTGGTTTGAAGGACCTGGTTGTACGTTATCACTGACCTCTTGCCAATCGTCGTCATCGTCGTCATCTCCCATTCCAGTTGTAGCCCACTGGGGGCTGAGGATGGATGAGGACATGGCAGCAGATGGAGGGTGGTGGGTGGTTGAGAAATTTAGAGCAGCCTTGTCAAATTGCAAGATAGGTGCCTTGCTTACATAATCATCCATAATGAATAGTAGCCTGATTTGACTTTGTGCCACCTTGGATACACATCCTTCAGCTTGCAGCCTGGACCAAGGAACTGGATTGAGTCATCATCTCACTATCACTCAAAGCCAATTGCCATTGTGACTATCAATTCTAAAACAGTGGTACAGATACAAATTTCACAAAAAAAAAACATGCCTATTTTCTCAATAACAGGTGCCCTCAAACAATACCCAGGTCCTTCAAACCCTCTACAGGAGACTTTGGCATCCAGATACTGAATACAACTTTCATCTAAAGCTTTCAAGGATATTTGGTAAGGAAAGTGAATGGGTTCAGAGGGACTTAAACATGTTGTGGCTTGGGTCTGGATACTATTTGCATGTGTGTTAGCACCACCATCAGGCTTTCCATGGCCAGCAACATTTGAAAATTAAGGGTTTGAGTGTTGATTTCATCTTGTACTTCATCTACTGGCATACCAGATAGAGATTTGGATCTAGCTCACTCACTCTTTGTTGTGTTCCGGAGCACTATGTGGGAAGGCCTCCTTATCCTCTTCATGTGCTAGCTACCGGGACCTGACTGATGTCTGTATTGGGCATGCCTCAACCAGTTTTCCATAACAATGAGGGCTAAAAAAGAACCAAGGATCAAGTCTTTGGACTGTGTGTGTCCAAATTCAAGGTAAAGAAAAGTCTAATTACTGTGTGGGGGAAATGCAGTAGCTGTCAGCCCTGAGGACTGCATGACAGTCCCATAGGCTGAAAGAAGTCATGCACATACACAGTTACTAGGAGGAATAGATGTAATACATAGTGTAACACAAGTATTACATGTGTAATAAGTGATGTACACATATAATGAGTAGTGTAACATATGTATCACATAGGTGTTGAGTAGTGTGACATATGTACTACATATGTAATGAATAGGGTAACAATTGAACCACACCTCAAGCTCAGTGTCAAGAGCTGTAGCTAAATATATAAAGCCATCTGATGGCATTACACAAGTATCATCCACCAGATGAAGAAGTGTAAATGTAGGATTGAGTAACTTGTAATAAATAAGAGCTATTATTTATTACAAGACAAACCAGCAAGGGCTAGGTTAGCCCTTTGACATGGGAAATGCCTATAGTGAAGGAAGATTGAAGACTGAGGGTATAAAAGGAGGTCCCAGAGTCTTCCCTCCAGGAGGACATTTCTAACAACCAATCAATTAATTAATTAAGAATTTACACCTCAACAGCTTGAGACACTATTAAAGTGATCCCTGAGCTTTCTTCTTGTAGATAGTCGTAGAGTCATTCACCCTAATCTGGGTGTGGTGATTATTCTATTAATAAGAAATAAGCTTGGTCTCTTAGTCTCTTCTTTTGACTCTTTCTTGATTGTCAAGGTTCACACTACCCCTTATCTTCACTGCCCCTCATACTAGGAAGCTCCTCCCTCTTGTCTTTAGGGTTCTTGAGAGGGAGCTAGTTGAGGAAGAAGACCAAAGTGTCTTAGTGCCTGCTGAGTGAAGCCCTAAATTGGGATTCAGCCCCTCACTGTGTTTCAGACAGGCTGGTTCTCCTGCTTACCCAGTGGATTCACAGTGCCCATCTGCCTCCTAGGCTTTGAATCATTAGAGGATTTGGGGAATAAACCCTTGATTGCACTGAGTCTCAGACTCAACCAACCAACCATCCTTGCACTTTCAAGTGAGAGTCCAGCCAACTGAAGCTAGGACCTCACAGTAGCTATGCACAGGGAGAGTATCTTGATGAATCAGAATCACATCTAGGTATGTAAAATAAATTGGCAGTTGTGTGTTGTGTTTTGAAATCTGATATTGAGAAGACTATTAATTGGAAACAGAAAATATATGATTGTTCTTAATTTGAGACACAGGTATGTGATGGGTATGCTGTGTCTGGACAAGGAAAACTTGAAGGATTAAGCTCTTATGGGAGGTTCAAAAAAGAAATCCTTGAAGGATACTTTGACTGCAAAAAAAGTTGAGGAAGCAGTCATTTACAAAAATCCTGGTGGTTAATGAATATGAATACAACCATGTTTGGAAGGATTTTTTTGGAGTCTGGAGTTGTGACACAGGGCTCACCAGTACATCTACCCTTCTGGCCCCATGTCAGGCTGACAATAGTGTCACCTGCAAGTTATGTATGTGATATCAGCAACCTGGTGGAAGTTATTGAGTTGGCTTATAATTCCAAGGAACTTTTTGATCTGTTGGTGGAGGAGCTCACCACTATATACAAAACTTTGATATGATGGTCCATTTTAGTCTTCTTCTTTCTCAGTGAATACTTCATGTTTTGGATCTCTACATGGTTTTTTTGTGCTTAGAATTATACTTTCTTACTAAAAGTTTTCTCATGGGTTTTTGGCTTGGAAGTTATAGGGCGAACTATTTGTGATATGTAAAAAAACAAATGAACACCTTGAATTTATGGATAGTCCCAGTTGACCGTGTCGAAAATGTCAATGAGGACTAAATGGGCGGCGCAGAAAGTGTCACTACCAGCAAAACGCTGACGTACACACTGTAAGCGTCGACGTGACGTTTACACATGCTGTGACTGTACGTCAGAGGCAACGTCAGGGCAAACGTCAGGCATCGTAGCTACACTACACCATTTGAACGGACCAACGATGCTACAGAAGTTCAGACTGTGCGAGACTCAATCAAATTCAGCCCGGGACTAAGGCCTGGGTGGAGAGAGCCAAGACCCATAAGATGGAAAGGAAAGTGAAAAGAAGCTTCATGGCA
>MU167243.1:217695-233810 GCA_015951145.1 Cronartium quercuum f. sp. fusiforme G11 | reverse complement strand
TTTGAACACCATGATTGTGGAGATGTGGATGCTCTTATACATGTGAAGACATATGTAAATTATATTCAATCATCTGTCTGCTAGCCAATGCCCTCTACTTGCAGGCTGTCAAAATACGTTGTTGGTGATCAGCTTAGCTCTGACCTAAACCAAGCCCTTAGCTGAGCCACAAGGAACAAGCAGGTAAGAAGACAGAAGCTGATCTGGACAAGATTTCACAAGAAATCAGACTGAAAGAAGGCAACAAGCCACTCCTTGACCTGGGTGAGAGGATCTAAACAAATTATTAAGCTCTGGCTAGGGCTAGGTCAGGGATTCATGAGCAAAGACAAGACAAAAACCACAGAAACCAAAAAAAAAAAACTCATACCAGAAAACAATATCAAATAGGGAGTCATTATCAGGCATTAGTCTTTGAGACTGTGAAAAGAAATTCAAAAAAAAAAAAAAAAAAAAAAAAAAAAAAAAAAAAAGACATGATGTTCAAATCTTCAATAACCACATAAAAGAGCTGTAGACATTTTTTTTTCCTGTACATTTAGGTCTGTAAAAATTGGCCAAACCAATGGGAAAAAAGAGAATATGTTATCTTGACCCTAGCATGCAATTGTTTCTTGCAGTACAAGCTGGTTTGATCTTGAACCACTTTTTTTTTCTTCACTTTGGCTTAGCCAATGTCTATGGACCTAGCTGTATCTGAAATTAGGTTAGCTTGTACACCAAATGTTCCAATGTCTTGGTGCTCATTTGAATTTGATCTTGAAAACCATGCCTAAAAGGAATATCAGTTCCAAAGGTGGGGGGATAAAAGTAGAACAGGAGTCACTTGTAAAACAAAAAAACTCACTGATGATCTTTGATAGTTACACATACCTTCAAAATATCCATTTGACAGTTTGAAAAATTTTGCGGGTTTGGCAAGCTCCAGGAGTTAGGAGAATTTAAAGGTATAAAATGGAACCTGGTATGGGTACCACTTCCCAAGACTACATCAGAAGAATACAAGCAAGGAATTGGATGCAGAATGCTCCACCAGATCTATGGAGGGTTCTATGAAGGAGGATGATCAAGTCATACAAGAGCTTCCAATCAGCTACCTCAAGAGTAACTTGGCACTTCTGCAAACAAAATATTGATAATCATAGCATCAGGTTTTCACTTGTGAATAAACACACTTACCAGTGACATGATCCTCTCTATCAAAGACTCAAGTGTATCTTGAATGAAATCTTATGACCTCATCATCTACTCCATAGTAGACCAAACTCAGCTATGAACCCTTGTTCTTCCTAAATAAAAAAATTACAGGAGACCCAGTGTAATTGGCTACCCCATGAAGTCATATATGGTCAACTGCCACTTGTGAAAACCTGCTTGGGGGCACAAAACACACTGCCTATAAATTGATTTGTAGCCAGTGCTCTCTGGGCTGTGTCTAGATTATCTACCAGGTAGACTTCTTGTAGTTGTGACTTGGGTGTATCTTGTGAAGATACCAAGCTCTAACTGATTTCAGGAGTCTTGAACTCTGGTATGTGAAAGTAAAAGAAATTCCAATAATTCCATATTCAACTACCTCACCTAGATCCCAATTCCAATGCAAACAGCAGAAAACATTTCCTAACCTTTTTCTTTCTTTCTTTTCTTTTCCTCCCACTCACCTCTTCATCCTATCACACATAGATCCCATCATGTCAACAGGTTGCTGGCCATTGGCTCACCCTCACCCCAAAAATAATAAACTCTGGTGATGAAAGACTCAAAGATATGGTTTTTCTCTCTACATAAATATTAGAAATGAATTAATGGACAAATCTGGGACCACAGACCAAGTGAGATAAAACCCCATTTTTCAAATGCTTGAAATTCTCAAGAAAAAAAAAAGAGAGGACCCCAGATTTTCTCATAAAAAAGGTAGTCATCTGGGAAGATTCATTCTGAGATCCTGAAAATTTTTCACATCATGGGCTTTACACTTCACTCTACATACACCACATCATTTCTTCCTTGTCCTTTTAGAGTCAAAATAGCTTTCAATTCAAGCATTAGTCATGAACAGTTGAATTTTGTGAAAGGTCTCAAAAAATTCTGAGAGACTTAAATCCTGTCAGAAGCATCCAGGATTGAACATAGCCTGACATGGCAGTTTTGGCAGAGGTGGGGCTCTGCTGGAACTCAAAAGAGGAACCTTACCAGATGACTCCCCTTTATAGGGGCATCCAGGGTTCTCCCAAAAGACCAGTGTAAAGGCCTTTGTGACAAGACTTGAGCTATGAGGGACATTCTTCTGTCTGGAAAGAAACCTTACCAATGAGAATGGACAACAGGGATAGGCACAAATGTTGATATTCAATTGACACAAAGAGATAGTATGCCTATGACAGACATACCCCCAATTAGAGCATGATTCTATAAGCATCATCCTAGCTCAACCTGACTTGAATACTCCCATCCTTCTTATGTGTCTCCTTTCCTTATCTGCTGAAAGAGAGACAGTAAGTCCCTCCCTTTTTTCTTTTCTCTCTATATATGTCCTACCATGTGTCATTTTTGAGCTCACTTTCCCCTCTGCCTGTCTCTCTTGTTAAGTCCATGCCATTCAGTCTTAGATCAAGCCTAACTTCAGTTTCCCCTCTATCTGTTGTACTGGTGACCCCCCTGTTCCGAGACTTGCACAACAAGGGCCAAACATGGGCAGTTGGGTTCTCATGCAGCCCCAAATTTCTAGAAAATTTCCTAAAGGTAAGATGGGTTACTGAATCCATCCAGTGAAGGAACTAGATGTTCGCAGATCCTGTATTTCCTGTGCTGATTAGAGGCAAGTAAAGTCAGCTTTTATTCTCTACCACACTGAACTTTACTCTTGAGAACCCTTCGAACTAGAGTAAGACAATTGAGTCCATGAGAAAAAGGGTGCTCTGATCAAGGAACAAATCATGTGACAAAGACCAAAAAGAGTTGAGGACTACTTCTAGTTGTAGAAGAAATCACCAAGGCTACTACTGTGTAGACAGTGACTGAGATATCTTGGAAAAAGATAGCCCAGAATACTCTAGAGATGTATTCAAACTATTGAGGATTTAATCAGATGATCCTGGAAAAGGGAAGAAGAGGTCTGAGAAAATTCCAAAACAATTTGGAACTAGGTGTGCGCATATGGAAGGTAAGGGAGTACCTGATAAAAATATGTAGTCTACATGAGTAATAAGGTCCTTGCCTGACTCTCCACAAGTGGGCTGACCTAACAACAGGATAGACAAGATAGAAAAGCTTAGAAATAGGAAAGGTTTTGAGCAGAAACACTGCCAACATATTTTCATTGCATGGAAGCTTGCTATGTAACATAGCATGTCTTCACGTGATACTATGGACCATTTTTCAAGGTCCCTACCTTGGAAAATAGACCTATTGCATCGCATCTTGGTCTGCTATGTGACATAGCATGCCTCTATTGTTAGTGTATCAGTTCCATCGGCACAGATAACAGTATACTAACATAAGTCTTATAACCAAATCAAGGGATATATCCACATCACCCAAATCCAACTCCAGTCTATTTTCCCCATCTGCAAAAAGAGACTATGAGTAAACCCCCATTTCCCTACCTTCACTGTTTTCTCTCTATCTCAATCCAAGAAGTCTGACCAAATGTATTTTCCATATGTGTATCATTGTTATGTTTGTGTGTGAAGTTTTTCTTTCAACCTCACAGATCAAGAGTGTATCTCACTCACTATTGTCCATTTTCTCACGTACCCAACCTATATTTAGGTACTGATAAACCCCAAATCCCTAATAAACCTTATATCATTTCACTCGTATCTAACTCTTCTTAAACCTTATTTTTCCTTTCATTTTTGTCATTTCTCTAGGTCAGCGCACTATTCAGGGCAAGAGTTGAGAACAGAACCTCACTAGCTCACCCACCCATACATATATCAGACCCTGTTTTTAGACACTCACATCTATGCGATGCAATTTTCTTGGCGGTGAAACAACAAAGCCTTTCAGTACCTGTTATGAGGCACAGCAGAAATGTGATGTGGAAGACAGGTGCAGAGGAAACTGGTGAGTGCTGATCTTAGGTACTGATAACAACTGACAACAGAGGGTTTTAACATTAGTGCTTGGTGAGTCTGAGTGAAAAGATAAAGATGATGATAGAGAAAAGGAGGATGAGTGAGTGAAGTGGAGGTTACATACAATCTCTTTCTCAAGATGGGGAAAGAGATTTTTGGTATGTGGATGTCTGGACTATATATGTGTGTTAATGAAGTTTCATTTAGTGTGTGGTCTGTGCTTGTGCATGGCATACTCTACTCTTTACACCTCCTAGACTAATGTGATTACCCGCTTTAGCCTTTACTACTTTCTCCCTTGCTTCTGTTTTCTTCAATACTGTCAATTGAACACTGACAAGGTCTGGACCTCCTTTTGTAACCTCACCTTCCTTCCTTCCTCATGAGCATTAACTCATCATAAGGAAAATTTAATCCTGCTCAGCTTGATTCCAGGAATATGATCTCTGTATGATATTAGAACTTCTGGTTATGATTACAGGAGGTTATGGTGGATGTAAGCCTGTTATAACTTGTAACTCATCAGTAAAGCTGCACTACACTCTTATTCAAAGCTCTCTAAACTGGGATTTTGGGGTATCTGAAATATGTTCAGAATTTATTTGCAGTCCCATGGTCCTTGCTAAGTACTTAGAGGCTGACACTATCCATTTAGATGAGAGTATAGAGCTCACATGATTGGTCCACAGCAAGGTCCATCTACCCCACGATGATCATGATGATGAAAATGAAACTAAGGTATTGAATGTGTGAAAAAGTGTTAAGAAGACTGCGAAGGCTTCAGCATCAAAGCGAGTTGTTCAAAGCCATGTAAAGTGAGGGAACAAGATCACCTAGGATGTTTCGGTTCTAGTAAAGGATTATAAACTCCTTCTCAGCTTCTGTTTTTAGTGTTCAGTAGATGTGACAAACACTAAAAAAACACATTCCCAGCCCTTGATGAAGCACTTTTGCAAGGCAATTTCCAATGCACTTGTTGGATACACTCCCAAAAAGGGGTACTTATAAAAGAACTGTGAAGTAATGACTCAAACATCTCTTGGAACCTTTATCAAACAATTTTTCATTTAATAAGGTCACCTGCATCTTTTTTTCCTGCTCACATTGTTTCTTCCCTACACTCCTCTCAGCCTACCTTTATTTCATTACAATCTTCCATATGAAAAAACCAAATCCTTTCCGACACGAAAGAAATGGTCTCAAACTTTCATTTTTTACTTTGATCTTAATTCTCTATCAATTTAACTATGAAAGGAATAAACCAGTCCCTTGAAGATATGGTTCATGTAAATCTCATGGTTGACAATTGCATACATTACAACAAGAAAAAGTTGACATACACTCCCAAGAGAAAATACACAAAAAATGGAAGCAATAAGAAACCAAACCAACAAAAAGAAAAAATCAAGAAATTGTGGCATAACTATAGTAATTTATCAGCATTCATTACCAAGAGATTCAATCCAGTGGTCATTAACAATAAGTTCATAATGATTGAGGTGATGATAGAGTACAAAGATCCTCAACTTATCCGATGTTGGTTCCCAACTCTCAGGGTGATAACTACTTGTAAAAGGTAAACCTTGTTGAATAGATACCACTACGAAAGCGCATTGGAAGATATTACACATAGATTGGAGCGTATGCGCATCTCCCCATTCATCCTGTGCCATACATGTGATGTAAGTCTCTATCACCTCGTTCTCGGGTACATTCCAAAGATTCTCTGGAGGGAATTCGATGAACTGTTCTTGGTGAACTAGCATGTCTTCCACTACCATTTCTCGGATTAGCAAATGTTGATTGACATCTTGCATTAGGCAATGGGCAACACAATGGAATTGACAATGTCCATCACCCTTGATCCAACTTGAATGCCACCACCCAGGTAAACCATTGATAGGTCTCATAGATAGGTACAGTTCCAAGTTGAATGCTATGGGGGCGAGTGACATACCCTCGCGATTGACTGATTCTTGGAGTTGCATCAAGCCAACATTGGTCATGGGAGGCGCCAAGTTGTTGTTCTGAGGTGTTGGTTTAAAGAAGTCCACATCAAATTCCGGGCATTCATTGACAGGAAAAGCAGTTGTGATGACATTAGGAGGAGCAGGTATAGTAGGGTCAACATTGTTGTCAATAAAGCGCCTGAGAAAGTCCATATCTACTCCTGGAATCTCGAGGGATGCGAACTGGAAGCTGTCAGCTTGAAATTCATTTGTCATGGGAGGCACCAGATTGTGCTTCTGAGGAGTTGATTGACAGAAGTCCACATCAAATTCCGGGCATTCATTAACAGGAAAGGCAGCCGTGATGACATTAGGAGGAGCAGGTATAGTAGGGTCAACATTGTTGTCAATGAAGCGCCTGAGAAAGTCCATATCTACTCCTGGAATCTCGAGGGACGCGAACTGGAAGCTGTCAGCTTGAAATTCATTTGTCATGGGAGGCACCGGATTGTGCTTCTGAGGAGTTGGTTGAAAGAAGTCCATATCAAGGGTTGTTGACATTGGTCTTGGAGTCGCATCTATGCCTAGCTGTTGAAGCTCCGTGGAATTCGCAAGGTTTGAATTGTTCTTGATCAAGCATTGAAGGAAGTCAAGGTCCAAACCTACCTCAGTAGCTGAGGGTGGGCCGTCGGCGTGGAAAGGCGCGGGACCAAAACCGAGCCTGGTATCAGGTTCGGCTTGGGTCGACACGGTCGGAAGGCTTGGAAGAGAGCCGTAGTCAGTAATGTGTTGGACCCACGAATTGTCGACAACGGGCTGTTTGTGAGCATTGTTGGGGAAGTCGAGGGATTGCGGATCGTTGACGGACAGTGCAGCCGGCAAAGGCTGTTGCTCTTGATGATCACCGCTTGGATTCATGATGTGTGTTTTGGCTTTGGTAAGGTTGAAGGTGATGTGTGCGCTGAGGTTTTAAAGAAGTTTTGGGGATTTGAAAGTTATTGAACTGTAGGTGGGCGGATGTTGGGGATGTTGGACTCTGATTCCCACAAAACTCAGCCTAATATACCTGATAGAAGTCCCATCTCAGCAGTTCTGTGAGGCCTGGTAGTGCTGGGCGCAACAATTTAGCTTTCAACAGAAATGTAGTTATTGAGTAACCTCTTGTAAAATTGCTTTGCATTTTGGCATGTTCCATATCAGTTGCTGTCTCAGCTTTGAAATGAGTCACTCAAGTATTCGGCATTTTCATTTGGCAGAATGTAGTGAATCCTGCCAAAATGAGTATCTATAAACATTTTTTGAAGTTGAGCATTTCTGATCGACCGGTCCCTTAGAAGGTAAAGCATTTTTTGCCATGCTCCTCAATCTTTGCATTTCTTGTAGGTCATTTTGAGAATGAATGCGCTTGTCATGTTATTTTCAAGACATTTCCGAATTCGTCGACAAAAGCTCAGGAGCCCACCACCACGCTGGACCTGGGGTCCTACAAGACAACACTACCCATGGATGACTGATTGCACTATGATGTCAGGCAGGTTAAATGCCCTCGACCATCAGTGGAAAATGAAACTTCTTTTCTTGTTGAGATTTTCTGTTTTTTAAGAATTCCAAGTCGATCGGACATTTAGAGAATTATTTTGTGGTTCCCATTCTCATCGTTTCCTCTTGTTCATCTTGAAAATACGATCGAATGCACTATTGAGGAAGCATTGAATCAAGTTGAGTGTTCAATCACCGCCATCATGAGGTTCTTGTGCTATCGGAAAACCATCGGAGAATGTAATTCGAACGAGATCACAACATGAACATATTCAATCAAATCTCAGCTTCGAGGGTTGATTGGGCCTTCAGCCTCTCACAGGGTAAAAGTTTGGGGCAAGATCAACAAGCAATTTACACTTTTCGGGCTCTCCTTGGTCCTTTTGACCTCAGATTGAAAGGGATTGAAACTCAGTTGTGCCTGGTTTGAGTCACAAAGTGTGTGTGTGTGTCACTGCCAAGAAAATTGCATCGCATAGAGGCATGCTATGTCACATAGCAGGCCAAGATGCGATGCAATAGGTCTATTTTCCAAGGTAGGGACCTTGAAAAATGGTCCATAGTATCGCATGAAGACATGCTATGTTACATAGCAAGCTTCCATGCGATGAAAATATGTTGGCAGTGTGTGTGTGTGTGTGTGTGTGTATGAATGAGATGGGGAAGGATGATGCTGTCTGGATAGGATTATATTTATGGATCTGATGATATGTAGTTCGCCGTGAGCTTACTCGTTTATAGGCAATGTCCCGGTTTTGGAAAGGGTCTTCCCAAGTCTTTCACTTTATCCCATCTGACCCAACCTGTCTCAAGTTAGTCTGAGTGTCACTGTGGGGGTCACCTTTGTGAAACAGGAGGTAGTTTATGACTTTCCACTTTCTTTTACTGTATTTTCAGGCCTAGTCAAAAATCTCCTTGATTTTGAACTAACCTCACTTCATCATCACATAATCCAATCATCAGACCATCAATGGTTCTTGGTATGTCTTCTTTTGAACTTTCTCCTACATACTCTCACTTGCCATGAATTTGGAAAGAATGTAGCTGGCAGCTTAAATTGGTTCTCTATTGTTCATCTTGACCATCTCTTTCTTCATGCTTAAATCGGGTTTCCCATTGTTTCCTTTTTTTCAAGATTGTATCTCTTTGTGCCTCATGATGTTCTGTTATGATCAGACTATCATACTTTTTTTTCTTTGTATACTTGGCTCAAGTCTCTGTTACCATTCCCAGCATAATATATATATAATATTCAATTAAAAGCATTGTAGAAAACAAAATTATAAGAACAAATAAAAACTGTCACCACTGTAAACTACACAAAAGCTAGATCTGTGCACAAGAATATGGCCACATACAGATAACCAGACCTACCACTGGGAGGAAGGCGAGGCTACCCTTCCCACCCAAATTCATGAAGGTTAACAAGACCATTTAGGCCCAGTTAAGAGATTGACTGCATGACTGATTCTACATAATCACCCATTTGCATACTAGTTTTGGTGCATTCACCAAATGAAGAAGGGATCAGACTAACTTCATTTTTTATGTATAAATGTGGCGAGGGTTTTATGGGTAACTTGAGCTGTGCTTTAATTTTGTGGTAAGGTATCATGATGTTTAAAGAGAGAAGGTGATTGATCAATTATCATATAATAAATCAAAGTGAGGTGAATTTAGGTATTTCAAAATCGATTCAAAGTTAAGACAAGTGAGAGTAGGATGGAGTTCAAAACTGTTAATTGATTGCTCAATTATGATGATAATGAAGTGCATATGTTGAAATGAAGTCAATGTTGTGAGGTGTGGTGAAGTTGAGTCAAGTGTCAACTAACATGTGGACAAAATATGAATTTTAGGGTTGTATTTGCCCTATGGCCACAGACTGCATATCACAACAAGGCTTTATTGCATATCAAACCATTAAAGTAGTTGTGAAAAAGGAGACTACACCCATTTGTAGGATTGATGAAAGTTGATATATAACCAAAAGTCATCAAGTTTTCCAATAACTGTGACTATGGTCACTCAGAAGCTCATACTTTGTGCAATGAGAATTAATACCAATTTTGGCATCACCCTTCCTTGCTTAATCAAACCTCCATCTATACTTGTAACTGTTTTTTTTTTTTTTTTTTTTTTTTTTTTTTTTTTTTTTTTGCTCAACCAATTTACTAACTTGACTTGAGAAAAGTCAGTAACGCACGTATAATTAGGTTAGAAGTATAGTATGCTAATACCAAATAGCCTCCAGCGCTATCCTCCATCCCTCCTGCGAACCCAAGATCTACTCTTTCCCTAAGCTCAATTATAGCAGGGAAAGAGTAAGTCACCTACATTTCACTTGACATCCCTCTTATTTCTCTGTTCATCTGTCCATAATTTTCTGACAAGTACCTGACTCTATATTGTAATTGGCTGTCCACAGAAATATATTATTTTTGATTCTCTTCACTGACAGCCTGAGTATATTTATCCCACACTTGACAATTTAGGTTAGAATAGAGCTACTTCTCTTTCTCATGTCATTCTTTCTCTCTATCCCTAACCTTCACTTTATTGTTATCTCAATTTAGGTCAGTGTGAGCTTGTGATCAGGGTTGAAGAGTTGCTCAACCCCATTTGGATCACTTTTGTATCAGGAACTCTTCATGACTAAGTCCTGATAGTACCTTGACATGTTCTTTTGAGGACAGGTCCTTGCCAAGGTACAAGGGACTTGTGACCTATTTTGATAATCTGGCATGGTAGGTTTTAGGAATTACAAAGAGAGAAATTTGGATCTTTTCTACCCAGCAACTTCCAACTTATGCCTTAGACAAAATTAGTTGGTTTCAATGGTCTTCTCCTTCTGAGGAGAGGACCTCTTCATCAGATCTATCATAAGTAAACTTGAGCAAGATTTTTTTCCTTGAGAAGGAACATTTGACCCTCAGGAAACTCACCTGCTGTAGAGAGTACATGTGTGTAGCATTGGGAAGCTTGAGATTTAAGATAAAACTAGGGAATCAATGGCAATTCTGGTGGATATCAGACTGGGAATCACAAAGTGATAGTTGGATCAGAGAAAGATGAGTCTCTCTATCCAAGTATCAGGTTTTTTATTCTTTTTTCGAACAGAAACAAGACCAGAAGTTGATTAATTGAGGAATTCAATGGGAATTACCTAAATGATCAATTTTAAAAGTTCCAAAAAGTGTGGGCTCTTGGAAATTTCCACCTTTTGATTTTGGGTAAAGCTCATATCAGCAAGCACTTGGTGTCAAGTTTCATGTTTCAGATAAAATCAGATTGAAAAAACTTCAAGGGTGTTTTATAAGAGGGAATGAAGTTTTTTTCCTTTGCTCTTTGATGTTCCCTTGGTTTATACTACTTCTTAATGTTTTTCACAGATTTTCAAAATGAGGGATCAAGAAATGGTCCTACATGGAATAACATACATTTTTCTAAATCACTTGATCAAGAAAGTGTGAGATTATGAACTTCCTCCAAAGAAGGAGGAGTTTCTCAACTGACCAGTTTCTAAGAGATAAGCAAAGTTGTAAGTTTGTGGAAGGGGAGGAGGGGGGAATTCCAACTTTAAGGCAAATATGATGGAAGTGCTGACCCACAATGCTCAAGTAAAGTCTAGGTGGGAATGGAACATTATGAGCATATGATCTGATGGCCCTCAAGCTTATTGATTGAGTGAAGAGTGAGAATATGTTCAAGACATCAAAATCAGTTTGAGAACTGAATGGTCAAGTTGAGAATCAGTTAGAGGATTGGATCAGACAGTATTGGGACTGACATATGATCGTTACTGTCAGAAGGCTGGTCAATGTCTTCATGTTCTTAGTTTCACAGGCACCCTTCTTGGGTCATCTTCTTCTTGAATAGAATGATCACTCAAAAAAAAAAAAGCAAGTAAAAGACAGCCAGAACTTTTTTTTTGTGTGTGTTCAAATTCATTGATGATCTTGAGTCATAGTATCAATGCATCAAGGTCAAGAACGGTGTTCTAGGGGATAATTTTCATCAAGAGACAAAAGCTTATTTTTTTTTTTTTTTTTTTTTTTTTTTTTTTGAAGAGCAGAGAAGATGGTGTCTGGAAAATCACAATTTGTGGGTTGACTAACTGAATTTTCAAGAATTGTATGGACATATCAAAGTTATAAAGTACCCCATAAATTTTCTTGGAAAAGCCTTGTGTCAGTTTTCTCAACCAAACCTTCTCACTGCTAGCATAAATTTTATCGGTCCGAAATTGCAGCAGAGCCAGCCTAGTCGAATTTGAAAAATTCAGTGGATCGAAATCGAACTTCAAAAGGTTAAAAGACTTTAGACCGCACAGAGGAGTCCTCGTAAGCTACGAGGAACACGTGATGAGGAAGATAGGAAGCACCTGTGGATGCGAAGAGTTTTGAGAGAAATGTAATGGTTGAGAGACGAGAAAGAAAGAACGAGCATTACATAACCTCATGCGCTTTAGAGAAGGCATGATGTCATAACATAAAATATAACAAATTCATAGAACTCACCACGGGGAGGTCACTGCACGTCATCACACACTCGACCCCCTCTCCATCGCATTTAGGTACAAATACACCATCTCACCCTTACAAACCTCAATCATGGTCTTTGGTTTCTTCGAATCTCACTGGACGGCTGCCCAGATACCTGACCTCACTGGTAAGCAATTCTTATCAACATCAACCCATCTACGATCGAGTCCACTCAAACACAACTTTTAATTCATCTCCTATCACATATAAATAGGCAAAGTAGCTATGGTCACAGGTCAGCAAGAGGAACTCGCGTTTTAGGCCAAAGCATTGTGCTCAACTCCTTCCTTCGTCGTGTTTACTTCAGGTGGTAACACGGGAATTGGCTATGTAACCTGTCTCGAACTAGCCCGAGCTGGCGCAAAAGTCTAGTGGGCTTCAACAACTTCATCACACTACTCTCGCTGGCTGATCAATCTATCTCAATCGGGTACCAAAAGTATGGCTTCCCGTACCGTACAACGCGCTACAGAGGCCATTGCTCGGATCAAAGCTGAGCTTCCAGCTGGTGATGTTCGGTTCCTTCAGTTTGATCTCACCCAATTAGCGTCCGCAACTAGGACTGCTGAGAGTTTCATGAATGAGGAACAACGCTTAGACATACTAGTGAATAATGCTGGAATCGTAAGTAGTACACTCATTCTATCTGGCCGCATTTTGCTTCATGTATAGTGTTGTAAGATGGGTAAGTCTTTATTGTAAGTAGAGATTGATCGGAGCGGGATTTTTGTCGTTTTTGGTTGCAGGCCATGGCACCTTATGAACTGGGACCAGACGGGATCGAAGTTCAAGCGTGTAATGGTACTGGTCATTTTGCATTAACGACCAAATTATTACCAATATTGCGCAAGACGGCAGGATTGGAAGGTTCGGATGTAAGAGTGGTGACGGTATCGAGTGACGCCCATAAATTCACTTGGGCTCCCGATTTTTCATCTCTTGAAGGCTTAAACAAGCCTTGCGCAAATTCGGCAGTCCGTTACGGTAACAGCAAGCTCTCAGTTCGTCGATCTATGCCTACCAGTCTAGTATCTCATACATGGTCTCATTATATTAATTCACGTTACATTCTCTTACTCAGAATATGGTTTTCACACAAGAGTTGCAATCGCGCGTGGATGACTGTGGGATCCTGTGTCTTTCCGTGGTTGGCTTGGTTGATTCCTTGGTCCACATATACCAGCTCACTGAGTCTTGAGTACATTTTCACCACTTTTGTACTTTCGGAACACAGCACCCCGGCGCTGTCTCGACTGAAATCTCCAGAAGTAGGTCTACTCCTATCCTCTTACATGTTCACTTGTTGCTGATCGTGTGTTTTTGTCGAGGATCAACTTAGGCGGCCTCAAGAGCTTTCCCTACTTGGCTCCTTTCATGGTACGCTTCCTGATCTTGTATTCCTCTACTATCGGAGCACCAAAACGGAGCACTGCGCGTTGCCCCTTTATCTGCACATCCCTCCCTCATCCAATACATGCTGATATTGGTTCGATCACGCACCCTAGTTCATACAAGACTACGTGATGATGAGCCCCCAAGACGGTGCGATCACTCAACTCTATGCAGCAACTTGTCCAGAAGTGAAAGAAAAGCAACTCAAGTTGAGTCTCTCATTAACTCTCCTTCCTTTCGGTCTGTACTTAGTCTTACCGAATAAAAACATCAGGGGAGCCTATCTAGTACCATTTGGCAAGTTGGGCAAGAAGAGCACATTAGGTGAAGATAAGGAAGGGAAGTTGGGTCGAGAGTTTTGGAGCCTTTGCGAGAATTTGGTGGCTGTGGCTGAGGCTGCGTCTGCCGATCCCTTTCGACCTGGTGGACCCACTGCCTAATCCTTTTCCACCTCAGTAAATCTGGAGGTTTGTATGTCTGACGTTGATTATTAGATAGTAAGTGATCTTGCGGGACTTACTCGCTGGGTTTTTTTTTGTTTTTGACGTTTTAAGCTCTGCTGATGCTCATTCTTTATTTTGTTATTCCAGTCAAACCATTTAATTCTAGACCTTCTGCCTAGCCCGACCACACAGGACGTTGAGCACTTCCTCCTTTTGTTCAACATTCTCCTCTACTTCTTTTCGTTTTATAAGCTTCGTCACCTTTGTCTTTTTAAATCATTTGCTGATATCATCCTCGCCATCTTATCAGTCCAGCCTCTCAATCATGACATAAGAAACAGTTCCTTGAAGAATGGTGTAAGGCCCAACCTTGGACCTTCACCAAGTGCACAAGGGAACCAGAGACAAGTCGTGTCTGGGAGAGATTTCTAGAACCAGCGTGTCTTTATTACTAAAGTCTAACTCCAAAGAGTGGGATCTGAGGATTAGTCCCAGAATCTCTCACTTGAGAAGAGAATGAAAGAGAGAGAAGGAAAGATGAGAGTGAGGAAAACAACTGGATGCTTACCTAACTCCAAAGAGTGGGATCTGAGGATTAGTCTCAGAATCTCTGAGTTAGGAAGTGCGTGTGGAGGGGCTATAATGGCAGTTGCTGTGGCGTCGTACAGGCATGTAAAGCCATGGGTGGTGATGGCTTTACAAATGGCAAGTTCATTGTAAAATATATGAAAATCCAAACTTTACTATACTTAGTAGTCGTTTTTGTTAGAGCTTACACTAGCCCTGGGTGTGTGACATGTGTGTGTGTGACAGTTGTATGTGTGTGTGACATGTGTGTGTGACAGTTGTATGTGTGTGTAGTTTGAGATTTGCTGGCGGCTGCTCCCAGTTTTCCCTTGTCAACCTTAGACTTGGGAACTGGGAGCTAACTTGTGCCTCCGTAACGCCGTCGGCACATCAAGCTCCAAGAGTTTTGTATCATAGCTCTAATTCATATGAGATGTTTGTATGCTTTTTCCCTTGAAAACGTTTTGTTCACATCGAATTTAGAGGCCAAAGTACAAAAAACAATCTATCGGTATCACAATGCTGTCTTTGGGAGACTTGACCAGTAGTGAGAGAAAGTGTTGGAAGCGGCAAAAAGGGGATGAGAAGGGCTTCCGTGGCTAAAAAGATTGATCCATATGGGGCTCGAACCCATGACCTTGGCATCAATACTGGGGTGAACTGCCAAAAATTAGTACCACACTCTACCAACTAACACCCCGGGCGACACCACGGGCAAGGTGCTAACGTAACAATGTTACGTCGCGCGGACGTTACAGTGTGACCGCTGTACAGTACTGTAACCTTTTTTTTTTTTTTTAATTTTAAAGTGCGTTACCTTCTCGATAAGAGTAAAAACAGCACTGCGGCAAAGTAGTAGCCTACAAGTGGGTGAGAGACGACAAGCGCGGTACACGTGGGGAAGCACAGTGAGTGGACTACAGTAGGGCGGCTAATGTTAGCTGTCAGGCGGGCGGTGGGTGGTGATAAGAGAAAGGAAAAGAAAGGAGAAATGAAAGAGAAATGAAAAGGACAAAAGGAAGGGAAGCGAGAGAAAAGGAGAGATGGTCAAGTTGGTGAGAAGTGGAGGGGATCGCAATGGCGATAGGGGGGACAAAGGAGTCCGCTGGATGCTAAGCAGAGGGTCTACGTTTCCCTCTCTCAGCTTGGATGTCAGTCCTGTCATGCCTTGTGAGGTGGATCAGGTCTCGGTGGCGCAGGATGATGTTCCTGGTGGGCTTGGGCGGGCCTCTTTCTGGTTGGTTGTGGGAGGACAGATCCCAACATCCTAGCTGAGTTTGGGTAGCGCAGGGGCCTCCGGCTTCCAGGGAAAGGGGATGAAACAAGTGAGGGTGTGGTTTGGCTAAAGGTAGTGAGAGTCGAAAGGCAGAAACAGAGGGAAAAGAGGAAAGGAGAAAAAGAAAGGAGAAAATGAAAGGAAACAGGAGGAGAGAGGAAAGGGAGGGTGAGAGGGTAAGAGGGAAAGGGGAGGTAGAGGTAAGGAGAAGTTGGCCGGATGGGTGTGTGTGGTGCGGTTCGAGGGTTAGGGTTAGGGTGGAGGGTGATTGTGGGGTGTGGTGTGGGGCGACAGTGGGGGGACAGTGGGGATGTTACGTTGGTGTG